>CM033345.1:25652866-25997866 GCA_019395295.1 Osmanthus fragrans
TTTTCCCCATTGCACAACGTTCAGAACAGTAAAACATCCAAAAAAAAATCAAAACAATGTTCCAGCACATGCATTAACCACAACATTTCACAATTATTTTTGTACCAAAAATCGACACAAGACATTTTCCCCCCATTGCACAACGTTCAAAACAGTTAAAACATCCAAAAAAAAAATCGAAAACAATGTTCCAGCACATGCATTAACCACACATTTCACAATTATTTTTGTACCAAAATCGACACAAGACATTTTTCCCCCATTGCACAACGTTCAGAACAGTAAAACATCCCAAAAAATCGAAACAATGTTCCAGCTCATGCATTAACCACACATTTCACAATTATTTTTGTACCAAAATCGACACAAGACATTTTTCCCCCTGTGTACAACTTTCAGGACTGTAAAACTTTAAAAAAACGTCGATAATATGCATAATAACATTCGTTAACCACACATTTCACTATTGTTTTGGTACCAAAATCGACACAAGACATTTTTCCCCATTGCACAATGTTCAGAACAATAAAACATCCAAACAAATCGAAACTATGCACATTACCATTCATTAACCACACATTACACAATTATTTTTTTACCAAATCGACACAAGACATTTTTCCCCCAATCTACAACTTTCAGAACAATAAAACTTCCAACAACATCAATAATATGCATAGTACCATTCATTAACCACACATTTCACAATTATTTTGGTACCAAAATCGACACAAGACATTTTTCCCCCATTGCACAACGTTCAGAACAGTAAAACATTCAAAAAAATTGACACAATGTTCCAGCACATGCATTAACCACACATTTCACAATTATTTTTGTACCAAAATCGGCACAAGACATTTTTCCCCCATTGCACAACGTTCAGAACAGTAAAACATTCAAAACAATCAAAACAATGTTCCAGCACATGCATTAACCACACATTTCACAATTATTTTGGTACCAAAATCGACACAAGACATTTTTTCCCCATTGCACAACGTTCAGAACAGTAAAACATCCAAAAAAATCGAAACAATGTTCCAGCACATGCATTAACCACACATTTCACAATTATTTTTGTACCAAAATCGACACAAGACATTTTCCCCCCATTGCACAACGTTCAAAACAGTAAAACATCCAAAAAAATCGAAACAATGTTCCAGCACATGCATTAACCACACATTTCACAATTATTTTTGTACCAAAATCGACACAAGACATTTTTCCCCCATTGCACAACGTTCAGAACAGTAAAACATTCCAAACAATCGAAACCATGTTCCAGCTCATGCATTAACCACACATTTCACAATTATTTTTGTACCAAAATCGACACAAGACATTTTTCCCCCTGTGTACAACTTTCAGGACTGTAAAACTTTAAAAAAACGTCGATAATATGCATAATAACATTCGTTAACCACACATTTCACTATTGTTTTGGTACCAAAATCGACACAAGACATTTTTCCCCATTGCACAATGTTCAGAACAATAAAACATCCAAACAATCGAAACTATGCACATTACCATTCATTAACCACACATTTAACAATTATTTTTGTACCAAATCGACACAAGACATTTTTCCCCCAATCTACAACTTTCAGAACAATAAAACTTCCAACAACATCAATAATATGCACAGTACCATTCATTAACCACACATTTCACAATTATTTTGGTACCAAAATCGACACAAGACATTTTTCCCCATTGCACAACGTTTCAGAACAGTAAAACATTCAAAAAAATCGAAAACAATGTTCCAGCACATGCATTAACCGCACATTTCACAATTTTTTTGTACCAAAATCGACACAACACATTTTTCCCCTAGTGTACATCTTTCAGAACTGTGAAACTTTCAAAAACATCGATAATATGCACATTTCACAATTGTTTTGGTACAAAAATCGACACAAGACATTTTTCCCCATTGCACAACGTACAGAACAATAAAACGTCCAAACAAATCGAAAACTATGCACAATACCATGCATTAACCACACATTTCACAATTATTTTGTACCAAAATCGATACAAGACATTTTTCCCCCAATCTACAACTTTCAGAACAATAAAACTTCCAACAACATCGATAATATGCATAGTAACATTCATTAACCAGACATTTCACAATTATTTTGGTACCAAAATCGACACAAGACATTTTTTCCCCATTGCACAACGTTCAGAATAGTAAAACATCCAAAAAAATCGACACAATGTTCCAGCACATGCATTAACCACACATTTCACAATTATTTTTGTACCAAAATCGGCACAAGACATTTTTCCCCCATTGCACAACGTTCAGAACAGTAAAACATTCAAAACAATCAAAACAATGTTCCAGCACATGCATTAACCACACATTTCACAATTATTTTGGTACCAAAATCGACACAAGACATTTTTTCCCCATTGCACAACGTTCAGAACAGTAAAACATCCAAAAAAATTGAAACAATGTTCCAGCACATGCATTAACCACACATTTCACAATTATTTTTGTACCAAAATCGACACAAGACATTTTCCCCCCATTGCACAACGTTCAAAACAGTAAAACATCCAAAAAAATCGAAACAATGTTCCAGCACATGCATTAACCACACATTTCACAATTATTTTTGTACCAAAATCGACACAAGACATTTTTCCCCCATTGCACAACGTTCAGAACAGTAAAACATCCCAAACAATCGAAACAATGTTCCAGCTCATGCATTAACCACACATTTCACAATTATTTTTGTACCAAAATCGACACAAGACATTTTTCCCCCTGTGTACAACTTTCAGGACTGTAAAACTTTAAAAAAACGTCGATAATATGCATAATAACATTCGTTAACCACACATTTCACTATTGTTTTGGTACCAAAATCGACACAAGACATTTTTTCCCCATTGCACAATGTTCAGAACAATTAAAACATCCAAACAAATCGAAACTATGCACATTACCATTCATTAACCCACACATTTCACAATTATTTTTGTACCAAATCGACACAAGACATTTTTCCCCCAATCTACAACTTTCAGAACAATAAAACTTCCAACAACATCAATAATATGCATAGTACCATTCATTAACCACACATTTCACAATTATTTTGGTACCAAAATCGACACAAGACATTTTTCCCCATTGCACAACGTTCAGAACAGTAAAACATTCAAAAAAATCGAAACAATGTTCCAGCACATGCATTAACCGCACATTTCACAATTTTTTTGTACCAAAATCGACACAACACATTTTTCCCCTAGTGTACATCTTTCAGAACTGTGAAACTTTCAAAAACATCGATAATATGCACATTTCACAATTGTTTTGGTACAAAAATCGACACAAGACATTTTTCCCCATTGCACAACGTACAGAACAATAAAACGTCCAAACAAATCGAAACTATGCACAATACCATGCATTAACCACACATTTCACAATTATTTTGTACCAAAATCGATACAAGACATTTTTTCCCCAATCTACAACTTTCAGAACAATAAAACTTCCAACAATATCGATAATATGCATAGTAACATTCATTAACCACACATTTCACAATTATTTTGGTACCAAAATCGACACAAGACATTTTTCCCCCATTGCACAACGTTCAGAACAGTAAAACATTCAAAAAAATCGAAACAATGTTCCAGCACATGCATTAACCGCACATTTCACAATTTTTTTGTACCAAAATCGACACAACACATTTTTCCCCTAGTGTACATCTTTCAGAACTGTGAAACTTTCAAAAACATCGATAATATGCACATTTCACAATTGTTTTGGTACAAAAATCGACACAAGACATTTTTCCCCATTGCACAACGTACAGAACAATAAAACGTCCAAACAAATCGAAACTATGCACAATACCATGCATTAACCACACATTTCACAATTATTTTGTACCAAAATCGATACAAGACATTTTTTCCCCCAATCTACAACTTTCAGAACAATAAAACTTCCAACAACATCGATAATATGCATAGTAACATTCATTAACCAGACATTTCACAATTATTTTGGTACCAAAATCGACACAAGACATTTTTTTCCCCATTGCACAACGTTCAGAACAGTAAAACATCCAAAAAAAATCGACACAATGTTCCAGCACATGCATTAACCACACATTTCACAATTATTTTTGTACCAAAATCGGCACAAGACATTTTTCCCCCCATTGCACAACGTTCAGAAACAGTAAAACATTCAAAAACAATCAAAACAATGTTCCAGCACATGCATTAACCACACATTTCACAATTATTTTGGTACCAAAATCGACACAAGACATTTTTTCCCCCATTGCACAACGTTCAGAACAGTAAAACATCCAAAAAAATCGAAACAATGTTCCAGCACATGCATTAACCACACATTTCACAATTATTTTTGTACCAAAATCGACACAAGACATTTTCCCCCCATTGCACAACGTTCAAAACAGTAAAACATCCAAAAAAATCGAAACAATGTTCCAGCACATGCATTAACCACACATTTCACAATTATTTTTGTACCAAAATCGACACAAGACATTTTTCCCCCATTGCACAACGTTCAGAACAGTAAAACATCCCAAACAATCGAAACAATGTTCCAGCTCATGCATTAACCACACATTTCACAATTATTTTTGTACCAAAATCGACACAAGACATTTTTCCCCCTGTGTACAACTTTCAGGACTGTAAAACTTTAAAACTTAAAAAAAACGTCGATAATATGCATAATAACATTCGTTAACCACACATTTCACTATTGTTTTGGTACCAAAATCGACACAAGACATTTTTCCCCATTGCACAATGTTCAGAACAATAAAACATCCAAACAAATCGAAACTATGCACATTACCATTCATTAACCACACATTTCACAATTATTTTTGTACCAAATCGACACAAGACATTTTTCCCCCAATCTACAACTTTCAGAACAATAAAAAACTTCCAACAACATCAAATAATATGCACAGTACCATTCATTAACCACACATTTCACAATTATTTTGGTACCAAAATCGACACAAGACATTTTTCCCCCATTGCACAACGTTCAGAACAGTAAAAACATTCAAAAAAATCGAAACAATGTTCCAGCACATGCATTAACCGCACATTTCACAATTTTTTTGTACCAAAATCGACACAACACATTTTTCCCCTAGTGTACATCTTTCAGAACTGTGAAACTTTCAAAAACATCGATAATATGCACATTTCACAATTGTTTTGGTACAAAAAATCGACACAAGACATTTTTCCCCATTGCACAACGTACAGAACAATAAAACGTCCAAACAAATCGAAACTATGCACAATACCATGCATTAACCACACATTTCACAATTATTTTGTACCAAAATCGATACAAGACATTTTTCCCCCAATCTACAACTTTCAGAACAATAAAACTTCCAACAACATCGATAATATGCATAGTAACATTCATTAACCACACATTTCACAATTATTTTGGTACCAAAATCGACACAAGACATTTTTTCCCCATTGCACAACGTTCAGAACAGTAAAACATCCAAAAAAATTGAAACAATGTTCCAGCACATGCATTAACCACACATTTCACAATTAGTTTTGTACAAAAATCGACACAAGACATTTTTCTCCCCAGTGTACAACTTTCAGAACTGTAAAACTTTTAAAAACATCGATAATATGCACGGTAACATTCGTTAACCACACATTTCACAATTGACGCTTGTGCGATGCTGCTGGACGGCGCTTTTGATGAGTGGAGTGACTTGAAGGCGTTTTCTTAATCAAGGAAATCGAATGAGAAAGGAATCAATACAGGGTTTGGTTTCTTTTCTTTTCGGTAGTGGAGTTAGTTCACTTTCGGCGGCGGTAGTGGACGGCAATGGTGACCTCCGACGAATGGAATTTGTGGGGAGTACTTGTCCTTCGAACAGTTAGAATGAGAGGAGAGAGAACAGGGATCGTCCTTCGAACGGTTCAAATGAGAGGAGAGAGAGCAGGGGTTGCGTTATTTCTTGGGAGGTGCAGTGAGTTTTGGGAGATTTTGAGAGAGAGGTTAGGGATTTTATTTGTTTTCGATTTTTTAAAAATTTTCTCCTAACTTACACATTTGTCAACTCCCATTAAATTAGGTACCTGCCAGGGACTTAATTGATCTGCAGGGGCAAAAATTTCATAAAGTGACAATCTTGCACTTACTTTAAAAATGTGACATCTTATAAATGCAATAGCAAATTCTGGTACCTGGTCCAATTTTCTCTTTTATATATATATTAATCTATAATACTACAAAATGAGACAAAACAAGTAAAAGGTTGCAGATATTTCAAAGTCAAACATACACGCAAAATTTTCCAAAGTCAAGCATTCTTGATTTGTCCCATAAAATTTAAAATCAATAATTTTTTTTCAGTGAATAGTTGACGTTAACTATTTGTGTAAATAGTGACTGTCAATGTTCGCTGTTTGTGTGAACAGTGATATACATGAATTTTTTTTTTAATTTACCAAATCATATTGCAACTTATCATCAAATTATCATCAATTTTTTATCTCAAAAATAATATATCCAAAGGTACTCCAGCAAAAAAATAGAAAAGAAAATGACATATAATTAAATTACCAAAAAAATGCTTTTATCTTATTTGAAATTTGAAAATGCATATAGGTCTACAGAATCGATTTTATAACTCTGGGCTCTGATACCATACTGTAACATCCCAAATTTTATTGACTTAAATTTTGAGGTGTTACCGATATCATTTCATAATCATACTTGGAGCGGAAGTATTTAATTGAAAATTTAAACTCATAATTTATTTGAACCTCATAAATTGGATTAAATAAAACAATAAGTCACGAAGTCTAGAACATTTAGTAGAAGTAAAGGAAACACTAAAAATATCGTAACATAATTCATTATTGAATATTTTCCTGAAAAGTTTACTTGGCAACCCGCACACCACTCCGCCACCATCCACGTTGACCGATCTGACCTGTAATGTTTAAAATTTGAAGGAATGAGTAATTTAAACTCAGTAGGATACATGTGTCCAGAACAATATAATAATTTTTTAAACATAAATCTATAACATTCCATAACACCATTTCATCAAGAGCAATCGGAGATCAATCGAATGCTCTAACACATTTCTATGCAACCAATTGAGAAAAACCCGAAAGAAATCTCACATTTCGTTTCATTTCATTAGGACCCGCAGGTCAGTTAGCATTTCATGAAATAAACTATGTAAAAAAAAGTATAACATTGCAAGGACAATTCAACTTGCACATAGTATCCTACCTCAATTGACGGAAGAAATTGTTGGAAGAAAATCAAGAAATCACATTCCCAAAATCAATTTCCACTTGCTGCCACAATAACACGTATCTATATTTCTCTCTTTCCATGTATGTATGCTGGTCTACCTCAAGAATTATACATAATATTTATATTCTACCGTCACGCGTTTTTTCCATATAAAATGGCTCAAATTGTGTCTTTTAATTAAACACATTTGTAGATCATTTCAATTCCAGATAAGGAATTCTTTTGCTCAATTAAATTCAATCACTGACAAAAAGGGATTGGAAGGAGAGAAAGACCTGTCCTAAAAATAAGGTGATGAGAACAACGTAGCAACGATCACTACGCAACCCCGCAACCAGATTGAGATCCCAAGAAAGCCCAAAGATAATTACGGTTTAAAGATTCAACCAAGAATGTTGAACCAAGTAACCCAACAAGAACGACGCTTGATAGACCTCTAGATTACAAAACTCGTGATCTGCACTCGGTGTTGAACGTTACAAGAAGATCTTGATAAATTCGCGGTGTTCTCAGAAGAACAAGATTGAAAGCAATAATCTCACTTTAATTGATAAATTGTCAAAATGTTCTACAATAATGATAAAATAAACTATTTATACTAATGCTAAAAACCCTATAAAATTCGTGCATAACTCCTCAAACACGGTAAAACATCAATAAAAATATAGTTTTAAGGAAACTAGGATTCTCGCTAAAAATAGAAAACTCGCTGAATTTTATAACCAAGCGGTCGCTTGGTTATATTCCAAGCGGTCACTTGGAAGGCTTCTTTGACGCTCTGTGCGTTTCAGTGCTGGGTTGGGCGGCCGCTTGACTTTTACCCTAAGCAGTCGCTTAGGCATTCCAGTTGGACTCCTTCTTCGGTCGCTTGTATCTTGTTGATCCAATTGGTTTTCGATTTCGACCCCAACATGAACCTCGTCTCTTTTTGCGTGTAGATCATGACGTCGTCCATTGTTACTTGCATAAGTAGTCCTAATGCTTGATTTACCCATTTTGCCCTTGATCGCATCATCGGACCTCCTTCGATAAACAACGGGTCTTGGTCGGGGCTCGACTTCCTTGGACTCGTTGCTTGGATCACATCATCCACTCCCTCTTCAGAAGCATTTGACCTCGAATCTGCACCTATATCGTAAAGAGAGAGATCAGACACATTAAAAGTTGCCGAAACATTATACTCACCTGGAAGATCCAATTTATATGCGTTGTCGTTGACTTTCTCCAAGACCTGAAATGGACCATCCCCTCGTGGCTGCAACTTTAATTTCCTCTGCTCAGGGAAACGCTCCTTTCTGAAATGTACCCAGACCCAATCACCAGATTCAAATATCACGCTTCTTCGACCCTTGTTTGCTTGAGAAGCATAGTATTTGTTTTTCTTCTCAATTTGAAATCTTACCTTTTCATGAAGTGATTTTACCAACTCGGCCTTTCTTGTACCATCTAAGTTACCTCGTTCATTCACAGGTAAATGTATTAAATCCAAAGGTGTTAATGGATTAAAACCATAAACAACTTCAAAGGGTGAAAATGAAGTAGTAGAATGAGTGACCCTATTATAAGCAAACTCTATGAAAGGTAAACACTCCTCCCAACTCTTCAAATTCTTATGTACCACAGTGCGCAAAAGTTGTGCCATGGTCCTATTCACTACCTCAGTTTGGCCATCGGTTTGTGGGTGACAAGTTGTGGAATACATAAGCTTGGTGCCTAATTTTTCCCATAAAACCCGTTAAAAATGACTGAGGAACTTAACATCCCGATCTGACACTATAGTCCTAGGTACCCCATGTAAACGCACAATTTCCTTAAAGAATAATTCCGCTATGTTAGTGGCATCATCGGTTTTATGACATGCAATGAAGTGTGTCATCTTACTAAACCTATCTACCGCCACAAAAATGGAATCTTGACCCTTCTTAGTCCTAGATAAACCCAATACAAAATCCATTGAAATATCAACCCACGGTTTACTAGGTGTAGGTAATGGTGTGTATAAACCTTGAGGTAATACCTTAGATTTAGCCTGCTTACAAGTTATGCAATGACTACATATTCTTTCAACATCACTTTTCATCCTAGACCAATAAAAATGTACCCCTACCATATCTAAAGTCTTTTTCACTCCAAAATGACCCATCAATCCACCACTATGTGCTTCTCTAACTAACACTTCACGCATCGAACAATTAGGGACACACAACCTATTTTCCCGAAATAAATATCCATTATGCTTAAAAAATTTATCTATAGCCCCTTTACTACATGATGAATAAATGTCTGAAAAATCTAAGTCACTAGCATATATGTCCTTCATATGTTCGAAACCAAGTAATTTAGAACCAAGAGAAGTTAATAGCGCATACTTTCGAGACAATGCATCCGCCACCACGTTTTCCTTACCTTGCTTGTACCGGATGATATAAGGGAATGTCTCCACAAACTCCATCCATCTCGTGTGCCTTTTATTCAACTTACCTTGACCCCGCAATGTAATGCCCCAATTTTTCATACATCTTTTGAGGTGTTACCAGGAATAATTTCACTTACTTAAATGCGGAATGATAACATTTTAATCTCCAAATAAACAGAACATTCATAAAATCATGTCTTTAAATAAAAATAACTTAAACATTCTCAATAAGACAATAAATTCAAAATGCGATAAAACCTAGAAATTTATTTGTCGAAAATCCATTTTCTTCGAATCCCTTGGCAGTCCGCTGCACCGTCCTTCCATTGTTCCAATCGACCCGAACTAGCCTATAAAATTTGTAAGAGTGAGTATTTTAAAACACCCAGTAAGATACGTGCAGTTTCCATATACAAATACATAACAATTAAAATTATACACTTTATACCATTCTGCTCTTATGGAGTACATCGGTGACCAAGCGACACACTCATCTTCAGTCCTCTTATAATTTCATATCTCTTGCTTAAGAACCCGAAGGTCCACTGACAATTCATGCATATTTATTTGAATATAAATGTATTAAGAAACAAAAAACTTGCACATAAGTATCTTACCTTGTTATTGGAATATTAAAAAATCTACCAACACGTTAAAAATATTTGTTTTCCTGCCTTGGATGAAGAATTGCTTGACAATGATGTGTGTACTTGACATTTCACAACCTTTTCTCTTTCTCTCACTATAGGTAGTACCCTCTCTCTTTCTCTTTCTCTTTCTCTTTCTCTTTCTCTCTTTCTACCGCATAAAAAAATATGCGGTAGAAAAATGTGACACATGAATGGTATTTATAGTGGTTAATAGATAATAATGACTTAATAGACTCCAAATAAAACTCTTATTTTAAATTTAAATTGGACTCTTAACAAATAAATCGTCTTTTCATGAAATTCGAATTTAAAGATATCTAATTACATGAGGATAAAATTCTAGTGTGGATATATGTAACTTTCAAATTTCATTTTTAATTTAAAGATAAATATAATAATATATACCCAATCAAAATTAACAGTTAACAATTATCCTACTTAAAATAGAATTACAATTAACTAATAATCTTTTTATCAAAATAAATATGAAATACAATTAGTACTCTACGTGTGGTGGTAAAATCAATTGGATAGTGAATATTTTGGTAAAACAAATCATGATATATCTCAATCAACCACCACATGGGACACTTGGCATGCTAGGAAAAATTTACACTAGAATATAATAATAATAATAAAATAAATTACCCTATTTATCATCCAACCCTACACGTGAAAACCACAATTTATACTAAAAACTAAAACCAACTTATAAATTACTTTTGAGATAAAATCTTAAAATGTCAATAACTTGGGTTTAACATACCCGAATCGACTTTTTCTTGGGCCTAAAATATATGATTAAAAACGAGCTATCCAATGAGTATAATATTGATATACTTATATTTGCCCTATCAGAATCTAATTATTTGGCCAAAAATATAAAGATTTAAAATATGCTTCACTTTAATCCATAAACTTCTCAATAAAAATAAAAATAACATATAGAATAAATAAATTTTTATTCTAAAAATTTCGGGGCATTACAATCTCCCCTCCTTAAAAAATTTCGTCTTCGAAATTACCTGCGTTCGGGTCCTCTGTTGCTCCATCTTGAATTAAAGCAAAAACTCGGGCATTTCCCTTCTTATCTTGCACATCATTCTTCTTCGAGGGGTCTTCCTTACAGTTTCTGGAAATGTGGCCTGTTTTGCCGCATCGATAGCACAAATGTTTCCCAAACAGGCATTCACCCCTATGTACCCGGTTGCATTTTGGACAGGGTGGAACGTTTTGTCCAAAACTTGATCCAAAGTTGATTTTCTTGTTCTATCCTACTCCTTTTTCTTCGTTTGACACATTCCATTTCCTTTTTCCTGAATACTCGGCTCCTTGTTGAGAAGTTTGATCAATCTCTAACCTATTTGAGATTGTTTGAGCGGTTTGTAAAACCCAACTATAGGTAGTGAATTGATAGGATGCCATTATTCCACCAATCTCAGGGCGCAACCCCAGTTCGAACCTTCTTACTTTCTATGCTTTCGTGTCCACTAGGTGTGGTGCGTACCTAGAGAGTTGTTTGAATTTCCTCTTATAATCCTCAAGCTTCATCCCTCCCTGTTTCTGTTGAAGAAATTCTATCTCCTTTCGGTCTCTCAGAGCTTGTGGGAAGTATTTTCCCATCACATCGTCCTTGAATTGTGTCCACGTCAGAGCACGTTGTTGAGCTTCTGTTCTAGTGCGCGATGCTGACTCCCACCAGTGGCCTGCAGCATCAACCAACATAAACTCTGCGCATAATACCTTTTGAGAATCAGTTCAGGAAAGGTGTTTGAAGATTCGCTCCATTCCCCTTATCCATTCTCGGCTGCCAATGGGTCTGCCTTGCCATCGAAAGTTGGGGGTTTATAGCGACGGAATTGTTCCACAATTAAACTGATGTTGTTAGCATTTGTATCCTGAGTACCAGCTTGTGCTTGTTGTCTACCCAAGTCTTGTACAGCCCTCAACAAATCCCTGATAATCGTTGCTTGATTATGTTGTTACCTCGACATTTTCTTAATACAAGTAAAATTTTAAATTTAGAAATGCAAAATTTGATAACGCAGAAATTATTTATTAATGGTAAAAACTTTAAAATTTTCGAATCCTTACATATAGTATCCGATTTTCGAAAGACGAAAAATTTCAATGAATAAACAAATAAACTTTTGCTAAAATAAAGACTATCTCTAATATCTATAAGTCCTAGAAATCTTCATCATCTGACGTCAGGCATGACTCGGGCTCAAAATCCAAATCCATGAAATTTTGTGGCTCGATTTCCTCCTCTGGGTCTTCCTCTGGGTCCTCTTCAGGCTCTTCCTCTGGGTCCTCTTTAGGCTCTTCCTCTGGCTCAGGCTCAGGTTCGGGCTCAGGGTGAGGCTCAGGCTGGGGCTCTAGTGCTAGCTATTGTTGTCTGTGGTTCCACAAGATTATAATGTCTTCACAGTATCTTCTAAAATTAATCTTGTCCCAATCTTCCTGCAAATGTAGCTCATACTCCATATCTCTTACGAAGTAGGCCACATCTCTCCATTGAGGATGCATAGTAGTTATCCGGTGATATATTGAGAGGATTGTCCCCTCATTATATCGGAACAATCTTGCTTGCTCCCACTTAAGAAGGAAATCTTCAACATGCTCGGCAAAAGTTCGCTCCAATCTCACTTTGTAGTTCATGTATCTCTCGATAGCCAATTCAGCATGTTCTAGGAATGTGAGTCTACGTCCAGTCATCTTAGTTACTTTTCAAGTCCTGATCATGCGATCAATATAACTTCAATTATGCTTGATTTTTATTTTTTTATTTTTTTAGTGATAGTGTCATTTCATTCTATGTTTGCATCTAATATTCTCATATAAATTCGTAAAAGCTTTAACAACTAAAATGCAAAGTAAACATGGTTGTACATAACTCGTAAACATGCTAAAATAATAAATTTCTTTTTCATACCTGAATTAATTGGAGAGTGGTCAAGTAGTGAGCGCTACATGCCAAGTATTCTCTCCATATATTTTTAAGACTAAAAAAAAAATTCATTGTTCATAAATTCCTAATGTTTACGAAAAACATTGTATTTTTTTATTTTATTATTATTTTTTTTTAACTCTCTAAGATAGGAAAAATAAATTTTCTTAAATTTTTGAAAGATTTGAAGTATTGTTTTCATCTCGTTATTTGAATAATGCGCAATTAAAAAGGCTTCCAGATGAGGAAGAGGGTCACAACGGACCGCTTAAATCCCAAGCTCTTCTTAGACAGTTTAAGTCTTTTTGACAAAACCTTTCAATTTTGCAATTACGCAAATCAAACAAAACTCAAACAATAAATCAAAAGTGAAATCTCTTAAAATGTAAAATTTGATTGACAAATTTTTTTTTTTTTTAAAACATCATCAAAGGCTAAAATTAAACACATAAAAATTTATCACACGTGAAGTTTAAACTACAAGCATTAAATCATAACAATTTAAATTTTAACTACCATTATTCAATTAATAAAAATTTACCATTTAACACATGAGAAACAATTAAATAATAATAAAAAATTTATTTTCCCCTTTTCACTGTTCACGAACAGTACTGTTCACAAATTTTATTTTTTTTTTTAAGTAAAAGGTGCGTAACTTAACTTCTAGTAAGAATAAATACTTTCAAAATGTCTACAGAATCGATTTTATAACTCTGGGCTCTGATACCAAACTGTAACGCCCCAGTTTTTCATGCATCTTTTGAGATGTTACCAGGAATAATTTCACTTACTTAAATGCGGAATGATAACATTTTAATCTCAAAATAAACAGAATATTTATAAAATCATGTCTTTAAATAAAAAAAACTTAAACATTCTCAATAAGACAATAAATTCAAAATGAAATAAAACCTAGAAATTTATTTGTCGAAAATCTCTTTTCTTCGAATCCCTTAGCAGTCCGCTGCACCGTCCTTCCATTGTTCCAATCGACCCGAACTAGCCTGTAAAATTTGTAAGAGTGAGTATTTTAAAAACACCCAGTAAGATACGTGCAGTTTCTATATAAAAATACATAACAATTAAAATTATACACTTTATACAATTCTGCTCATATGGAGTATATCGGTGACCAAGTGACACAACCATCTTAGGTCCTCTTATAATTTCATATCTCTTTCTTAAGAACCCGAAGGTCCACTGACAATTCATGCATATTTAATTGAATATAAATGTATTAAGAAACAAAACACTTGCACATAAGTATCTTACCTTGTTAATGGAATATTAAAAAATATCTACCGGCACATTAAAAATATTTATCATCCAACCCTACACGTGAAAACCACAATTTACACTAAAAACCAAAATCAGCTTATAAATTACTTTTGAAATAAAATCTTAAAATGTCAATAACTTGGGTTTAACATACCCGAATCGACTTTTTCTTGGGCCTAAAATATATGATTAAAAACGAGCTATCCAATGAGTATAATATTGATATACTTATATTTGCCCTATCAGAATCTAATTATTTGGCCAAAAATATAAAGATTTAAAATATGCTTCACTTTAATCCATAAACTTTTCAAAAAAATAAAAATAACGTATAGAATAAATAAATTTTTATTCTAAAAATTTCGGGGCATTACACGTAAGTGCTTCAATGATTCATGGTCCGTGTGTATCACAAACTCCTTAGGCCACAAGTAGTGCTGCCAAGTCTCCAATGCCCGAACAAGTGAGTACAACTTGTTTTTCACTGAAGTAAGCTATAGGCCGCTTATCCTGCATTAAAACTGCTCCAATACCTATTCCTGATACATCACACTCAATCTCGAAAACTGTATCAAAGTTAGGGAGTGCCAAAACTGGTGCCTTACATAACCTATCCTTAATTGTGTTGAATGCATGCTCTTGTTCATCACCCCAATGAAAACCCACACTCTTTTTAACAATTTCAGTGAGTGGTGTGGTGATTGTGCTAAAATCTTTCACAAAACACCTATAGAAACTAGTCATACCATGAAAACTCCTAACTTCAGTTATGCTCTTAGGTGTTGGCCATTCTTTAATAGCTTTTATTTTCTCCTCATCTACTTCGACCCCATTAGCACCCACCACAAATCGTAGGAAAACAACATTTTCCATGCAAAATGTACACTTTTTAAAATTACCATAAAGTTGTTCCCTCTTCAGGACCACAAGTACACTCCTAAGATGTTCTACATGCTCATTTAGGTCCTTGCTATAAATCAAGATGTCATCAAAATACACAACAACAAATTTACCTATAAAAGCGCATAAACACACGAGTCATCAATCGCATGAACGTGCTCGGTGCATTAGTGAGTCGAAATGGCATTACTAACCACTCATATAAGCCATATTTAGTTTTAAATGTAGTCTTCCACTCATCACCTTTCCTCATTCGAATTTGGTGGTATCCACTTTTAAGATCAATTTTACTAAACATGCAAGCACCATATAATTCATCCAACATATCATCTAACCTAGGAATAGGATGACGATACTTTACCATTATGTTGTTGATGGCTCTGCAATCCACACACATTCTCCATGTTCCATCCTTCTTCGGCACAAGTAGCACTAGAATAGCACATGGGCTCATACTCTCCCGCACATATCATTTACTCATCAACTCCTCCACTTGCTTTTGAAGCTCCTTTGTCTCCTCGGGATTACTTCGATAAGATGGTCGATTTGGAATCACAGCTCCAGGAACAAAGTAAATATGGTGCTCAATGCCTCGAATGGGTGGTAACCCACTGGCATGTCCTCCGGGAAGACATCGTTAAATTCCTGCAATAAAGATGTAGCCAAACTGGGGAGAAGTAGGTTAGACTCCTCAAGATTGAGGAAGGACTCCTTATAGACTATCAAAATTACTTGCCTTTTGTCCTCTACCGCTCTTCTCAACTCACTCCCCTTTGCAAAGAAATTCGCTTTCGGTTTTTCTCTCCTCTCAGACACCTCTCTTTCTTTACTCTCATATGACTCCACTCTTTTTTTCTCACTACTAGCCACCTCACTATCTTCTCTCACCTTTTCCAGCTTTTTCACTCTCTCGTCTTTCGCATTTTTCAACTTAATTTGGTCTTCATACACTTGGGCAGGTGTTAATGGCGCAAGGGTAATGGACCTCCCATCCTTGCTAAAACTATACCGATTCTTGTATCCATCATGACTAACTTCCCTATCATATTGCCAGGGTCTATCCAGTAAAATATGCCCCGCATGCATAGGTACCACATTGCACATAATTTCATCCCGATAACTACCGATTGAAAAATCAATCAACACCCTCTTATTCACCTTAATATCCCCACAATCATTTAGCCATTGTAACCTATAGAGTCTAGGATGTCTTAACAGTGTTAATCCCAATTTTTCCACAAGTGTTGTGCTAGCTATGTTCGTACAACTACCCCCATAAATTATTACACTACATAACTTATTGTTGACGTGACATCGTGTATGAAATATATTTTCTCATTGTTGTTCCAAGTCATCTGTTTTGATTTGAGTGTTGAGAGCTCGTCTTGTAATAGTGACTCTCCTCCAACTCCATACTCCACTTTGTCGCCATGATCACTAACGTCCTCCAATTCAGGCATGTCTTCAAATTCATCCTCGCCTTCAGTCTCCACCTCTCCATTGCGCAATATCATCGTCCGTTTGTTTGGACACTGAGACGAGATGTGCCCTTTTCCCAAGCACTTGAAACACTGCATGTCCCGGTTTCTGGCTGGCTGTGAATCTGATTTTGGTACGGGCCTGCTAGCACCCTCATCTTTCCCCTTTTAAACAGCACCATCTCCTCTGTTATCCCACCTCAGTTTCCAATTCGGATTAGAACCCGAAGTACCCAACGGTTGCCTAGTTGTCTTCAACTTTTTTCAACCTTCATGGCTACATGAAACATATCCTCAATCTCCACATAATGCTGCAATTCCACAGTGTTAGCAATTTCCCTGCTCATCTCATTCAAGAAACGAGCCATGGTGGCTTCCCGATCCTCCTCCACATTCGCTCTGATCATCAAAATTTCCATCTCCTTATGATAGTCCTCAACATTTTTCGACCCCTGATACAATCCTTGCAATCATTGATGCAACTCCCTATAATAGTGGCTAGGAACGAATCTTTTTCACATAATAAGTTTCAACCCATACCAAGTGCTATCCGTTTGCTCCCGATTCCTCCGCCTAGATGTAACCACTTGGTCCCATCATGTTACGGCAAAATCAACAAACTCAAGAATTGCTATTTTTACCTTTTTTTCCTCCGAATAATTGTGGCACTCAAATATCAATTCTACATTTTTCTCCCACTCTAAATAAGCCTCCGGATCACTCCTTCCCTTAAACGGTGGAATTGACATCCTAATGATACTCATGTTCCCATCGACATCATCTCCAAAGTTGTTCCTACCCTGTCGTTCAAATCTACCACCTTTGTTTCTCACTCTACCCATTTCACCTACTAATGATGCATCCTCATCCCAATCACTACCATATTCATAGTCATCACGTCACTCCCTCCTAGACTCTCTCCTACCCGGCCTCCTTGCATTTGAGTGTCCCCTATGACTATTCGATCCCGACGCTTCTGACCTACCAAGTCTTTCAGTCACATCCCTAAGCACCCTCTCAAACCTCCTTATTGCATCGTCTCCCATGTAATTCTGATTCAGCTGCCTGATGGAATTTGATCCTTCTCTATCTGACATCTTAATCCTATAGAATTGTAATCTCACAAAAAATTCACTTGTGTTGCACTCAAATTTTGGCTTTTACCCTCTATTAATCTACCACTCTTACCTTTTACCACTCAATGCTTTCGCTCAAGTATCTTCAAAGAACAAGGTGAACTCACAGATGTAATCCCGTGTATCCAACCGAGTGTGATCGCGAATTTGATAGAAGAAAAGTAGAAAGATGAAGAAAGACTCAACAAAGACCAAGTATATGAATTTGGAACTAAGAACTCAAGAAATAACAAGTGTAGGATTTGAAGTGAAGTTTGTGTCCTTTTTTATTTTTTTTACTCAAAAAAAATAAAAATTAATAATGCTGGAAATTCCCGTAACAATAATAATATTTTTTTTAACTCTTGAAAATTTGAGTAGGAAACCAGCAAAACAAACGAGACTTAATTCGGACCTTTAAATAATCCAGAAACAACTCTGGAATTTTTTTTTTGGATTTTTTTTGGATTAAAGACTCAAGAATTTTTGCTGGACACAAGAACACGAAAAACGAAAGAAATAAAAAAAAAGACTCAAAGCAACAAAAGATATAACCTTAATTATTTTGGATCCTTACTCTGATGCCAACTGATGAGAACCACGTAGCAACGATCACTACGCAACCCCGCAACTAGATTGAAACCCCAAGAAAGCCCAAAGATAATTCTGGTTTAAAGATTCAACCAAGAATGTTGAACCAAGCAACCCAACAAGAACGACGCTTGATAGACCTCTTGATTACAAAACTCATGATCTGCACTTGATGTTGAACGTCACAAGAAGATCTTGATAAGTTCGCGGTGTTCTAAGAAGAACAAAATTGAAAGCAATAATCTCACTTTAATTGATAAATTGTCAAAAAGTTCTACAATAATGATAAAATAAACTATTTATACTAATGCTAAAAATCCTATGAAATTCGTGCATAACTCCCCAAACATAGTAAAACATCAATAAAAATAGAGTTTTAAGGAAACTAGAATTCTCGCCAAAAATAGAAAACTCGTTGAATTTTATAACCAAGCGGTCGCTTGGAAGGCTTCTTTGACGCTCTGTGGGTTTCGGTTCTGGGTTGTGCGGCTGCTTGGCTTTTACTCTAAGCGGTCGTTTAGGCATTCCGGTTGGACTCCTTCTTCGGTCGCTTGTATCTTGTTGATCAAATTGGTTTCCGACTTCGACCCCAACATGAAACTTGTCTCTTTTTGCGTGTAGATCATGAAGTCGTCCATTGTTACTTGCACAAGTAGTCCCAATGCTTGATTTACCCGTTCTGCCCTTGATCGCGTCATCGGACCTCCTTTGATAAACAACGGGTCTTGGTCGGGGCTCGGCTTCCTTGGACTCGTTGCTTGGATCACATCACAAAGTGACATGATTTGATTTACATAAATGTAGCTCGTTACAAAAGTCAAATTTCTTGGGAATTGGGACGGCAATCATGACAGGATTTGGGTAAGGATTTTAAATAAAAATATCATTTTATTTCTATCAATTGACACACGTGGCAGTCACCCCTTTTGAATTTATATATTTTACTTAAATGTAAAACTAATTTACGAGTTCTTTAAGGTGCAATAACTTAGACTTCATTTTTTCGAGACAACTTTTACTCGAGTCTAATATGCACGATTAATTACCAATTATCCAACAAGCCCAATATTGCTATACTTATCATAACTTTATCAATATTTAAATATTTAACCCAAATAAAAATGAATTAACACGTATATCATTTTAGTCCGTCGACTTTCAAAATATAGAATATAGTAGATGGATTCAAATGATTTTTATTCTTATTTTTTACTTTATTTTTAAATTTTGGGGGTGTTACAGTACCATCCCACGGATTGTATACACCTTTACACGTTCCTAGTGAACTTTGGATTGATATCTCCATGGATTTTGTTTTAGATTTGCCTAGGAATAAAAAGGGTCGGGATTCAATATTTGTGGTGGTCGATAGGTTTTCTAAGATTGCGCATTTCATTTCATGTCATAAAATCAATGATGTCACTAACATTGATGATTTGTTCTTTAAGCAAATAGTGCATTTACATGAGGTTCGTAAGAGTATAATGTCAGATAGAGATGTCAAATTTCTTAGTCGCTTTTGGCGGATTTTATAGGGTAAGTTAGACACAAAATTATTATTTTCTACTACATGTCATCCACAAACCAATGGTCAAACCGAAGTAGTAAACAGGACTATAATTCAGTTGTTACGCACTGCTGTAAATAAGAACTTAAAAAGTTGAGAATAGTGCTTACCTTTTATTGAATTTGCATAAAATAGGGCTATAAATTCTACTATTTCGTATTCACCCTTTGTAATTATTTATGGTTTTAATCCGTTGACACCATTGGATTTAATTTTGGTACCTGTGAATGAACGAGGCAGTTTAGATGGGAAAAGGAAGGCCAAGCTAGTAAAGACACTCCATGAGAAGGAAAGGTTGCAGATTGAAAAGAAAAATAAGCACTATGCGTCGCAGGCGAACAATGCCGGAAGAGCATTTTATTTGAACCCGGTGATTGAGTTTGAGTACATTTGAGAAAAGAACGTTTTCCATAACAAAGGAAATCAAAGTTGCAGCCACAGAGAGATAGACTGTTTCAAGTTCTTCAAAGGATCAATGTTAATGCATACAAAATGGATCTTCCTGATGAGTACAATGTTTCGACAACATTCAATGTATCTACTCTTTCTCTCTCTCTCTCTGATTACGCCCAAAGTTTATCGCGGTGTTGTAGTGTAGCTTTGGGGTGTCGTATCCATAGAGAGATGGAAATTAAATTAAGGAGTCTCTAAATAGGTGCTCGTTCACTCAAAATTGTCTAAAGATATCAATGTTGATTAGATCAATATCAAAGTTTTTGGGATAAAATTCAGTAATTAAAATAGTGAAGCTCAGAATTCCCTCACCCGGATTAGATCGTTCAATGTCAATCATTCAAATTAATAACACAATTAAAGGCTTTCATCCCGGCACTTTAATCGGATGATTTGATGTTTAAGATCAATGTAATTCACAATTGTACTTGTAGATCCTAATTTCCTTTCATAATTTTTGCAAGCAATTATTGGAATTAGATTACAAATCAACCCTATACATGTAGCATAAAATTGTAAATAATCACACCAATAATATCCAAGTAATGAAAATTCAATAAGTATTTCGATTATTCAATAGGAAGAACGTGATTAATCCTATGAAAACCTAATACAAATTAAACCAAACGCACAACAAATCCATCAATAAACTTATATGAAATTGAAATTCAATGATTAGTTTAATTCCACGATAGAAGAAACATGATTAAGTCTATGAGAAATCGAGTAAACATTAAACCAATTCCACATATACATATAAGAATGAAACCCTAGATCTACAAGTGTTTTAAATCAGATAAATACCAAAAGAATTGAACAATTGACATGAAATCTCAAAATCCGGTGAGTTCCTTCTTTGCTTCACATAATTCTTTAGCCTTCCATGGAGTTTTCTTGTTCCCAAGGTGAAAAGAATTGTTCCAAGATGAAGAATAATGGCTTCTGGACGTGTGTTGATCTATTTAGGTCGAGAAAATCAAGCAAAACGCGTTTCCATAGGTGTTTAGGTTATTTCCGAAATTAGAACAGATCTGTCGAAAAAATCCCTAAGCTACCGCTTAGTGTAAATTCAAGCGGTAGCTTAGTTCAATGATATTTTCCTTTGAATTCTCGGTAGGGTTGTGGGCGACCGCTTGAAAATTTACTCCAAGCGTCCGCTTAGTTATAATTTTTTCCGCCGGACAGCTTTTAGTATTTTGCCAATATCTTTCTCTCTCGATATCCGATTGAGGTGATTCAAAGTGCGTTGGAAAGCTGACTCGATGGGCTACAACTTTCATTCAGATGTCAACTTCCAATTCAATCTTATACCATGTGAAACAACGGTCTCAAGATGAGGCTAAAAACCGGTGCAAAAGTTTTCAGCTTGAAAGTTGATGTGTGAGAATGTCTTGGCTATATGTCACCTCTTTGACTCCTTTCTTCCTCCAATTGGCGCCGAACACTCTCAAATCTTCATATCTTCATTTTCCTTGACGAGTCATCTTTTGGTATTTGCAATTTGGTCCTTTAACTTTCGCTTTCTTCTATTTTGATCCTTTTTTCACTTGTTTCTTCCATTTTTCACTTGTTTCACCCAATTGCCACCTAAACCAAGATATAGAAACATTTAGTGCATTTCGGTGTCAAATAATCATATAAATGAAAATATTAAAGGGTGAAAAACGTAACAAATGTGCTATTATCACACCCCCCAACTTGCTTATTGCTAGTCCCTAGCAATTTAATACAAAACGAAACAAGCAAAGACTAGTCAACGTCGTAAGTCAAATTATCAAGTTCTAATTCACCACAATGCATGCTCTTTTCAAACACAACACCACAAAGAAATCAATAGTGTCATGATCACCAAAATGTCAAAAACACATGCCAAATGTGTAAGTGTGTGTCAAGCCATAACCATCTTACCGCTAACCTTAACACATGCAACATCAAGTATATCTCCAGTTAAAGATTCAGCTCCATAACTCACGGGTATCAAAGTGTTTAGTACGGGATTTCTCTCTATGGAGCTGAGAATAAGATACACTCAAATATGGAGGCTTAAATATTCATGCACAAGTAATAAACAAACATTGATCCTGTGATAGACATACTTTCCAATGAGAATCTATCAACTTCTTACCACAGCCTACTTGGGATCCAAACGGTCAATACAAAAGGTTGGACGACGTTTTGGTTGGGTTTTATGAGGCTAAGAGGTATAAGATTCAAAGCACTTCCAAGTATGCAACCAAACACATTATCAAGCATTTCTAATTGATCACAACATTCAATAGGTACCATTTGTCGACATTTCAAACCCCAAAGTCAATCAAATAGAACATCTTCAATGATTTTTTTTCAATTTTTTTTTTTTTTTTTTTTTTTTTTTTTTTGTGTTTTTGTTTTTTTTTCACTTGAATCCACCCCAACTCTTGTCATTCTTCTTGCTTCTATTCTTCACAAATCGCATCTAATACTTACTACACACTTGGAAGTAAAAGAAGTGGGAAAATAAGCATATACTTCGGTATGAAAGAGTATGGATAATGTATGCGCAAGAAGGGAAAGGTTATACATGTGTATATGGCTCAAAGTGGCAACTAGGGGCTGTATTTATTGCAAAGAAAACGTTTGAGAGGCTCAAATGTTGATCCTAAATTGACCTTTATCATATCCCAAGTAATCCACTATCTTACCACAAACCATGTAATGTTATTCTCACAAAAGTTTCCAATTCACAAGATCAATGGATGCTTACCACCGTTTGTAGTGTGATATGACTCTCAATTCTCACCAATTCTCACATAAAGAAACTTTAACAAGAGACTCTTCTAGCCACATGTGTTAAACAACTATCTTACCACAAGGCTTGTGTGCACAAAAGTGGTTTAGCAAGTGTTTTAACGTCTAGACTTTCATAACAAAATTAACTCTTAGTAGCATATTTTGTCATTCAAGAGCACAACATGTAGCAAATTAGGGGCTCAAAAATAAAAAATTTCTATAAAATGTCCGTGGTTATGTTATTCACATGCAATTTTCAATAAGAATCCACATGGATCCTCCCCCCAACTAAATTGTGCATTGTCCTCAATGCATTAACATGTATACTAAATAAAATGAGAAGAAAGATGTCGCCTGGGTATTGCAGTGAACCAACACAAATATGAATGATAGAAAGCCTGAAAGTGCTTACAAGGATGATGGTGAAAAGAAATCTAATAAAAATACAAAAATATGAATGCAAACTAAAATAAAAAGGAAAGAAAAAAAATGAAATGACTTCCCTTGGGTTGCCTCCCAAGCAGCGCCTTTGTTTATCGTCGTTGGCTCGACCCAATGTTCCCATTTTTAGCCCGCATCTAGCCAGGGCGATCTCAAGTTTCCTTGCAATGCATTAAACTCATTGCCCATAACCATCGGTGCAGCTCCTCTGCCTCCATCTAATACATGTGTGGGGTCACTAGGAGTGGGCTCAAAATTTGTAGTGGGGGCCTGCAACATAGAAGGTAGAGTCCACTTGTTAGAAACTGGTGATATAAAATAAGGACTATTACCTGTCTCGTGATCTGTCCTCTCCACGATGTCCAAACCATCTGGTTCTGGAAATTCTTGTGCTAGTCCAAGGAACATATTATCGGCTACCTCTTGTGTGAGTGTGTCAATCATGTGAGTTTGTTGACACTCATCATCTTCCTCTGGTTGCTTGGTGATATGAAAAATGTTGACTTCTAGAGTCATATTCCCAAAGGATAATTTCATGAGACCATTTCTACAATTAATCAAAGCATTAGCAGTAGCAAGGAATGGTCTACCAAGAATGATAGGAATTTTAGAAGCAACACTCACATTAGCTTTTACATCCACGACCAAGAAATCAACGGGGTAGTAAAATTTATCAATTTGAACTAAGACATCTTCAATTACTCCCCTAGGTTTAATAGTGGACCTATCAGCTAATTGTAGGACAACAGAGGTAGGCTTCATCTCACCTAATCCTAGCTGCGAGTAAATTTCATAAGGCATGAGATTGACACTAGCCCCTAGATCAAGAAGGGCTTGTCCAATCTCATGGTTCCCAATGATGCAAGAGACAGTAGGACAACCAGGATCCTTATACTTTGGTGGGGTCCTCTGCTCGATCACGGCACTCACGTGCTCAGTTAAGAAAGCAGTTTTCTTGACATGATGTTTTCTTTTGAAAGTGCATAAATCTTTAAGGACTTTAGCATAAGCAGGAACCTGTAAAATCACATGCAAGAAAGGCAGATTAATTTTCACTTGCTTTAGGTGCTCTAAAATCTCGCTATGATGGCCAGCAGATTTCGAGGTGGACTTTAGAGCTTGAGGGAAAGGTACTCTCACTGAATGTTCCACTACCTCCTCACTAGGGCTGTTCTCATTCGATTCACTAGACTCTTTTTCTGTTTCCCTAGGTTTGGAAGTTGGCTCTAAGACTTTCCCTGAACGTGTGGTTATGGCATTCACTTCCCTAAGATTGGTCTCATGTGGTCCTGAAGTTTGTGCCATGTGTTGCCCCCTAGGATTTGGTTGCGCTTGGGCAGGAAATTTTCCATGCTCTACTACAGCTAAGGCATTGGTCAGTTTAGACATATGACTTTTCATTTCTTTATTTTCCTCAACAATTTGAGTAATCACAGTCTCAAACTTTTGGTTTGTTTTACTTTGTGCCTCGATGAATGCATGTAGAGTGTCTTCTAAGGAATTCCTAGATGATACGGGTTGATGTGAGGGTGCAGTGTAAGCTCTATTAAATTGGGAAGGTTGCTGGTTTTTAGATTTCCAGTTGAAATTAGGATGATTTTCCCACCCTGAGTTATAGGTCTCGGAGTAAGGGGTATGGGGTTTTTGATATACACCTAAAGTATTACAGTGTGCCTCATAAAGTCCCCTCATCTCAGCATAAGTAGCGCATTCTTGCACAGGGTGGTCACTTCCTCCACACACAAAACAATTACCACTGGACTCAACATGGGATGCACTATGTATAGATTTCGAGTGTCTAGCACGTAAGGTCTCAAGTTCTTTAGTTAGGGCTTCTACCTTTGCTCTAAGGCTATCCTCCTCCCTAAGGTGATATATACCTGTGCTAGTGGGATTACTTGCGGGTCGTGACCTATTAGTACTCTCAGTGGCACTAGGTCCGGTCCATGTATGAGCTTTCTCAGCTAGTTCATCTAGGTATTCCATGGCTTCGTCAGGATCCTTCCGTAAAAATTCACCATTGCACATCATTTCTATGAATTGGCGCTCTCTAGGTGATAATCCCTCGTAGAAGAAACTCACTATACGCCAACTCTCGTAACCATGGTGGGGGCAAAGGGTTTGTAGTTCTCTAAATCTTTCCCAGGTCTGATATAGGGTCTCACTATCCTTTTGACTAAACGTAGAAATTTGTTTTTTAAGTGCGTTAGTCTTATGGTGGGGAAAGTATTTATTAAAGAAGGCTTGAGTCATTTCATCCCAGGTACCAATCGAACGTGGTCTCAATGAATACAACCAACTTTTTGCCCTTTCCTTAAGGGAGAATGGAAAGAACTTAAGCCTAATTGCATCACTATATACCATGTTGATTGTGGAAGGTTGCTACTACCTCCTCGAATTCCCTAATATGCACATACGGGTTTTCATTTTCAAGTCCATGGAAATTTGGGAGAAGTTGAACCATTCCAGGATTAAAATCTACACGTGGCATATTGGGTGGAAACATGATACATGATGGTGTAGATGTGCGTGTGGGGTGTAAGTAATCATGCAAAGTTCTGTAAGGTGCATCATGCTCACTATCAGACATTGTGTTACGTGATGTGGTGGTCGTGGCAATAGATGCAGTGTCAAAAATAGGGTTAGGAAGAGATTCAAACACTGGACGAAGTTTGTCGGTAGAGCTTCCTATATCGCCTCGATCCCTGCTCATAAACACAAGCAAAAGAAAAAAAAATGGAACTATGTGAAAAACTAGAGAAAATAACGAGAGAAAATAAACTAACAAAAAAAAATGAAAATGGAAAAGGGAACGAAGTCACCCTTTTGCTAGAAGATCCTTCAATTTATTGTACCGTCTCCCCGGCAACGGCGCCAAAATTTGATTACGCCCAAAGTTTATCACGGTGTTGTAGTGTAGCTTTGGGGTGTCGTATCCACAGAGAGATGGAAATTAAATTAAGGAGTCTCTAAATAGGTGCTCGTTCACTCAAAATTGTCTAAAGATATCAATGTTGATTAGATCAATATCAAAGTTTTTGGGATAAAATTCAGTAATTAAAAT
Source organism: Osmanthus fragrans (assembly GCA_019395295.1). NCBI lineage: Eukaryota > Viridiplantae > Streptophyta > Magnoliopsida > Lamiales > Oleaceae > Osmanthus > Osmanthus fragrans. The sequence goes on from CM033345.1 coordinate 25,679,914, forward strand.
AGTGAAGCTCAGAATTCCCTCACTCGGATTAGATCGTTCAATGTCAATCATTCAAATTAATAACACAATTAAAGGCTTTCATCCCGGCACTTTAATCGGATGATTTGATGTTTAAGATCAATGTAATTCACAATTGTACTTGTAGATCCTAATTTCCTTTCATAATTTTTGCAAGCAATTATTGGAATTAGATTACAAATCAACCCTATACATGTAGCATAAAATTGTAAATAATCACACCAATAATATCCAAGTAATGAAAATTCAATAAGTATTTCGATTATTCAATAGGAAGAACGTGATTAATCCTATGAAAACCTAATACAAATTAAACCAAACGCACAACAAATCCATCAATAAACTTATATGAAATTGAAATTCAATGATTAGTTTAATTCCACGATAGAAGAAACATGATTAAGTCTATGAGAAATCGAGTAAACATTAAACCAATTCCACATATACATATAAGAATGAAACCCTAGATCTACAAGTGTTTTAAATCAGATAAATACCAAAAGAATTGAACAATTGACATGAAATCTCAAAATCCGGTGAGTTCCTTCTTTGCTTCACATAATTCTTTAGCCTTCCATGGAGTTTTCTTGTTCCCAAGGTGAAAAGAATTGTTCCAAGATGAAGAATAATGGCTTCTGGACGTGTGTGTTGATCTATTTAGGTCGAGAAAATCAAGCAAAACGCGTTTCCATAGGTGTTTAGGTTATTTCCGAAATTAGAACAGATCTGCCGAAAAAATCCCCTAAGCTACCGCTTAGTGTAAATTCAAGCGGTAGCTTAGTTCAATGATATTTTCCTTTGAATTCTCGGTAGGGTTGTGGGCGACCGCTTGAAAATTTACTCCAAGCGACCGCTTAGTTTATAATTTTTTCCGCCGGACAGCTTTTAGTATTTTGCCAATATCTTTCTCTCTCGATATCCGATTGAGGTGATTCAAAGTGCGTTGGAAAGCTGACTCGATGGGCTACAACTTTCATTCAGATGTCAACTTCCAATTCAATCTTATACCATGTGAAACAACGGTCTCAAGATGAGGCTAAAAACCGGTGCAAAAGTTTTCAGCTTGAAAGTTGATGTGTGAGAATGTCTTGGCTATATGTCACCTCTTTGACTCCTTTCTTCCTCCAATTGGCGCCGAACACTCTCAAATCTTCATATCTTCATTTTCCTTGACGAGTCATCTTTTGGTATTTGCAATTTGGTCCTTTAACTTTCGCTTTCTTCTATTTTGATCCTTTTTTCACTTGTTTCTTCCATTTTTCACTTGTTTCACCCAATTGCCACCTAAACCAAGATATAAAAACATTTAGTGCATTTCGGTGTCAAATAATCATATAAATGAAAATATTAAAGGGTGAAAAACGTAACAAATGTGCTATTATCACTCTCTCTCTCTCTCTTTGATGCATGTACAGATTCGATGATGAATTCTTTTGAAGAGGAAATGGATGATGTGAGCATGGAGTCAAGCGTGTCAAACTCAAGCCTGGGAAACGATCAATTGCTTGTCGAAGACGGTCCGATGACATGGTTGCGAGCAAAACGAGTGAAAGGGATGATGGGATTGCTAGCTCAAGCAACAGTGAAAGAAATGTCGAAATTAGCAAATCGAGGAACAACTTTTATGAATGGCTCAAGGACCAAAAACAATTGGTGCAACTTGATACAACGGCGGAATCTAAAGGTCATTCCATATATTTTAAATTTTTTCTAATATTTTCGATCAAGATATTAACTTACTTTGATTAATTAATATAAATCTTTCATAAGCAAAAAATATTTATTTAACTATCATGATTTATAATTTCAAATTATATAATTTAATTATAATAAAAAGATTGAATGACCGAATTTATAAATTATATAAACAATTGTTAGTTATGTGAAATTTTAAATTAACAATTGTATAATATAATTGTTGGATTAGAAACATGTTAAAAAATTGTAAATAAATTCAACAATATTTTAAAACTAACAATTTATTAAAATTCTATTTTTAATTATTTTTTTCACGAGGATGCCCCGCCTCGCTCGGTGACCCGCCACGGGGCGACCCTTTACACCCCGCCCCGTCCCACCAACCCATCGGGGCGGGTATTTTAGGTCCCATTAGGAGCGAGACCCGTCGGGACGGGTTAAATTGCCATCCCTATTGTGGTCGCAAGGTGATCTACCGAGATCAGAAATTGCAAGACCCATGCGACCGCAACAAGACAAACCATGTGGTCACATGGTTATAACCTGCAACGTGATTTGCAAATTTTGGAAATTTCCTAATTTTGTTAGACTTTTATTCTAATTGATATTCTTGCAATCTTGGAAGTATGTTGGACAAAATTTACTAGGTTTTTATTTGTAGCCTATCTTAAATGGTATCAATGACTCATTAATCTAGTTGTGAGAACAAATCAATATGCTATTTATCTCACTATAACGAACCTTTGTGATTTTATGTCCTCAACATTATTCTTCGAACTTTATTTGTTAATATTCATAAAACATAAGATAATGAATAAAAAAATAGAAATGTTATAATTTTAAATTGCATTGTCAATAATGAAATCATTATAGTGTCTAAATGATTGGACACGAGGCATAATACTAGCAGATTCTCATTGTACTAGATCAGATCACTAATGTATCTCATACTAAAAGCGTTTGTATGACAATTATGTTGATGCTAGGACACTGGCTTTGTAAGAAGATCTGCGGCATTTTCGTCATTGGGCATACGTTTTATCTTCACATCATTCCTTTGTATTGTCTCTCTTCTAATATTGCCTCAGCAGAAGCTTGGATAGGTAAAGAGTCATCAAATAACTCTATTATTGTCACGGTACTGTGTTACTTGATCAGCATTGCTAAGAACAATTAGTAATTCAGCAATGATCTTTTTTGTTCTAACCACTTTCTTTGTTGTTTTCAACTCCTGATTCTAGAAATGTTGCTTTCTTTGTTCATATACTGTACTGTTCTTGATAAGGCTTCATCAAAGTCATTGACTACGTTTGTTTATAATTTTTTTACAACTAGCTTAACTTAATAGGGACGTACGAATGTTATCATCCATGTTGATTTTCTTGTTAAAGACCCATTATCACCGTATGGGGTTTATCCATTCTGGCAGGTTGTAGAATCTAGAAGAGTCGAAGCTCTTCCATTTGTGCAGAAGTTCAGTTTAATGGTGTGAATAAAGAGAGGTTCATCCTTTCTACAGGATGACCATCTTCATAGGTGAAGAACTTGGTAGATCGAGGGAGTGCAGGAGTCGTTCTAAGCTCAATAAAATGGAGTTAATAACTCAGCAAAAATGTGGTTTCATATGTGGGGAAGAATGGAAATGAAGATCAACATTAAACATAAAGAACATTAACATAAAACAAGTATAAAATACAAACACAAACAAACTCACTCTGTTCGTTATAAACCAGCAGAGGAGAGAGAGAGAGAGAGCGAGCAAATGACTACATTTTGAATATATTTTGTATTGAATTTTGTTGTGTATATCTCGTACTACATTTAGCTCCATAATGGAGCATATATATAGAAAGATATGGAAGGCCATACCACTACCTAAACACCATGCCTTCTCCCCTTAATACATGGACAAGTTGCCTAATATTTTATATATTTCATCACATGTCATAGTTGGTTTCTAACCAAACTAGACCTTAAACTAGAAACCACAAATATTACAATTTATTTGTTTGACAACAAAGTGTCAATACCGAACAAACTCCCCTTTGACACTTTGATTGGAAAATAAATTTTTATTGTGTCAAAGTCTTCAAAAAAATTTCGATCCATTTTTCAATAATTTGATCTTCATTTTCTTCAACTTTTCTGGCCATTATCTGCTGCTGAAAATGTACCTTTAAATACCAGATTTTTCTTCATTTTTGATCACATAACAAAGCATACCGGATTTCATATTTGTAAGCATACCGGATTTTGAGCATTCATACCGGATATTGGCTTTGTTTTGGCACTTACCGGATTTGGACAAATTTTTGGTAGCATACCGGATATGAACATACCGGATTTGAGATGCATACTGTATTTTAGCTTTCAAATACCGGATTTCAGCTTCCATGGCATACCGGATTTGGATGTCACATACCGGAATTGAAGGGAGTCTTTTCACTTATCGTAAATTAGCTTACCAGATTCCTTCACTTACCATATATGGACTTTACATACCATATATGCCTTACGCTTACCAGATTTGAACAGATACCGATTTTTACAGCTGCATATAGGATTTCAACATTTAAACACCGGATTTTGGCCATTTTCATCTTCTTCTTCAACATTTAACTCCATTTGTCTGGTTTCACACTTTGAACAATATTTGCAAGATTCTTTGCAAGATTAAAAATGGATCAAATGATCCCCTTTTTTTTGAACAAACGATCAAACATTTAACACCTCAAGAGGCTGCTGATACTCCTTTAGTCACAGCATTTAACACCTCAAGAAACCCATGCTCTTTCACCTGGTTTTGTCCAAGAGTCCTTGAGCCATTTTCAGACCGTCACTACAAGGTTTCAAAAGGCTGTTTCTGATAAAAAAAATGAGACAGACTCCTTCCACTTAAGACAGAGCTCGAAAAAATTGGTCACTTTTCTCACTGAAAAACTGGTGTTTAGCTACTTGTTAACTGGGCCTGATTATTGGTTTTCCCAGGACTTGAGCTGAAACAACAATAACAATGGAAACTCTCTTTAAAAGTGCTCGAAAAAAATGATAAAATACCAAGACATGACGGGACTTTAAATCTGATTTTCTTGTTCAGAGTTTGGCAGTATTTTGGAAGCATTTTTCGGGCCCTTAAAATCATTTGAAGCTCTGATACCATTTGTAGAATTTGGAAGAGTTGAAGCTCTTCCATTTGTGCGGAAGTTCAGTTTAATAGTGTGAAGAAAGAGAGGTTCATCCTTTCTACAGGATGACCATCTTCATAGGTGAAGAACTTGGTAGATCGAGGGAGTGCAGGAGTTGTTCTAAGCTCAATAAAATGGATTTAATAACTCAGCAAAAAGGTGGTTTCATATGTGGGGAAGAGTGGCAGTAAAGATCAACATTAAACATAAAGAACATTAACATAAAACAAGTATAAAATGCAAACACAAACAAACTCACTCTGCTGGTTATAAACTAGCAGAGGAGAGAGAGAGAGAGAGAGAGAGAGAGAGCAAATGACTACATTTTGAATATATTTTGTATTGAATTTTGTTGTGTATATCTCGTACTACATTTAGCTCCATAATGGAGCATATATATAGAAAGATATGGAAGGTCATACCACTACCTAAACACCATGTCTTCTCCCCTTAATACATGGACAAGTTGCCTAATATTTTATACATTTCATCACATGTCATAGTTGGTTTCTAACCAAACTAGACCTTAAATTAAAAACCACAAATATTACAATTTATTTATTTGACAACAAAGTGTCAATACCCAACACGGGTTTAGCAAAGTTCATAGTTTGTTCTCGTGCAAGGAGTTCATCTCTAATTCAGTGGCAGCAAACCATTTCTTTGATCCAATATTTGACTTTTCTTCCTTGTAGAAAGTAGGTCCATCGTTCTCAATGAGTAACACATCATTGTGTTTATTAGTCAGAAATTGATATATCTCAGGATGAAGATTAGACCTACTAGATCTATGAAAAGCTTCACATGACCAAGAGTGCAATGTCCAATATAATGTTATTTATATTACCCATGTTATGTATTTTACTTTATACACTCATAATAAAATAGTGATAACCCCATAATTGCTTGATTTTTTTTTTTTGAAGTGTTCTGATTATGCCTTCATGGAGACTAGTGATATCCACGAGGAAGGTTCCTGTTACATAAAACAAGATAGTTTTGGGTTTTGATTGCAGTATGAGAAGTGTTAGGGTTCACGAGTTCATCATATTTATCCGAGTAATGCTATGTATCACCACTGGGATTGCAACCCCAGTCTAGGTGACGTTAGATGATGGGTTAAATGAGAGGTGAAATTAAATGACTTATTTAATTTCACTAATCATTTAACGTCACGTTAATGCCACCTAGACTAGGGTTGTAACCCCAGTGGGGCTAAATAGCATCACTCTATTTATCCTCCTAATCTCAATCATCAATTCTAATAACATTTAGTTATGTGTACCCACTACAAAAAGAGTATTTCATGGTCGCCAAAGATCTTAAGCAACCAAAATATTGGGGTTGGTTAATGGTCGCAATTCACCATCGGTGACTATAATGTCCATGATCAACTCAAAAGTGGTTGCTAAATGGTAACCTTTGAAGACCAACATGTGGTCAATAATGCTTCCCAAATAGAGCAACGTGTGGTCAGTGAACAATGCTACCTTAAATGGACCAATATTTGCTTGGTAAATATTGGCACCTTTCGGGGTACCAATTCTTAGTCGCTGAATGTACAGCTTTGACGACCAAGTCTTGGTTGCTGAAGGGTTCTCTTCATAAGCATCAGCAACTACAAAGTTGGTAGGTGAATGTCAACAAAAAATATTTCTTAGCCTCCAGCAACCAAATTTGGTTGCAGAAAAACATTTACCAACAAAACTCTGGTTGCTGAATGTTGTGTGGGAAAAAATGCTTTTAGCAACCAAACGTTTTGCCCTTGCTAATATTTTGTCCAATATTTCAATTCAACTTTCAACAACCACAATTTATATTAACATTATCGAGAATAAGAACAACAAAGAAATTAACAAGAAACATGTCGCTACAAAAGAATATTTTAACTGCACAGATAACAAGAACTAATAGTTGATACATAACCTTAAATGTCTAATCCCAAAAAAAAAAAAAAAATCCATGTTTTCCTTGTAACTTCAATAATATAATCATAATACTGAAACACTAACTGATGGCGACCATGGGACTGATCGTTGGTCAGTCCTATAGGAGGATACTCACTCAAATCCATTCGTGCAACAAGACTCTAAATAAGTAATGCATGCTGTTCGAGACGCTGTGTAAGATCACTAATAGCATTATCTTTCTCATTAACTCATGTAAAAATTTTCAACACTTGCATAAATCTAAGAGGAGTTGTGACTGTGTTGCTATATGATTTGCGTGGAGTAGGTCCAATCCTAGAAATAGTCCGAGCACTCTTACTAAGAACTTGCACACGCGCTGTTGCTTCATCCATGACAAATGCATCATCGATCTTATAGCTATGCTTGTGATTGCTTTAACTCCACAATCTCTTTATTTCATATAATACCAAAAGGTTGTTAAAATAAATAATATTTATTATGCAATACATTTGTCTAATAAGTGATATATTTTACATATCGTGACGTAGCTGGTTGGTTATCCAGCTCTTTTGTTGTGGAATACATCCTCCTAAACAATTCAACGTGACCAACTGATTATTCTAGTTTACACTATAAAATTGTAAAATTATAAGTTGATCACTCATCTATTTGTCCATCATATGCAAATCCCAATTGTCAAATCAAAAGGCATGTATAGAATAGTTCATCGGTAGCAAAAGTGAAAATGATATTTATACTACGATATAATTTAATACTAATATGAACTTCTGTTTCAAAAACATTCTAATGACAGAGACAAAGCTAATTCTAGAAATGGGATGTCAGTATTTGCTTGATGACATGAAGACGGGACTATACTCTATACCAAAAAATAATGTTCCTGGTGTTAATACTATGGCAAGCTAATATTGATCCACTAGAATGGAATTTCTCAACATGCACGGAAGGTTGTTCTCATTGTAGTTGTTTCCAATACTTATGACTTCTAAAAATGATGTAGAACAAATTGTTGAATGGATTGAAGAATAATTGGATCGAAATGAGTAAAATAACAGTGTATAGAGAGCATCTGAACTCCATTTTGGGCCAATAATACCATTCCGAAAAGAGAACAAAAAGACAAGTAGAACTCATCATTTTTCCATGACATACGATGGATTTCGACCATCCAAGTTCATTTAGGACTCGAAAATTGTTTTTTAAAGTTTTAGTGCTATTCTGTCATTTAGTTTATTTTGGATTCTTTTCAATTTCAGTTTGCTTAAACTTGATGTCTTTAATTTCAGTCATATTAAACTAGGTTTTCATGTAAATCTTTATAAATAAGGGGTTATTTCGTTGTTTTGTTCATTTTTTCATTAATAAAATTCATAAGTTTATTTTTTCATAATTTGGCGAATTTCAAATTTTGTGTTCTTAATTTGGTGAATTTCAAATTTTGTGTTCTTAATTTGGTGGATTCCAAATTTTGTGTTCTTAAAGTTTTTGCTTGAATTCCTTGTTTCACGTTGCATCAAGTGGTATCAGTGTTGGCTTTCCCGTCTCTATATCTTTGTTTCATGGGTGACGTACCAATTACTAGGGAAGATCTGAATGCTCAAAACCGACATATTGACAATCTTACTACCTAGATCGAAGATATTCATCAACTGTTGTTGCAGGTTGCACAAAAAATGGACAGGATGAACAATAGACAATCAACAATGAATGAATCGTTGAGCCAACAGTTCAGTGAGGAAATAATTGGATACATGCAGTAGAAGATAGCGAATCGGAGTCGGGTGAGGAGTTTGAAGCACCATCACATAACTCGAATCATCAAAATTGAAATACCTTTGATGATTATCGAATTGAAACAGATATTCCCTCGTTCTTTGGTAACATGAAGATCGAGGACTTTTTGAATTGGTCGGTAGGTGTTGAAAGATTCTTCAAAATTATCGATGCTTCAAAGGACAAGATGTTTGAGATTGTGACATTTTATTTGAAATTTACAGCAACAATATGGTGGGATCAATTATAGAATGCAAGAAGGAGATAGTGAAATAGTCGGATTCGGACTTGGAGAAAGACATAGCAGTCTATGATGATCAATTTCTTCCTGCGGATTATGAACAAATTTTATATCATATGTACTTAGAATGCCCGTAAGGCAATTATACAGTATCAGACTACACCAATGAATTTATATGATTGGTGGGACGAAACAATCTGTCAGAATCCGATAATAGACTGGTAGTCAGGTATATCAGTGGTTTGAAAGTGGCAATTCAAGATAGAATTGGGTTGCAGAATATTTGGACGTTCCAGAAAGCCATTAACATGGTGATAAAAGCAAAGATGATGAAATTTGATAAAAGGGCTACTTCACATAAGAGGCTTCCACTTGTCAAAATAGTATCATCCATTCCTTCAAACAAAATAAAGGTTCATCGACAAACCCCAGCCAATCCTACCAGGAGTAATGTTGACAGCAATAGTCTGTTTGGGAACATGGGTTAAACTCGAGGCATACCTCTAAATACAAATTTGTATGCTAAGCCCTCGGGAGATATTTGTTATAGATGCCACTAGCCTAGACAACATTTCAATACTTGTTCTAAAAGAAAATAGGTCAATTTGGTGGAATTGGAGGTAGTGGATGAGGAAGAAGACACTGAGATGGAAGATGAGTATGCTGGGAGTGGAGTTTGCTATTGAGGAATGTGTATAAAAGCTCGCTTTGGTACTGTAGCGGATCCTTTTGTTGCTGAAGGAGGAGGGACAACGTCAATGCATCTTTTGATCACTTTGTTCTATCATGAATAAAGTGAGTGAAGTGATTGTGGACAATAGAAGTTTTGAGAACTTTGTATTGAAGAGGTTGATGAATTTGTTGAAATTACCAATTGATAACCGATTACGCCCAAAGTATAACGCGGTGTTGTAGTGTAACTTTGGGGTGTCGTATCCACATGGAGATGGAAGACTTATCAAAAGTTTCAAAATGGATTATTTGTCCTCTTAATTTTGTAGGAAAGTTTGGTTGTTGATAAATTAAATCAATATCAAAGTTATGAAATGAAATTCAGTAAATTAAGGTAGTGAAGCTTCGGAATTCCCTCGATTAGATTGGGTTAATCAATGTCAGTTATGCATGAATATACTCAAAAAAGGGTTTTGTCTCAACACTTGAATTGGAAAATATAACATTCAAACCCTATTCAATTCCACAATAGTATCAAATATGGATTTCTTCCATAACATATTTCCACATTAATCTATTGAATTAGATCCAGAAACAATCATATACATCAAGCATATAATGGTAAAGAGTTACACCAATAAGATATTTGAAATTGAAATTCAATAAATACTTCAATTATTTGATGAAAAGAACGTGATTGGATTCATGAAAATCTAATATAAATTAAACCAACTTCAAAACATATCTATAAGAATAAGAAATCCAGCCCTATACTTGTTTAACAATGTAAGGCACATTACATGCAAGAAAGACATAGAAATTCCCAAATCTAATCGATTTCCTTCGTAGCTTCACCAAAATATTTAGCCTTCCATGGAGTGCTTGAGCCAAATTCGGAGAAAAGATAATAAAAATGAATGGTAGGCATTCTGGTCGAGTTTAAGGTTATGAAGACGTGTTGGAAGTTGTTTCCATAGGCGATTTAGCGAATTACCAAAAATAGAATATTTTGGTCCAGAAATGACATATGCGACCGCATGGTATAAACATATGCGATCGCATATAACAAAGTAATTCAACTCTTGAATTCTCAATAATAACCATGCGGTCGCATGGTTATATCCATGCGACCGCATTGTTTTGACAATTTCCTGCCGGACAGTTTTTAGTATTTCTACAATATCTTTCTCTCCTGATATCCGATTGAGGTTATTCAAGTTGCGTTAGAAAGCTAACTCAAAAGACTATAAAGTTTCTTCATATGTCAACTTCGAATTCGATCATTTTCCATGTCAAAAACTGGTCTCAATATAAGGCTAAAAATCGGTGCAAAAGTTTTCAACTTGAATGTTGATATGTGATAATGTTTTAGCTTTATTTCAGACCTTTGACTCCTTTCCTCATCCAATTGACCTCTAAGACTCTCAAATATTCGTCACAAGGTTAGAAACAATTTTAGAGTATTTGCACTTTAGTCCCCAAACTTTAACTTTCCTCCACTTTAGTCCTTTTTCGCTCATTTCTTCCACTTTCCTCCGTTTTCATCCATTTACAACCTAAACCAAGATACAGAGGTACTTAGTGCATTTAGGCATCAAATAATCATAGGACTGCAGATATTAATGGTTGAAAAATGTAATAATGTGTTATTATCACACCCCCCAACTTGTTTATTGCTAGTCCCTAGCAATTTAATGCAGAACAAGATGAATGAATGACTGGTCTATATCACAAGTGAAATTGTTAAGTTCTAATTTAACCACACATCATGCTCTCTACAAACTCAACACTACAAGAAATCAATAGTGTCATGATTATTGAGATATCAAAAACACATGACAAATGTATGAGTGTGTGTCAAGCCATAACCATCTTACCGTCAACCCTAACACATGCAACATCAAGTATGTCTTGTGCTAAAGGTTCAGCTCCATAACTCACGGGTATCAAAGTGTTTAGTACGAGGTTTCTCTCTATGGAGCTGAGAAAGATGAGCGCTCAAATTCGGGAGCTTAAATATTTGTGAATAGTAGCAAGCAAACATTGATTCTGTGATAGGCATACTTTCAAATGATAATCTATCAACTTCTTACCACAGCCTACTTAGGATCAAAACAATCAATGCAAGGGTTATAATGAAGTTCAGGTTAGATTATATGAAGGGAAGGATATAATGATTTAAAACTTCCAAGCATATAGCTAAGTATTGCATCAAGCATTCCAATGGATCATATCTTTAAATCAATATATTCTTCAACATTTCAAGCCCCAAAATCAACCAAGTAGAGCATCTTCAATATTTTTTTTCTTTTTCTTTCTTTTTTTTTCAAATACTTGAACACAAACCAAATCTTATCATTTTTCTTGCTTTTATTCTTCACAAATAGCATCCAATACTTACTACACACTTGGAAGTAAAAGAAGTGGGGAAATAAGCATACACTTCGATATGGAGAAGTATGGATAATGTAGGAGCAAGAAGGGAGAAGCTATATAAGTGTATATAGCTCAAAGTGGTGTCTAGGGGTTGTATTTATTGCAAAGGAAGGTTTGAGAGGCTCAATTGTTGATCCTAAATTGACCTTCATCATATCTCAAGTAATCCACCATCTTACAACAAACCATGTGATGTTATTCTCACAAAACCAATGGACGCTTACTACCATTTTTAGTGTGATATGATTTTCAATTCTCACATAAAGAAAACTTCAACAAGTGACTTCTCTAGCTACATGTGTTAAACAACCATCTTACCACAAGACTTGTGTGCACAAAAATAATTCAGCAAGTGTCTTGACATCTAGACTTTCATAACAAAATTATCTCCTAGTGGTATATTTTATCATTCAAGAGCACAACATGCAGCAAATCAGAGACTTAAGAGAAAAAAAAAATTAAATCAATCATGACAAATTAAACAAGGGTACGTGATAATCACAGCAGAATCCAAAATAAATCTCTCCCCAACTAAATATTGCATTGTCCTCAATGAATAAACATGAATACTAAATAAGGAAGGAAAGATATCACCTGAAGGCAGATTGTAAGTCAACATAAGCGCGAAGAAAGGTTAACCTGGAAGTTCTTAATATGATAAAATCTGTAATGGAGAGAAACTTAAAGAAATGAATTACCTACCTAAAAGGAAAATACAAAAATAAATAAAAATGAATAAAGAAAGAAAGAAAGGAATACACTTCCCTTGGGTTGCCTCCCAAGCAGCGCCTTCGTTTATCATCGTTGGCTCGACCCAATGTTACTATTTTTAGCCCGCATCTAGGCAGCACGATCCCAAGTTTCCTTGCGGTGCACCAAACTCATTGATCGGTGTGGTTCCTCGTCCTCCATCTAATACATGTGTGGGGTTATTAGGGAAAAGCGCAAAATCTGAAGTGGGGGCATGTCCATTGACGGTCGCGTCCAATCCATCTAGTTCTAGAGTTTCCTGTGCTAGTCCAAGAAACATATCATCAGCTACCTCTTGAGTGAGTTCATTGATCATGTAGGTTTGATGACACTTATCATCTTCCCCAGCCTGCTTAGTGATATGAAATATGTTAACTTCTAAGGTTATTTTCTCAAATGATAGCTTCATTAAACCGTTCCTGCAATTTATAAGAGCATTAGTTTTAGTAAGAAAAGGTCTATCAAGAATGATGGGAATCTTAGAATTAACATTCACATCCACTTTTAAGTCTAAAATCAACAAGGTAGTAAAATTTATCAATTTGCACTAAGACATCCTCAACTACTCCTCTTGGTCTTATAGTGGACCGATCAGCCAATTGTAGACTTATAGATGTAGGTTTCATCTCACCTAAACCTAATGACAAGTAAATTGCATAGGACATGATGTTGACACTAGCGCCTAGATTAAGAAGGGCTTGTCCAATCTCCTGGTTCCCGATGATGCAAAAAACAATAGGACAACCAGGGTCCTTATACTTTGGTGGGGTCCTTTGCTCAATAACAGCACTCACATGTTTAGACAAGAAAGTAGTATTCTTGACATGATGTTTCCTTTTGACAGTGCATAAGTCCTTAAGGACTTTAGCATAAGTAGGAACCTGTGAAATCACTTGCAAGAGAGGCAGATTGATTTTTACTTGCTCTAAAATCTTACTATGATCGCTAGCAGATTTCAAGGTAGACTTAAGAGCTTAGGGGAAGGTATTCCCACTGGATTTGCTACTATCTTCTCATTAGGGCTACTCTCTTCCGGCTCATGGGACTCTTTTTCAGTTTCCCTATGTTTGAAAGTTGGTTCTAAAACTTTCCCTGAATGTGTGGTTATGGCATTCACTTCCCTGAGATTGGTCTCCAATGATCCTGAAGTTTGTGCCATGTGCTGCCCTTTTTGATTTGGTTGCGCTTGAGCAGGAAATTTTCCACATTCTACTATTGCTAAGGCATTGGTCAGTCTAGACATATGATGTTTGATTTCTTTGTTTTCCTCAGCAAATTGGGTAATCATAGTCTCAAACTTTTGGTTTGTTTTACTTTGTGCCTCAATAAATGCATGTAGAGTGTCTTCTAAGGAATTTATAAACGACGTGGGTTGATGTGAATGTGCAGTGTAAGCTTATTGGATTGGACAGGTTGCTAGTTGTCGGATTTCCAGCTGAAATTTGGGTGATTCCGCCAACCTGGATTGTAAAATTCAGAGAAAGAAGTTTAGGGTTTGTTATATGTGTCTAAGACATTGCAGTGTACCTCATAAACTCTTTTTTATCTCAACTTAAGTACTACACTCCCACATTGGATGATTAGTTCCACCACATACAAAACAAGGTTCAATGGACTCAACACAGGATACAGTTTGTGTAGGTTTCGAGTCCTTAGCACACAAGGTTTCAAGTTCTCTAGTGAGGGCTTTTACTTTTGCTCTAAGGCTATCCTCCTCCCTAAGATGATAGATACCTGTGCTAGTGGGGTTTCCTGTGGATCGTGACCTATTAGTGCTATCAGTGGAGTTAGGTCCAGTCCAAGTATGACCTTTTTCTACTAGGTCACCTAAATACTCTATGGCCTCGTCAGGATATTTTTGTAAAAATTCACCATTACACATCATGTCTTCGAATTGACGCTCCCTAGGTGTTAATCCCTCATAGAAATAGCTCACGATACGCAAACTCTCATAACCATCGTGGGGGCAAAAGGCTTGTAATTCTTTATATCTTTCTCAAGCTTGGTATAAAGTCTCACTATCCTTTTAGGTGAATGATGAGATTTGCTTTTTAAGGGCACTAGTTTTATGGTAGGGAAAGTATTTATTAAAGAATGCTTGTGTCATTTTAACCCAAATACCAATCGAACATGGTCTCAACGAATACAGCCAGCTTTTTTTTATATTTCTTTAAGTGAAAAGGGAAAAAATTTAAGCCTGGCTGCGTCCGTTGTACCATGTTGATTGTGGAAGTTTGGAACCATCTCCTCAAATTCCCTAATATGCACATATGGATTTTCATTTTCAAGTCCATGAAAATTGGGAAGAATTTGAATCATTCCCGGATTAAGTTCCATACGTGGCATATTAGGTGGAAACATAATGCATGATGGTGTGGATGTGCGTGTGGGGTAAAGATAATCATGTAAAGTCCTATAAGGTGCATCATGCTCACTATCAGACATTGTGTTATGTGATGTGGTGTTCGTGGCAATAGATACAGTGTCAAAGATAGTGTTATAGAGATTTTCAAACACTGAAAAAAAGTCCTTCAGTAGAGCTTCCTTGCTCGCCACGATCACTGCTAATAAAACACTAAAAATGTGTGAAAACAAGAAATAAGAAATAAGAAAATTAAATTAACTAAAATCAAAAGTAAATGAACGATATCACCCTTTTTCAATCGATCCCTTTAGTTACTTGTACCGCCTCCCCGGCAACGACGCCAAAATTTGATTACGCCCAAAGTATAACGCGGTATTGTAGTGTAGCTTTGGGGTGTTGTATACACAGGGAGATAGAAGAGTTATCAAAGGTTTCAAAATGGATAATTTATCCTCTTAATTTTGTAGGAAAGTTTGGTTGTTGGTAAATTAAATCAATGTCAAAGTTATGAAATGAAATTCAGTAAATTAAGGTAGTAAAGCTTCAAAATTACCTCAATTAGATTGGATTAATCAATGCCAATTATGCATGAATTTACTCAACAAAGGGTTTTATCTCAACACTTGAATTGGAAAATATAACATTCAAACCCTATTCAAGTCCACAATAGTATCAAATCTGGATTTCTTCCATAACATATTTCCACGTTAATCTATTGAAATTAGATCAAGAAATAATCATATACATCAACCATATAATGGTAAAGGGTCACACCAATAAGAGATTTGAAATTGAAATTCAATAAATACTTCAATTATTCGATGAGAGGAACGTGATTGGATTCATGAAAATCTAATATAAATTAAACCAACTTCAAAACATATCCATAAGAATAAGAAATCCAATCCTAAACTTGTTTAACAATGTAAGACGCATTACATGCAAGAAAAGACATAAAAATTCCCAAATCTAATTGAGTTCCTTCGTGGCTTCACCAAAATATTTAGCCTTCCATAGAGTGCTTGAGCCAAATTCAGAGAAAAGATGATAAAAATGAATGGCAGGCGTTCTGGTTGAGTTTAGGGTTAAGAAGACGTGTTGGGAGTTGTTTCCATAAGTGATTTAGCAAATTACCAAAAATAGAAGATTTTGGTCCAGAAATGACCTATGCGACCGAATGGTATAAACATATGCGGTCGCATAGAACAAAGTAATTTAGCTCTTGAATTCTCGGTAATAACCATGCGATTGCATGGTTATGACAATTTCCTGTTGGATAGCTTTCAGTATATCTACGATATCTTTCTCTCTCAATGTCCGATTGAGGTAATTCAAGTTGCGTTAGAAATCTAACGCAAAGGGCTATAAGTTTCTTCATAGTCAACTTCGAATTCGATCATTTTCCATGTCAAAAATCGGTCTCAATATGAGACTGAAAATCGGTGCAAAACTTTTCAGCTTGAATGTTGATATGTGATAATGTTTTGGCTTTATTTCAACACTTTGACTCCTTTCCTCATCCAATTGACCTCTAACACTCTCGAATATTTGTCACACGGTTAGAAAAAGTTTAAAGTATTTACACTTTAGTCCCCAAACTTTCACTTTTCTCCACTTTAGTCCTTTTTCGCTCCTTTCTTCCAATTTTCGCCATTTTCATCCATTTACAACCTAAACCAAGATATAAAGGTACTTACTGCATTTAGGAGTCAAATTATCATAAGAATGCAGATATTAATTGATGAAAAATGTAATAAATAGGTTATTATCAATAACCATCCTAAACCTTATTCAATTAGTTGGGTGAAGAAAGGTCATTTTGTTTAGGTTGCTAAGACTTGTAAAGTACGTGTGTCCATTGGTAAGCATTTTAAGGATAAAATTATGTGTGATTTCATAGACATGGATGTTTGCCATATCTTATTAGGTCATCCATGGCAGTTTGATGTGGATTCAGATCCCTCGAGTATTTATGGAACATAACTTGAACCCTACATCATATCATTGTATTCAAAATTGTGTTGTATACCCTAAATGGTTAAACACAATTGTTTGGCTGGTTAATACAAATCTAAATGATGGTCAAAATAGTTTTTATTTCCTACTTGAATCCCTTAACTTTAAATCAGTTGCTTTCCTAGATGTCCCATCAAACTGAATCAATCATGGTCATTGGTAATATGCTAAAGTAGCAACACTGAAATAAAATCTCAAGAAATATTCAAAAGTCATAAGGGTACATAGAGGTTATATAAACCTCAAGGTCTCATACAATGAGGAACTTAGGATCCTTTCACTCATTTACTCAATATTGATTGTGAAAGCATGCGTGGTATGAAACTCATGCTACTATATTTTCTCATTTTCTTAGGGTGTATGTTATATTCTTTATAAACAAATAACACCGTACAAATCCTAGTTTGGGCATTTCCCAATACCTAACTTGAGTTCTCCTTGTATTTATTCCTCTAGACAATCTCCAATCGAGAACTCGATCTGGCCATAAAACAAGTCTAAAGGATAGCAAAATCTATATAGATTACTTGTTGAAATCTCATTCTGGTATCTCATCAAGGCAACTGGATCATGTACACAACATGATCACTTTATCTCATCTCAGCACACCCCCAAAGTGTCTAAGGTGATTGTTCGTATGAGTGAACCAATCTCAACCTATTCGACATACTTTATTCGTGCATGCAAATCATTATCTCATAATCACAATGATAGATTACACATGAACTAAAAATTATTCATCTATGGGCACACAAAACTCAATCAAGAGTTTTTCGATACACTTATATCATATTCTACGTAATTCTAGAGATGGACATTACTAACAAATATATCTCTAGACATCTTCAAAGTATGATGATTACATGTCATCAGTTACGTAGATATATCACAAAGACACTTTCTTTGCTAATGTCTCTCACATAAATACTATCAAGTGTTTGGTTTCATCCTGATACCTGAGATTCTCAACACATGAGATAACTGCATAAATATCATGGATCTCATATTCTCAATTTGTATCATTAGATGGACAATACAATTATACCAAATAATTTCTTCGGCTGCCAAGATATACACTGCAAGATATGTTTTTTGCTACTCTATATAGCAAGAGTGTACAAGTCTAATGACTATTTTTGCTCGATTAAGTCTCATCATTAGTCGACATTTGCACATCTATTACAATCACAAGTTATTTATTCGACAACAAATAGAATAACTGACAGCAATACCCTACAGGTATCACAATATCCTTTCTAATGATAACATTGTTACCTACTTATTAAATCCATGGCATGATAAATGTTAGAACAAGTATATATACATCGTAGCATACTTCTAACTCATAATCATACTACATATGGTTCTTTGGATATTTATTTGCGCACTCATGGAATCTTTGGACATGTATGAAGACTCATACAGTCACCTTCCGATATAGGAGTATCAATGGTGTAGCAATTCCACAATTAAAAATATTATAGAATCTTTAAAGTATACAACTCTTGTGATAGAGTAAAAAGACTATAATAATCTTTCTAACATAAAATATACAATTTGCTAAACATACGTCCTTCATCTTAAAAATTGAGGACAACCATTTCAAAATACGTCCTTCATCTCAATATACTCCTTCTCATAGTTGGTCAGTATAATGTCATCAACATCAAAATTAGAATTAAAACCCACCATCAAACCTTCACATAAATACAGTTATTTTCATCCACAAGATAAAATTTTATACGAGATTTAAATCCTGTTAAAACTGAAATACCATTGTCAAGATGACTGCATCAAGCTACAAGTGTAATTTATAGTTACCACAATACTATAAAAGTCTTGAACATGAAACCTACAAATCGATTCATGTGGATCTCTTTAATTAATTCTCAATTGAGAATGAAAATACAATCTCTAAGTCTATTCGGTGTAAACTAAACTTAAACACACTATCGTGGCTAGCATCGGCATATAGAATTGAATCTCACTACTAAGAAAAAAAAGGTTCATCTAACTCAATATACTCATATTGAATATAGCATCTCTCTAAAAAAAATGAGCTTTATCTATCATAAACTCATTAGTCTTCCACTTAATTTTTAAGAACTTGAATGTTTTCAATAAACACAATGTCCACTTAGAACTTCCATCACATCTCAAATTAGATTGATATTATGTACTCCATATATACTTTCATCACTTTTCTCAGATTTCTCCACTGATTTTCTGAACTAAGAATTATTGAAATTAAATAGCTATTAGCTCCCACTTAGAACCAAGAATCATTCAAATTAGATAGTTCTTAGATAGATCCCACTCAGATAGACAGCTCCAACTCGGAAAAAGATTACTCCCACTTGAATCATAAGTTTAAACAAACTTTTATTTATTCAAAACTAATTCATCAATATATATAATATCCATTTCAATGATATTCTCCAAAATTTTCTCCCTTGCTAGGAAAAAATGTCAAATGCCACATCTTGTGACCCAATATCCAGCCAAAATCTCACTTAAGTACATTTTTGGACTTTATGTGTATCTTAGAGATACATCTCGCTCTTAATAGACTCATGTTCTCAAACTCATTATCAAGAACATATATAGTGTTTATGAGTTTAAGATAACTCATATTTGGATATCTACGTGTCCAAAATTTATATATTCTGAAGGTATAACATAGAGAAAACACCAATAAGTGAAAGGTTACACTTAGTCAAACATGTAAATTGGACCGTTTTATCTTAAGCCTCATCACATTCAGCAACATTTCATTCCTTCTATCAAGTATACCATATAATTATTGGTGATTAGGAAATAGTCAATCCAATAAGAATTTCTCTTTCATTACATTGATCACTAAACTCTCGTAATAGAGATTCACGTTCTCAAACAGTTCTCAAAATCTTCATTTCCATAATCTGATTTTCTACTTGTTTCAGAAAAGTCTAAAACAATAAAATATCTTCCAAATGTGTAAATTCATCTACAAATGTAATGAAAATATTAGATTCCATATCTATCTCATAAAGAAATTCAGATGGATTTACTATACGGAATTTTAGCTCTTATAGCTTTGAATGGTTTTTTTAACTCAAAACCGCAAAGCATTGCACAAATATCCATAACCTTAATAAACATCACCACTATGAGTACGAATAAAACTATCATGTGTAAGTTCAAGTAAGAACTAGTCTCAGAAGAATAACAACTGAGATCAAGTTCAGTGGAGTTTTTGATACTATTTTAATATCAAATAGGATGTCAGTTTCTCCACTTTGCAACAATAAGTTGCATATACCAATCATATGAACCTCCACTCCTAGGGATGGCAATTCGAACCATTAACCGAACCGAAAGGGGCGAAAAAAATCGAACCGATGGTGCAATGGGTTGGTTATAGTTTTGATTTTAATGACCAGATTCATGGTGGGATGGTATGATAGTTAGTGACGGTGCCCCAAACCAAACCGATTACCCATTTTAAAAAAAATTAATTGAACAATTGAACTTCTTGTAATAATTCTTTGTATACTTATGACTCATAGCCTTACCGACCCATTAACATGACCAGCACACTAACCCAATTTTTTGGCATTAACTTAACCCTACTTACACTCACTCACTCACTGAAAATACACAGAAAATAGGAAATATTAAAATAACGGGCGACGGCGAAAAAGAAAATTCAAAATTGGAATCAACAACACCATCTCCTGTGATTGGGATGAAGATATTTCTTGAATTGGTCTTGACAAGTCTATTTTATATGAGGCTCTCCTTAAGTGCTAGAATCTATCTTTTTCATACTTGACAAAGTTCTGATCTTTATTATCTAGAGTAGTATGACCAACATCAGGTCTTCTGTTACGTGGTTGATGTTCTCTAAACATCATGTTCTTCTAGTACATGCAAAATCTTATCATGCCAAATGTTATCGCTTTTATTAAGGTCAACAAATATAGATTTCAATCATGATCTATTAGATTTTAGAGACATTTTATTGTCAATCAATGCCCATTTATGCATATTTACCATTTTACATTAATGCATATGACAGTTCACTGCGTTCTCAATCATCGTCCACAATCATATTGTTTCAATATCATAGACTTGATTTCATAACGCAAAATTTCATGAGTCTAAGCGAAAATTACATTAATTATTCCAGCTTGAGAACTCTCACTCCATTGGTGAATCAAATAGCTCGAGGTAAGATTTTCTCTAAATCTTCCAATCATCAAATCATTACTCAACTGACAATCAATAGGTCTAATTAAGAATCTCACTATTTCTACTGACATTAGCATTCATAACAATTCACGAATTTATAGATATTATTTAATTCAATAAGGTAATTTCATAATGTGCAATAAAATTATAAATATACACATTTATCCAATTATGACATATACCATGATATCTCAAATTAATTCTTCCAGAAAGTAATATTTAATTATAATCGAAGAATAAAACTCACATCATTTATGTTTTATTATATAGATTCTCAACATTATTTTAATATTTGTTGTAATACAATCCCAACAAATGAGAAATAACATTAGAATTCTCATATTTTGTTTATAAAAAAAAAATTTATACGTCCTATTAGCACGTAACTTTTCAACAAGTTTCATAACCTTTGTTTCTAGCGTTCCCTCTAAGGATGCTATAAGTGTGCATAAATCTAGTCACATGTAATCAAGCACAAAACTTGGAAACAAGTCATAATGAATCTGATAACATAATCAAAGACCTACACAACTCATGAACGTATAAAAACGTAGTATTAAGTACTTTCGAAATATTTTTCATTTTCAAAAAAATGAGAGAGCTTTAAAAAATAGTAACTCTCATTAGCCAAATATCACTTAATAAATATTCTTGATTTTATAAAACAAAATTAGAACTTAATCAAGTTAAAAGATATTTTTAATGCATTTTACAAATTCATTTTAAGCATTAAATACCAAACAAAAATCCAAAAATCAATTTCATTATTGTAAAAATCAAGAATAATTCAAAGATCAATCTGTAATTTTCATAATTGAAATCGGGTCCCACATGTTCCCTCACACGAGGGATTAATCTGCAATTTTTTTTAAATTAATTTTAAAAAATGGGGAGCAAGTCAACGCCGCTACGCCGTCCTCAAAAAAAAATTGATTGGTCATTCCAACTAATTTCGAAGCTGAGTTCATTTGTTTAGGCTAATTTTTAAAAATCAATTTTTTAAGGTCGCATTTGGAACATTAACAGTTATGTCTAAGAGTGAAAATGACAAAAAAAAAAATCATACAAAATTTCTAGATTTTCGATCAAATTTTGAGGTGATAACTTCTTCATTTCAATGCCAAAATTAATGATCTTTGCACCGTTGAAAAGGTCTAGAGAAAATCTATCCAACCTTACTATATGGAAATCATGAAACGTGGTGTTAAAGAAGCTATCATGTGATAAAATTTCGGATTTTACCAATTTTCTTTTTTTTTAAATCAGAATTTCATTCAAATTTCGAGAGAGCATAACTTCTTCATTTTAAGTCTAAAATTTAAGTTCTTTATATGGTTTGAAAGCTCATTGAAGTACGTTTCTAACATACTAGTCTTACAGCATAATTACCAATGTAAAAAAAAAAATTCAATAAATTATCAAAATATGCCATAAAAAACACATAAGGTTTGAAAACTTTACATACAAAATTCATAACTCAATTGAATCATGTAATGGTATATTTAAGCATAAAATATTGCAAAGAATTCAACATTAATGCTCTAATACCAATGTAATATTTCGCAGCATACATAATCATAAATTCTGGATCAAGAATCCTTACATATAATGACAAATTTCAAGATCTTTTGAATGGTTGAATCACATTGCTTTCTAAACTTTAAAATCTGCATTTTTTTGTTCTCCAATGGTTTCAATCCCGATTACAATGGAAGTGGATTATAATCCACAATCTATATGCCTAATTTTGTGAGTTTTTATACCATATATGCTAGACACTTTTCTATTTTTGAGTCATTTCTTCATACGAATTTTCATTATTTTCTTCTCCTCTTTTTCACAACTTCAATTAGGAGGTTGCAAGGGGTTATTTGGGAATTATAGGGAGTTAGTGAAGTTATGGATTTGAATTTCATTCAAAATATTTCCTCCCATCCTCTTTTGAAATCTTGTGGGGTGACCGGCGACTTATGACCCGTATTTTCAAACAGCCAAACTCAAATTTTAATATTGATAATGCTACTTAAAACTGTCATAAATTTTATAGTTCATAGAGATTGTACTCTACAAGTCCTCATTTAGGCTATGTTTGAGCCGTATTTTTTGTAAAAAATGAATTTTGTAATAATGATTTTTTTGAACAAATGTATGATTACCAATTAGGGAAAAAAATTGATTTACGTGCAAAATTATTTTATTGATAAATTGTGTTATTGAAAATGAGTTTGAGGAAAAATGAATTCTTATTTAATGTTATAAATATATAGTATTCATTTGTAGCAGCCATTGCAAAATAAAATTTTCTACAAAATCTAATATATTTACCGTTATAGATGATAGAAAGTCGCCAAATTCGTCCATAAATTCTTTTCACCACAATACACCTCCTTAATCCTCCTAAACAACATTCAATAAAATTAAAAATAAATCCGCAAAGCTTCTAACGAAAACAACA
This sequence comes from Osmanthus fragrans, assembly GCA_019395295.1. Lineage (NCBI taxonomy): Eukaryota > Viridiplantae > Streptophyta > Magnoliopsida > Lamiales > Oleaceae > Osmanthus > Osmanthus fragrans. The sequence continues at coordinate 25,703,687 of CM033345.1, forward strand.
TTCACATCAACACCCCGGTGTTCTTCCTCTTAGTTGCATGGAAACTTATTGAACTTTTTGTTACCCAAGGCTTTTTTAAAATTCATTTTTTTTCCGTATAGCAGGTAATCAACATGGAAAAAGATATAAGTACAGAACTATTTATTTACAGAAAGATAAAATTCCTATAATACCCTTTTATATATAATTTGCAACCAAAGCTCTTACAAGAATATAAAAACTTCTATTAGGTCCCAAAAATTTATGAATCAAGAATCTTTAATAAATTTAACTTCTGAAATTATACAACATTTTATTGATCTAAGAAATGCAACAAATAATGTATCAAATTATACAAGAGAAGATCTAAAAAGTCTCTTTACAGAATATTTAGATCCAAAATTAAAATACAAAAATACTTATATAGATAATCGAGCAATCAAAATTGAAAATAATATACATAGAAATGTTATTAATCTAGAAAGAAGGATTAACAAACTATATATATTTATTAAAGAAATTTTTTTTAATAAAAGATAGTGAATTTTATGAATTCTATTGTAATCTTTTAACTACTTACGAAAATACTTATTTAAATTAAAATTTTAAAATTAGATTAAAAATTTAAAACCACTCCGCTGCACACTCTGGTCCAAATAGTATCTGAGCATGCATGAATATGTATCCGAATGGAACTCTATAGGGAAAAGCAGTAATTACTGACTCTCCGCCCTTGGTTTGAGATATGCCTAGCATATCCATGGCAACTCAAGGGCTCAGATATGTATCGCTATACTACTGTCAAGTCAGGGCCGCTTCCGTAAACCCGGACGGTGGTGAGGGCGAAAATTAATTAGGCCTATTAAAAGCCCACATATTAGCCCAGCTTTCATGACTAGAAAACATAGTGAGATAAAAAGAGGAAAAGTCAGGATGGTGATAAATTATAAGAAATTAAATGAAGTTATAAAATTTGATGTATATTACTTGCCTAATAAGGATACTTTTATTAAACAAGTACAAAATAAAAATATATTTTCAAAATTCGACTGTAAGTCATGATTTTGGCAAATTGTACTTACAGAAGAAAGTAAACCACTAACTGCATTTAGTACCCTCAATCCTTTAGGACAATATGAATGGAATGTAATGTCATTTGGGTTGAAAAATATACCACAGATATTTCAAAGAAGAATGGACGAGATAATTAAACATATCTCTCATTTTTGTATTGTTTATATAGATGATTTACTTATTCATTCAAATTATATAAATTAACATATAGAACATCTTGAGAAATTTTGTTATATTATGAAAAAAAAAGGTATTACACTTTCTCAAAAGAAAGTTGAGATAGCTAAAACAGAAATAGAATTTTTGAGATTATTTATAAAAGAATGAGAATTGCAATCTCATATTGGAGAAAAACTTCAAGAATTTCCTGAAAAAATCAAAGATAAAAAACAGTTACAAAGCTTCCTTGGTATATTGAATTATGCTGAAGGATTCATTGAAAATTGTGTCAAGTTAAAGAATTATTTTCTCCCAAAGTTAAAAAAAAAACGTAATGTGGTATTGTGAAGAACAAGATGCGAAAATATAAAAAAAGGTAAAAGAAGAATTGAAAGTTTTGCCTAAACTTGCAATTCCACAAGAAGAAGATTTCTTTATCAACTGATGCTTCAGATAAAAACTGAGGTCCAGTATTAAAGGTAAAAAAAAGAATCATAGAGAATATAAATGTGAAAAAAAATTATTCTTGTCCTAAAATATTTGCAGGTTATACATCAGGAACATTCAAAGAAGTCGAAACTAGATATGAGATGAACAGGAAGGAACTCATTGCTGTGAAGCGATGAGTCCAAAAATATGAAGATTACTTTTTACCAAAGAAGTTCTTAATAAGAACTAATAATACTCAGGTTAAAGCTTTTTTGAAAAATAATGTTGATTCATCTGCTGCTAATAGATATATTATTAGAATTCAAATTTGATTTTCTTATTTCAAATTTGATATTGAATATATAAAATGTAAAGCTAACTTTCTTCCTGATTACCTCAGCAGGGACAATTGAGAGCTAAAGTACAGATACTTGAGATGAAAGTTTCCTAGTTGGTAACTCAAATTCAAAATATACAAGATAGCCTTCGAGGCAAAACAAATATAGCCCTTGAGGCAGGAGAAACTTGTACCAAGTCTAGTTGTAGAGGCCCAAATCTTTTCTATAAAGTTAGGCCCATAATTGTGTGATTAACTTCACATTAGGCCCAATAAAGGAAATATAAGCCCAAAAGATAGTCCAATACATGTTTAAAGGTAAAATGATGTTTATAAAGTATTTTCTTAAAAATGATTTGATGAAGATTGGACGGAATGCAAAGTATTTCATTTTATGGCTAAAGTATACTTCAAATATTTTTAGTCTCCTTTGAGACCCATTTTCTACATAGAAAAAATTCGAATTTGAAAATGATATCTGAATAAAAGTTGTAGCTCTTTGAGTTAGATTTCCAACGCACTTTGAATCACCTCAATCAGATATCGGGAAACTGTACAGTGGCAACCGGACAACCGGACGACCGGATAAACTAACCGGTCGACCGAAAACCCGAAACCCGCGAATTTTTGAGAATTAATGGCCACTACTTGCACTATTTAATTACCCTATTTAATATGACCTTTCACCCACCCCAAATCTCACCTATAAATACCCTCTTCACTCATTTGATTTTTCACACCAAAAGCGCTTTCAATTTGCTTTCAAAGTTGATAGAAAAATAGAGAGTTTGGGAGAGAAAATGAAGGAGGTTTTCAAAGTATTTTTCAGAAGTTTAAGTGTGGGCAAATATATTCTGCAAGACGATTTTTTTGATTTCAAAAGGTGTTTTCAAACAACAAAGGAAGGTCCAAACGTCCAAACTTCGTCAAAGTTTTTGAAGTTCATCAAAGTTCTTTTCAAAGTTCATCAAGCATCAAATCGAGGTAGGTAGAGGTGCATAAAGTTGTTATACGTGTTTAAATTATAATTTCTAGCAAGTAATGTTATATGTTAAAGGCTAATGTTGTGTGTCAAATGGTATCGTCGGTTCGGCATGTGCCTTTCATGTCAAATGGTTCCGTCGGTGCGGCATACATTTAAAGGTTAATGTTATGTGTCAAATGGTATCTTCGGTTCGGCAAGCACCTTTCATGTCAAATGGTTCCGTTGGTACGGCATACATTTTCATGTCAAATGGTACCTCCGGGTACGGCATGTTTTATGGAAGTTTTAATGTTAATTGTTATGAAATGCTTAGCTTAATCACGATTGCACCTATGACGCCTATTGAGTTTTCAACTCACGGGTTTCTACCCTTATCTACAGATTAAATGTTGATACACCGGGTTGGATGATGGAAGAGATGGAAGGAGATGTAATAAATCTATGGGAACCCGGTGAACAAGTGATTTAGATTTAAAGTCTTTAACGTTTCAAATGTTATTTCCAACGTTATTTGTTTTGAGTATCTTGAACAAGTCATGATTTCATCAAATAAATTATATTTCGTTATTTTGGAAAGTTATAAAGTGTTTTAATTCAATATCCTTCAAAAAGAATGTTTGTTAAGATTTAAGCTTCCGCTAAGATATGCACACTTGTTGCTAAACCACCGGTTAAGTTAAGTAAAGTAAGTAGCGTCCCGGTCCACTAGGGGTTGGGGCGTTACAGCGTGGTATCAGAGCAATGGTTTTTAAACCGGTTCTGTAGACCAAGTATGTTTTCAAAACAAAAAAAAAATTGAAAGTTTAAGGTATTCCATGGCATTGCATTCATCCATCGAATCTCTTCCTACAGCCCAGGTATGTGCAAAGTTTAAAATTATGGAAGTTATATTTATGGAAGTTATGATTTGATGCTTTGATAAGTTATGACCCATGTTCAAGTATATGTTTATGTTAAAGTTAAATGTGTTGTTTCAAAGATATGTATTGGACTTGGGCTAAAACTTAAAGTTATGGGCATAAAGGAAATGTATGTTATGATGTTATCTGATAAAAGGCATAATTGAGCATTTATGTGACAGAATGGTTAGATATTTACAAACGGCAAGGAAGACTACGGCTAGGGCTTATAGGACAGATTTAAACCGTAGAATTGCTATCCATACTTATGAGAACTATGTAACGGATCCTAACCGACCGCTTAGCGATCATGTACATGACATCTATGAGCGATGCATGAGGGCGGTTAATGCTGGTATGGAGATCACCCATATTGAAGCCATAAATAACCTCATACATTCTTTCCCACCTCAATGGGGAGATATGGGAGTCACAGTTAGAGATGAAATGTTAGAAGGCAACCCAAACTTGTTCGAGTTCGAGAGATATTGCCATGCCCTGATAAACTTATGGGATGATGTAATCCATGAGGAGCCTGAGGAAGAACCTGTGGCTGAGGAAGAAGACCCTGAAGAGGAACCCGAGGAGGAGCAGGAGCCTGAACTAGAACCACAAGTGGTGATAGATATAAAGTCCGGGCTTGAGGCGGAAGATTCTTCCGAAGATGAAGCTCCACAAAGGAAGCTTCGTAAAACTCATAGGAATTAGAGATCTAGATATTCCCATTTCCTTATGATGTCTTCTTTCATGCTAAGTTTATCAAACTATGATGTATCTTGATTTCAAGAAGTATGAGAAATAAAGATCTTATCTTTCTTCCTTATAAAAAAAAAGAAGTTAGTAAGAAACCTTACATCTTATCCGTAGGAAAATGTCGCAAGCAGTTCAAGACCTAGGCAGACAGAACCCGAACCAAGCTCAACCCCTAGCACTAGCTCCTAATGCTCTTCAAACCCATGCTTCAGCGGTCGAGCAATTTCGAAGGCACAAGCCCCTACTTTCAATGGAGCAACTGATCCACTTGCAGCCGAGGAGTGACTTCGCAAGTTGGAGAGAATATTCCGATTGATAGGGTGCACGGACGCTCAAAAAGTCCAGTGTGCTGAGTTTATGTTCTCCGATGATGCAAGTCACTGGTGGGAATCAATGTCTCGAACTGGGACTCCGGAGCAACAATTGGCGCTAACATGGGAACAGTTCAAGGAGAAAGTGATGGATAAGTACTTTCCCCAATCTCTAAGGGATTTCAAGGAGGGTGAATTTCTTCAACTCAAATAGGGAACCATGACCTTGATGGAGTATGAACGGAAGTTTGACCAACTCTCACGGTATGCTACACATTTGGTAGACACGGAGGCTAAGAAAATATGAAGGTTAGGGCAAGCGCTAAACTCGGACATGAGTATGATCCTTATGTCCCATGATTTCACGTCTTACTATGGAATGTTGGAACGAGCTCATGCAATCTGGTATCAGAAGGCCAATGCGGAGAAATCGGTTCAATTGGACAACCGACAGGATAAAGGGCAGTTTAGGAAACGAAGGTGGAACGACCAAGATAAAGGAAAAAGCAAATGGCAGAACAAGAGGGCTAATGGCGGAGCCAATGCCAATAAGAGCATAGTGTCAGTCATTGCGCCATGTGCTAAGTGTGGAAGGATGCATCGTGGCGAATGTCTGCAAGAGAAGAATGTTTGTTAGCGATGCGGGAAGTCAGGACATATCATCAGGGATTGTCCTATGTCTGCACCGAAAAAGGATGACAGCAAGGATCAAGATCAGAAGGGGAAAGGACGAGTTTTTGCACTGACTCAAAAGGAGGCAGAGGAGAACTCGAACGTCATAGCAGGTACTTTATTGATAGCCAATATGCCTGCTTATGTACTGTTTGATTCAGGAGCTACGCACTCCTTTGCATCGACGATTTTTATGGCTAGGTCTAGTATTACCTAGATAAATCAGAAGGTTTATTAGAAGTTAGTATCCCTACAGGTAACCCTTTGAGTACTGATAAGATAGCCAAATCTGTTAGTATTGAAGTTGAGGAAAAACCTATGGAAGCAAACTTATACATGATAGAGATGAATGACTTCGATGTAATACTAGGCATGGATTGGTTGGATAGTAATTATGCCACCATTCGATGTAAGGAAAAGGAAATATTATTTCAGAAATCAGGAGAGGAACCATTTTCTTTCTTTGGAATCAAGAAGAAACCTTTTATTCGACTAGTATCAGCTTTACAAGCTGAGAAGATGTTGAGAAAAGGAGCTTGTCAAGGATATTGGGTAAATATCCTAGGAGGAAAACATGAGACAGTAAAGATTGAGGACGTACCAGTAGTACGGGAGTTCGAAGATGTGTTTCCAGAAGAGCTATCTGGTATTCCACCAGATAGGCAAGTGGAATTCACCATAGAGATAATTCCTGGAGCGGCACCAAAGTCGAAAGCCCCATATAGAATGGCTCCGAAGGAACTACAAGAGTTAAGGAAGCAAATACAGGAACTCCTTGATATGGGATTCGAACGACCAAGCGTATCTCCATGGGGTGCGCCAGTGTTGTTCGTAAAGAAGAAAGATGGAAGCATGAGGATGTGTATCGATTACAGGGAGTTGAATCGATTAACCATCAAGAATAAGTACCCACTCCCAAGAATCGAGGATTTGTTAGATCAACTGAAAGGAGCTAAGGTATTCTCCAAGATCGATTTACGATCTGGGTACCATCAATTAAAAGTGAAAACAGAGGATATACCTAAGACAGCTTTCAGGACTCGTTATGGACACTACGAGTTTATGGTGATGCCATTTGGATTAAACAATGCACCAGCAGTATTCATGGATCTGATGAATCGAGTATTTCATCAATATTTAGATCAATTTATCATAGTCTTTATTGACGACATTTTGATATACTCCAAGAGTAAGGAGCAACATGAAGAGCATCTAAGAGTAGCCCTAGAGGTACAACGCAAGGAGAAACTTTATGCCAAATTCAAAAAGTGTGAATTCTGGCTTGAACGAGTTGGATTTCTTGGACATGTAGTCACTGCCCAAGGGATTGAAGTAGATCCAGCAAAAGTGGAAGCAGTAACTAACTGGAAGGCGCCGACTAATACTGGTGAAGTACGGAGCTTTCTAGGATTGGCCGGGTATTATCGAAGGTTTATTGAAGGATTTTCCAAGATAGCTGGCCCAATGACGCAACTTACGAGAAAGGGAGTCAAATTTCAATAGACGGATATCTGTGAGAAGAGTTTTCAAGAACTTAAGCAGAGCCTGATATCTGCGCCTGTGTTAACAATATCTGAGGGAACAGAAGGGTTTGTTATATACAGTGATGCGTCCAAGCAAGGGCTAGGATATGTACTGATGCAGAATGGAAAGGTAGTAGCCTACGCTTCAAGGCAATTGAAGAAGCATGAGCAGAACTACCCGACGCATGATTTAGAGCTTGCGGCGGTAGTACACGCATTGAAAATATGGCGACACTACTTGTACGGAAGTAAGTGTGAAATTTATACGGATCATAAGAGCTTAAAATATTTCTTCACACAGAAGGAACTAAACATGAGACAGAGACGATGGTTAGAGTTAGTGAATGATTACGACTGTACCATTCACTACCATCCAGGTAAGGCAAATGTGGTGGCCGATGCCTTGAGTAGGAAATTGACGGGACAGTTGACGTCACTACTCACTTGTCAAATGGAGTTAGACAAGGACTTGGAAAGAATGAAGATTGAGGAGGTTACCACACCAAGACAAGTCACAGAGAAATTAGCAGCTTTGACAATTCGACCTACTCTTCGAGAGCGAATTATAGAAGTACAAGGTAATGACCTGTTCTTGATGAAGATCAAGGAAGAAGTTGGAACAGATAAGAGGAAAGATTTTGGAATAGCCGCAGACCAAGCACTGATGTTTAAAGGAAGAATCTGCGTGCCTAAGAATGAGGATTTGAGGAACGAGATATTGAAAGAAGCTCATTCCACCCCGTACACCGCACATTCCGGTGGTACGAAAATGTATCGAGACCTTCGAGATACATTCTGGTGGATAAACATGAAAAGGAGTATCGGACTGTACGTGCATAAATGCATAGTATGTCAGCAGGTTAAGGCGGAACACCAAAGACCAGCAGGATTGCTGAATCCTTTAGAGATACCTGAATGGAAATGGGAAAACATCACAATGGATTTTGTGGTTGGATTTCCCAAGTCAGCAAAAGGACACAATGCTATATGGGTTATAGTAGACCGATTGACGAAGGCAGCTCATTTTCTTCCAATGAAAATGACTTTCAGTATGGACCAGTTGGCACAATTGTACATAAAAGAAATAGTAAGGATACACGGTGTACCTGTGTCTATTGTGTCTGATAGAGACCCAAGGTTTACATCTAAATTCTGGAAAAGCCTACAAGCAGCTATGGGAACGGAGCTGAATTTCAGTACAGCATATCACCCGCAGTCTGATGGACAGTCTGAAAGGACCATCCAGACTTTAGAGGACATGTTGAGAGCATGTGTTTTGGATCTAGGTGGTAGTTGGGAGTCATACTTACCCCTAGTAGAATTTGCGTATAACAATAGTTTTCAAACAACTATTGGATGGCACAGTATGAAGCTCTCTATGGAAGAAGATGTAGATCCCCTGTTCATTGGGACGAAGTCGGGGAGAAGAGAATTTTGGGACCAGAAATAGTTGAAAGGACAGTTGAAGTGATCGATCAGATCCGAGCAAGGATAAAGGCAACACAGGATCGGCAGAAGAGCTATGCTGACACGAGAAGAAATGATTTAGAGTTTCAAGTGGGAGACAAAATCTTCCTAAAGGTAGCACCAATGAAAGGTGTACTTAGATTTGGAAAGAAAGGCAAGCTACGACCCAGGTATATTGGACCTTTCGAGATACTTGATAAGGTTGGGAACGTGGCTTACCGACTAGCTTTGCCACCTGAATTGTCAACGGTACACAATGTGTTCCACGTATCAATGATAAAGAAATACGTGCACGATCCTAATCATGTGATAAGTTATCAGACCCTAGAAGTACAAAATGATTTATCTTATGAGGAATCACCAATTAAGATACTGGATCGAAAAGTGCATAAGCTAAGGAATAAAGAGATTCAACTGGTTAAGTTACAGTGGAATAATCACGGAATGGAAGAAGCTACGTGGGAAAAGGAAGAAGAAGCTAAAGTCAAGTATCCCACACTCCTTGCCCAATTATAAGGTAATTTTCGAGGACGAAATTTATATAAGGGAGGAGGGATGTAGAGGCCCAAATCTTTTCTATAAAGCTAGGCCCATAATTGTGTGATTAACTTCACATTAGGCCCAATAAAGGAAATATAGCCCAAAAGATAGCCCAATACATGTTTAAAGGTAAAATGATGTTTATAAAGTATTTTCTTAAAAATGATTTGATGAAGATTGGACAAAATGCAAAGTATTTCATTTTATGGCTAAAGTATACTTCAAATATTTTTAGTCTCATTTGAGACCCATTTTCTACATAGAAAACATTCGAATTTGAAAATGATATCTGAATAAAAGTTGTAGCTCTTTGAGTTAGCTTTTCAACGCACTTTGAATCACCTCAATCCGATATTGGGAGAAAAAGTATGATAAAAATACTGGAAGCTATACAGTGGCAACGGACAACCGGACGATCGGATAAACTAACCGGTCGACCGGAAAACCCGCGAATTTTTGAGAATTAATGGCCACTACTTGCACTACTTAATTACCCTATTTAATATGACCTTTCATCCACCCCAAATCTCACCTATAAATACCCTCTTCACTCATTTGATTTTTCACACCAAAAGCGCTTTCAATTTGCTTTCAAAGTTGATAGAAAAATAGAGAGTTTTGGAGAGAAAATGAAGGAGGTTTTCAAAGTATTTTTCAGAAGTTTAAGTGTGGGCAAATATATTCTGCAAGACGATTTTTGTGATTTCAAAAGGTGTTTTCAAACAACAAAAGAAGGTCCAAACGTCCAAACTTCGTCAAAGTTTTTGAAGTTCATCAAAGTTCTTTTCAAAGTTCATCAAGCATCAAATCGAGGTAGGTAGAGGTGCATAAAGTTGTTATACGTGTTTAAGTTATAATTTCTAGCAAGTAATGTTATATGCTAAAGGCTAATGTTGTGTGTCAAATAGTATCATCGGTTCGGCATGTGCCTTTCATGTCAAATGGTTCCGTCGGTGCGGCATACATTTAAAGGTTAATGTTGTGTGTCAAATGGTATCTTCGGTTCGGCATGCACCTTTCATGTCAAATGGTTCCGTTGGTACGGCATACATTTTCATGTCAAATGGTACATCCGGGTACGGCGTGTCAAATGGTTCCGTTGGTACGGCATACATTTCAAATTGTTATGAAACGCTTAGCTTAATCACGATTGCACCTATGACGCCTATTGAGTTTTCAACTCACGGGTTTCTACCCTATATCTACAGATTAAATGTTGATGCACCGGGTTGGATGATGGAAGAGATGGAAGGAGATGCAATAAGCCTATGGGAACCCGGTGAATAAGTGATTTAGATTTAAAGTTTTTAACGTTTCAAATGTTATTTCCAACGTTATTTGTTTTGAGTATCTTGAACAAGTCATGATTTCATCAAATAAATTATATTTCGTTATTTTGGAAAGTTATAAAGTGTTTTAATTCAATATCCTTCAAAAAGAATGTTTGTTAAGATTTAAGCTTCCGCTAAGATATGTACACTTGTTACTAAACCACCGGTTAAGTTAAGTAAAGTAAGTAGCGTTCCGGTCCACTAGGGGTCGGGGCGTTACACTAGTATCCCTTCACAGGGACCAATAAATACTAGCGCTCTTCCCGAGGATAAAGGGAAAAAGAAGATAGTAATGGGAACCCCCTTCACAGGGAATACATAAACCTATTACTGGTAAAAAAGATATGGAAGTTCTCAACAAGGAAAATACTCAAGATATCAAAATTAGCATAGGTTGCTCTTCACAGAGCCAAACTCTTTTCAGAAACAAGTTCTTACTTGGAACGAAATTTTAAAAGATGAACTCACACACAAGGTGCTACAATTTTGTTAGAAAACTGCCTTTTTCCCCTAAACCATTTATCAAAGACTGGTATTTTGGCATGGCTAACATCCATTCAAAATCAATATTTTGAAAATCTTTTAAATCTCTATCCGCACTGCCGAGGAATCATGAGAAACTTAATGAAATCCTTTTATGAAAGTTTTGTTGAACATAACAAACTTCATCTTAATATTCATAAATTGAAATAGTACATGCTTACAAACCGAGGAATCATGAGAAACTTAACGAATCCTTTTATGAAAGCTTTGTTAAACATAACAAACTTCATCTTAATATTCATAAATGGAAATAGCACATGCTTACAAACTATATTTACATACATTTGGTACTCACCTTATGAAGTTTAGAACTCCATAAGTGATTACAATATTACAAGTTTTGCTATCTTCTATAATATTTCTAAATACAAATGGTGTATATAGATTACAAAGAGATTTTATGAGATTTTCAAAATATTGATTTTGAATGGATGCTAGTCATGCCAAAGTACCCGTAAGGTAGTTTTCTAACAAAACTGTAGCACTTTGTGTGTTTGAGTTCATCTTTTAAAATTTTGTTCTAAGTAAGAACTTGTTTCTAAAAAGAGTTTGAATAGAGGTGAAAACGGAGACTTTGGATAATGTGAGATAGCGTCTGCGAAAACACGGCTAGTTCTCTAGAGTGAGAAATGCAATCTTAATTGAAAAGCCTTTTTGCGGAAGCAGTTGTGGACCCAAATGATTTCATAACATTTTAAATATTCATCTGATTCAGAAGATTGATTAAGTACATGCAAAGCAACTGTAAGAGCATACTGGAGGGAAAACATGACTACTTCTATTGATTACTGTAAGTTAATTACACGCTGTATATGCTTATGTTTTAATTTATGAACACTTCACAAGCATCCACATCCACTCCTAATAATGATAGTTTTAGATTAAAATTTTAAAACCACTCCGCTGCACACTCTGGTCCAAATGGTATAGTATCTTGATAACCATTTTTAACAACCTTTTGATTGGTTGGTAAAAAAATGTTGGTTAGTAAGTCCCAGTTTAATAACATGGAACGATGGATACATAAATTCAAGGGCACAATCCCACTCCATGGTTGCTGAGTAGAATCTGATATATATATATATTCGAGCTTTTGATAATTTCAGTATATCTTTTTACAGCTTTCCTAACGTTGGCTGGTAGTTGTGCTATTTCTCTAAGATCTTTGCTTGGATATATATAAACTATATTTTCTATCTCGAAGCAATTTCGTATCTAGTTGGCTGGTGTTTCTAGATAAAAAATTATCTTGTTGTATTTTCCATAGTGGAAAGTTTTCATCCACATTCATATTTCCAAATACCAATCAGACAAGATATTAAAGACAACAATAAAGAATATGACTTCTTCATAGCTATTCTTTTTAGGAAATTTTGCCTCATGGCATATTTTGACAATATCTTTTGGATGTATATTTTTAATAGTTAACTTAGGTAGAGTTTTGACAATATCCTTCTATTGAGTCTTCAACTTCCTCAGTTATTTCTACTTCTATTTCTTGGTCTGTTTGTTGTATCTCTTGATTCATATTTACTATTTCATCAGAATCTTCTTCTGATGAGGATGTATCTAATTCAAAAATGCTACTGCATTCGCTACTTAAATTTTCAAAGTACTCAATTGGTTCTATATCACTATCATCTTGGAATTCTTCATAAATTCTAAGAGTTTTTATATTTTGTTTATCTTTCCTTTTAGGACATTGAGGGGCAATATGCTCTTCTTCATTACAGATGAAACATCTACATTTCTTAATATTTATTGTTTTAGATTTTTTATTCCAATCTTTTTTCTTGAAGTATTTTTTATGTGGTTTAAATTTATTTTTTTAAACTTATTATAGTTTTTGAAATTTCTTTTATATTTCCTATATGGATTGTATTTCTTTTTATGACATCCAAATTGCTCAATTTGACCTCAATCTTTGTAGCAACACAGAATTTCTTCTTATCTTATATGCTTTCTAAAGCTTCTCTGCGCCAGATGCCTATCATTCTTCTTGTAAATTCATCATACTTCTAAGACTATCTATCTTTATACCTTCTTCTTCACTAACAGGTGATGTTTGTTCATATTCTTTTAATAACTTCATACCCCATGGGAATGATAATTTTGTAAAATAAGACTTTAACATCGGCTTATTTTCTTGATAATCTCCTTGATTTAATATTTAGTATATTTCTTCAAATTTACATGAATATCTTTCTAGTTCACACATCACATATTTTTAAATTTTCCATTGCTATAATTCCTTCATTATATCCTTCTTGTTTCCTAGTTGCTTCATTTGCAGTATATCTGTTTCCTAAGAACTCCGTTCTCAAGGCTCTCTCTATTCTTTTTAATATTTCTTGTATATTTTGTTTATTCAAAGTATTTCTATTATCTAATATTTCAGTTCTATTTTCTCCATACTTTATTCTACCTTTTATAGTTTCTGGTAGCTTTCTCCACCATTCAGATACAATTCCTCTGAATGTATGTTCTATAAATCCGAAGGTTGTATATGTTTCCCATTTGTTAAATTGTATAGCTAAGTCTGTACTTTTTACCCATGTTTCTATAGCTTTATTTTTATCTATGCGGTCTAGATCTAACCATATCCCTGTTGAGTGGATTGGTTCATTATAAGATTTCATTGGACTTATTTCTTTTATAAATTGTTTTCTTATATTTCCAGTGTATCTCTTTTGTGTTTTCGTATATTGATTAGTATCATCCTTATTAGGTATTGTTGTTCCATAAAGATAATCATATTTTTCATCGCTACTAAATTTTATTTTTATTTGACTAGTTGATGGATTAGTATTCATCTTTATATTATTCATTTTTTCAGTTAATTCTTTTAACTGTCTTTTATATTCTTCATATTCTTTTCCAGTAGATTCTAAGAATTTTTGTTTTAATTCTTCTATCTCAGTAATCATATATTGATTTATTTCTTGGGTTTTTTCCTTTATTATTATCTTTTTGTGTTATCCTGAAATCTTGGAGTGGATTAATTATAATCTTATCTTTTTCCTTAAGATTTTTATCTAAAAGAGCATTTCCTATTTGTATGTTATATTCTAAATTTTCTAATTTTTTTTGTATATCCTCAAAACTTTCATTTGTACTATTTTTAGATAAATAAGGATAACTTGATTTTTTATGTTTTTCTACTTTTTTCAAAAATTCTTCAATTATATTTTGTTCATCTACTATATTCATCATTATTATAGATTCGTAATCTGGCTCTGATACAAACTATACTAGAGTGTGCAGTTCGCCCTCACTACCGTCTGGGTCTGCGGAAGCGGCCTGTACATGCAAAGCAACTATAAGAGCATACTGGAGGGAAAGTCTGATTATTTATATTGATTACTAAAAGTTATTTACATGTTTTTTTTATGCTTATGTTTAATTTATGAACACTTCACAAGCATCCACATTCACTCCTAATAATGATAGTCTTAGATTATATCTAGATGAGAAAGATATTTCATTTCTACTTAAATTAGCTGAAAAATCTGAAAATATATTTCCTGTTGGTCAAGAAAAACTTGAAGAAATATGCTACGATATAGATTACTGTTGTAAGGATAATATAGGATTCAATCCTGTAGGAACTAGTAAAGAGATAAAAAAAAAAAAAAAAAGGTTGAAGATATTTTAGCAGAATATAAATATATAAAAGAAGGAATTTTAGAAGGAATCGTTTTAGGATATATTACTAAAAAAGATCATCCTAGTATCTTTGAACAATTAACAAGATATAGCGAATTTTTAGCACAATTTGAAAGACTAAAAAATATAAATATAAGTCCTGATTAATAAACTAAGATCTAAACAAAAGAATTGTGAAATATAATCCTAAAAGACCTAATAACTAAAAGACATAGGATTTATTTTGCAAAGGAAGGACAAGATAGTAATTCTAATAAGTGCCAAATAAGATATTTTAAAATCCTGTAGGATTTCTGTTGCTTTTCCTTGTACGCATAGCACTCTCCAATCAACATAGAAGCTCTTTTGGCTATAGCAGGTAGGGGTAGGTGGTCCAATTCTATCCGATTTCAAAGAGAATCGACTCGAACCAAGTACCAATGAATATTTAGAATTTAATGTTTTCCCTATTGCACATAATCAACATAGTAGCTCTTTTGGCTATAGCGGGTAGGCGTAGACGCGATTTAGTTCCGTTAGATTTCAAAAAGAACCAATTCAAATCAAGTATCAATGGATATTTTGAAAATGGAACCGCTTGTTCCATCTTTAAGTATGGAACAAAACCATTCAGTTTCATTTCCGTTTCAATCTAATTTGGTTCCTTTAATTAAATTCTCAAATTCACTAACCGATTAAAATGGATTGTGTAACTACACAAGCTCTTAAGCTAAAATTGTTTGAATATTTAAATTCTTCATAATCTATTCATTAAAATAGTTTAGATTGATGCTAAAGATTTATATTTTTAAGTTTAAAGTGTTTGTTCGCGAGAGATTATTTGAAGTGAAAATGATATTTTTTTTTTTTTTTAAGAATGTGTAGTTAAAAAGCACAGACAATTAAAAATCTACTTGCAATATTATTTTATAGAAATAATAAATGGTTGGAAATGATTTTTAAATAAATTGTACCAAACAAATGCTAAGGAGGACAATTAATATTGGCCGATAAGCTATTTACATGATTGAGTTCTTGAAACATATATTTCCATTTTTATCATACTTTGAAGAGTCAAAAATGTCAAATTGAAAATGATGAAAGGAACTCAAATCTTATTAATTTAAAATTACATCATGAATTTTAATGGATCCATTTTGTCCCATGAATAACACCATAAAAAATTGAATATGATTTTGATGTATGGTGAAATTAGGGCTGGGCATATATTCCGAACCAAACTAAATCGAACTGAACCCGAATCGAACTGAACCGAATCGAGCGGTTCTTTGTAAGTAAAATACCCGAACGGATATCAGATTCGAGAACCGACAGATACGGGTCGGTTCTCGATTCTAGACCCAGAACCGAAGAAGCGAATAAGAACCGAATTTTTAAAAAAAAAATTAATTTTTATATATGGGATAAATCAAGTTATTAAGTTTTTTAAAAATAAATTAACAAATATAAAGTTTGCAATGAAGAGACTGAGTTCTATGATGACATTGAAACATGTAATAAAAAATATATTATATTTTTTCTTATTAAATCTTATTAGTTGAACAATTTTTTGTTTATTTATGTTTGTTAATTGTGATTTTTCAATATTTCTTGCAGAGTTTTTTTAATATCTAGTATGGCAAGTCAAGTAATTGATGGTTAAATCAAATAGTTGTTAAATAAGTACTACTATATTAGCAATATTTTAAAATATTTTATCTCTACGAGTCTATGACTTCTAATTTATATGAATCACCGATATTTTAGTATTACTAATTTACTATCTATTTTTTGTTATTTGTATACATTGGTAAATTAATCTTATTGGACAACTTGTTATTTATATCTTATTAAATTGGAATACGTTGATTTGTAAAAGTTAAGATTGAACATGTCAGAATATAGTATTGTTATAAATGTTAAAAAAATTAATTATACTATGGAACTGAACAGAATCGAACCGAATTGAACCATGTTCAGGCCTAGGTGAAATTCAAAAGAAATGGTTAGTACATTGCATTGGCGCCAATGTTCAAAATAAAAAAAAGTATAAATTTCTAATTAAATTAGATTTTTTGGCCCTTGGTATTAGACTCGAGAACTAGTTTGATACCCAAAAATGATTACACAATTGGCCTCTTCTAGTCAAATTCTGGTTCAATCGAACGATTCTATAGTAACTTTTGCCCAGCCCTAATGGTGGGTCTTGAAATTCTAAGATGTCAATATGAGTATTCTGTTTTTCTCAGAAATCATGTTTACTTGGAAAAGTGGTATTATTTATTGAAATATGATTTCTTTGATCAAGAACTGGGATGTTGACAAAGACTTGATTGAGTCTAATTTGAGCCTTAACATGGTTTTAACTTCTAAAGGCGACTTTGTCCAACCCAATTCAGATTGGTTCGATTAGCACGTAAGATTATAAGAATTTGAACTTTTGGGTAGTATAGTATGTTTGAATGTAATTTTAAGATACTTTTTTAAATTCATTTTAAGGAGATTTGAGTGTGTCATTGTATCGGAATAAGGAAAATTAGATTTGTGTCAAATATTGATCAAATTAGAACAGAAAAAGGATGCAAATCACACGTTGACCAATAATATCATAACACATTTTGCAGACACTAACAAATAGGGACGGATTTAGGACCGTGCTCCTCTAGCCCAAATACTAATAAAAAAATTTAATTTTTTGTGTAAATTTTTTTTTTTTTATATTAGCTCGTGCTAAATTTTTTTTCCCGTATTAGTCCGTGCTAAAAAAAACTTCTGGATTCATCCCTGCTAACAAAGATTGTAATATGTCATTGTTGATAATGGAAAAGATTCATCGACGTGTCATATTTGGCTGTCCTCCAAATATGCTATTAAGAATTTACTTAACAAGCACAGCGTAAAATAACAGAAATTTCAATTCCCACCAAGAATCTATTTTGTATTTAGATAGAACTGTGATAGAAAATATACATTTATACAGATTTGCAAATTCCTTTACTATTTTTGTAAATCCAACAATCTTGATCTGCCTCCCACAACTGTCCAATTGTCCAGCCTCCAATGAAATTCACATAGGAAACAAGATTGAGAGAGAACTAGGGTATACTTTTCTTGTGCTAGCAACAATAATGAAAATCTATCAATTATTTTCAAACCCTAACAGCTTATTTGTATAAACTTAAACGGGTTTGGTCCGTCTCTTAAACTTAACCAAGTCCAATATTTAATTAATCCAATTAATTAAATCCGGTCCATGAATCAATTAATCTAATTAATTAATTCGGACCTATTAATAAGCAACCAAATTAATTAATTATCCAACGCTTGTCAATTAATTAGTTGGTAAATCTCATTCTTCTAGTTCTCCTTTTGTATGTGATTCATTAAGTTCTCAATCACGATGCCTAATGACATCAATTATTATTTTGATCTAATCAAAATCGATAAACCAAAACACTCTTTTAATTTATCACTAATTCACATCCGTCGTCCCAGATTGACATCTAACAATATATCATGGCAATACATGTGACGAAAAATGTCACATGGTATGACAAAATCAAACTTGTTCTTTACTATGACACTATAATCCTTTCGTCAATATGATCCGATCAATCACGAGATATTGATATGTGTCAATCTCAATTATCGATCATATCTTTCATTCCACTATTAAATCAATGTAAGTCGAAAACTCCTTTCGACTTATGTGTACACCTTGACCAAGAATTTCATTATCAACCTAATTGGATGAAATGTAGATTATAAATTCTTACTAACTAAGATTGACGAATCCTCTATTGATTATTTACAAGTTTTATATGATTCTTAACATACTCGAACGATGCCGTATTAGTGGCCCTTGACAAAGCAACTTTCAGCATCACCAACGTATGACTGTCCCAACATAAGGTATTATGATGACCTCAAGTCGAATGACCAATTCCACTGCCGAATGTTAGAGATTAACCACTGACACTCAGATAGTTATTCATGTGGAATCTCCAAGCGGGTCTCCAATGTTTTGTTCTATAACAAAACATTTAAGTGTTTATTTAAGCGTCACCACACTTTAACTTATGAGATCAGCTACTTACTTCACAAGTAAGGAATGACACACGTGATGGTCTATTCATAATAACGATATCCGTATCTCGCTATTACTTATGACCATGGATGATTTAAGATTCAATCATAAGTAATTTGTATCTTACAATCACAACTCCTTGTGATTAACAAATTATCGAAACTTGAATTTACGGACTCTATTATTTAATATCATAATAGATCTTACCAAAATAAATGCATTAAACATATATCAAAAGTACTTATACCCATAATTGATTGGACGTAGGGCATAATACTTACATATGCAACACAGTTTTTGGCCATATCAATATCTAAATAATTAGTTGATTTTGATTGTTCAAAACTTTTGCCACTTGTTGAGCATATCTAGACTCCATTTGATTATCATTATTTGTAGAATGAAAATGAAAAATATAGTTGTTATGGGCTCCGCAGAAGAGATGGAAAGTCGAAAATGATGATTGAATGTAATTGATAACGATCATATTTTTCACTTTTATGGAGAAAAAATGGATATCAAATGGGTCCTAATTTCAGAAAGAAGAAATATTTATTATTTTGATTCTGAAATGGGCCACACATATTGGTGTTTTCTACACAAGAAAGTGTATGACTAAATGATTGGTCAGTTTCTCAAGCTTTTTTCTACGCAGTCAAACTTTTATTAATTAGTATGAAATGAAAGCACTATATAAGTTATAAAACACAACACAAATTCTTGATCATGTTTAGTTGGTTAATAGAGTTGAAACTACTAATTGATTTATGTAATATTATTAAAAGAGAAAAGAATGATTTTGAACATATTTTTGAAATCTTATATTTTTTAGTAGGTTGAACTTGTTTGAATAACGTATATCTTTTGTATGCAATTTGATCTCGATTTGAGTTCAATTTGTTAAAAGCAGAATAAAAACTTGAATAATTATGAAAACATTTGCAAGTATTTTTACTTTCTTTATTGTATCAACTAAATTTAATCAATTTTGAATCTTATTCGTAATTGATTTGTTAGTGTCTTTGATAAAAACATGTGGTATAGAGCCACTGAGGTATATATTTGACATAACTAAATTTTAGGTGACCTGTGTGTTTGAATTTTATTATAATCACCTTATAAGAAGATTATAATGAATTGAGTAATGAATTGTATGAAATGTATCATACTAAAATTGTGAGGTATAACCCAATGCACTAAAACTAATCAACTCTCCGCATTTTGCATTGAGTTGAAACTGTTCTATGCATCTTGCACCAAGTTTTACAATGTCTTGTATTTAATTTTTCAAACAAAAGGGTCATAGGTGCCATGTTAAGTATCTTCTCGAGCCCAAGTGGTGTGGCCCTTGTTTCATACATATGTATCCATAAGCGCTGAATAGGGCCAATTGTCTACTGGGTTATGGACGTGACATAATATTGTTGAAGAATTTTCAAATTAAAGAAAAAGAAGTGATTTTTTTTTGTGGAAATTACACAAAAACCTACTTTTCAAGATCCACTTTCAAAAATAAGATGAAAAGTTTGATTATACAAAAATCAGATTTTTTTCCCTAATTAATATATTTTAAAATTAATTAATTTATTCCACACAAATCAAACCCTAAATTATTTCTCCCTCCCACCCCCCCCTCTCTCCCACTCTCTATAGAAACTCGACTCTTTCCTCTTTCTCTCTAATGTCACCCCTCTCTCTTTCTCCCTCTCTCTCACCGGCGACAGCGAGCACGAAGTAAATCCACGACCACGAGCATTGCCGGAAGCTTGTAGATCGCGATTGCAGGTTGTGCGACTGCGGCGGCGTTGATTCTGGTGCAGATCGTGATGATGCGGATCGCGATTGCAGCGATACGATTTACAGCGGCGTAGATTGCGGTGGTGATGGCGCGCGGCTACAACGGCTTAGATCGCGGTGGTGATTTTTTTTTTTTTATTGGATTTGGTTTCCATGTTTTGGTGGTTTTGGGGTTTTAGGGGTGTGGGTGGTGGTGGTAGCGCAGGAAGTTAGGCTGAGGTATTGACGGTGATGGTGGCAATGGAGATGGTGGTTCAGGTGGTGGAGGTGGCGGCGTTGGAGATGCTGTTGGTGGTTCAGGTGGTGGAGAGGGTGGGTTGGCGAAGACGGCAGTGCTGTGATGGTTTTTGTGGTGATGGTAGCAATGGAGACGGTGGTTCAGGTGGTGGAGGTGGCAGCGTTGGAGATGCTGTTAGTGGTTCAGGTGGTGGTGATGGAGAGGGTGGGTTGGCGACGACGGCAGTGCGGTGATGGTTTTTGTGGTGATGGTGGCAATGGAGACAGTGGTTCAGGTGGTGGAGGTGGCAGCGTTGGAGATGTTGTTGGTGGTTCAGGTGGTGGAGGTGGCAGCGTTGGAGATGTTGTTGGTGGTTCAGGTGGTGGAGGTGGTGGTGATGGAGAGGGTGGGTTGGCAACGATGGCAGTGCGGTGATGGTTTTGGTGGTGGTGGTGGTGGTGGTGGTGGTGGTGGTGGTGGTGGCGGCGAGACGACAGTATGATGGTGGCTTTTGTGGGAGTGTTGGCGATTTTCTATTGTTGGTGGTAAGGTGGTGCTAGTTGTGGTGTTTGAGATGAGGGGCTGTCGAGAGATGGTGGGTGGTGGGTTTGGTGGCGGCAACTGCGATATCGATGTGGCTGGCGGCAGTGGTGGTGTGGTGGTCACATGTTGGTTTCGGTCACAAATAATTTAATCTGTGACCTGTGACCAGTAAACATGTGACTAATAAGAAAGAGGAATTTGTGACCAGAAAATAACACGTGATGGCGGCGATGGTGACGGTAGAGGATCTGTGACTAATGAAAAATATAAACTGTGACTAAAAAATAATATGTGACCTAATATGTGACTAATGAAAATATGAACTGTGACTAAAAAATAACGTGTGACTTAAAAATTTGTTAATTTGTGATCGATTATAAATTGTGATTTATAATGTTCGTGATCTGCGACCGATAAAAAGTTTTGACTTATAAATTTTTCATATGTGATCAAGGAAAAAATTGTGACCTTTAAATTTTTTGAATTGTGACCGTAAAAAAAATTGTGACATTTAAAATTTTTGATTTGTGACCGAAAAGTAATATGTGACTAATTAAATTGTGAATCTGTGACCGATGAACAAATTGTGACCTGTAAAATTTTTGAATTCTGACGTAAAATAATTTTTGACATTTAAATTTTTTTATTTGTGATCGAAAATAATATGTGACTAATTAAATTGTGAATCTGTGACCAAATTGTATAGATCTGTGACCTTAATATATTTAATTAAATAAATATATATTTAATTAATTAATTTATAAATAAAAATTAATAAAAATCTGATTTTTGAAAGTTGAAACTTATTTTCTTATTATTGAAATGGGCCAAAGTTATACTCTTACTTATGAAAATTTCCCTTTTTTTTTTCCCCTAAGAACCATTTTTTCTTGAGCTCACTTGGCAAAATTGAATGCTGACAACAGTAAAATACAAATAAATAAAGAAAAAGTGTTCTTTAATGATAAAAAAGAAAAAAAAAATTAATTACTGACTTCTTTAAAATATGAGAATTAATTATATTTATTGTGACTTGCTTTTAAAATAGCCCAAAGTAGATAGGGATATAGGGATCCAATTATTTGCCAATACGCAGCTCAAGAAATTTGATGGTTTTTTCAGGCGTAGCAATTGGTTGAGACCCAGTTTGGCCTTACCGTCAAAACTGAGGCTTGGTTAGGCCAATCAAAGGGACTCAATTTGATCAGTTAGTCAACGCATCGAGCCAGTGACGCTCATGTAGGACCGGCACTCGAGCCCCTTTTTGAAAGGAATAATTGCAACAGTTTCAAATACTAACAGACTTTTCCTCAAATTTTTTATTTGTTGTAGTCGTCACCCTTTCAAACGTTACAGGTGAAATCCCAATAGATGAAAAGTATCTAATTTACCATTAATTGACCGAAAAATTGAGTTTGACCACATTTTTAATAATTTTATAAAGGGTAAAATAATAACTTTCTATTTATCAAATTAAATAATTACTCCATTTCGCAAACGGAAAAAATTGAAAAAAAAAATTATAAATAGAAATAGAAAAAAAATAAATAAATAAATAAAAATCACCTTGCCTTCTGGGTGAAAACAAGGGTGAATAACACCATTCATATACAAATTCAAATTATCAAACTATACATCATTAGGGTTAGGCTTAGTTACATCAGACACCCCATTTTTATCCTCCCTATGCTCTTCTTCCACCACGTCCATAATACAGCGGGTACCGATATGCAAACCACCTGTAAAAAGTCGGAACTCCCATTCTTGATTCTTCCTTAAACAATTACTCTATCGGTAATTCTCTGATACAGTAATCTTTCCCCTTTAGGTTAAAATTGAGCTCCAAGAAAATGTTAATTTTTCAACTAGGTTAAAATAGGAATTGAAGAATTGTGATTTGTATGTATACGTTATACAGTACATGTATATTATACATACTTTGGTGTCTTCTGCCCTTTTCTCTCTCTAGAACCGTGTGAGAGAGATAGAGAGAGACTTCACGATTTGCTGGGCGAGAACGGGGGAGGCTGGATAGGTTGGGGAAGGGATTGGAGGAAGAAGATACAGAGTTTTCCCTTTTTTTTAATTTTCCAATTTAATTATTGTAATTATTTAATTTGGTAAATAGAAAGTTACTATTTTGTCATTTACAATAAATTGAATGTTTTCTATCCATTGAGGTCTCACCTGCAACGTTTGAAAAGGTTAGGAGTGAGAGTTGCAACAAATCAAGTGTTTGGAAAATATCTACTAGTGTTCGAAAAATTTGGAGTCTCTACTGCAATTATTCCTTTTTGAAAATATAGAATTTTGGTAAAAGTTTTGATGTCCACAAATTACGTGACTAAATTTTTGACGTCCAAGTTTGATGAACAACTCACGAAGGAAACAAATTACATCACTAAATTATGGATTAATTAATTGAGCTGGGATGCTTATGTTACTATTTAAGTAGGCATTCTTTGAATTTTTGGCTCTAGATCGATAGATGATCCAATTTATTAATGTTTAAAAGGGAGGGGGAGGGGGAGGGGGAGGGGAGGGGTTTTGAAAAACTCTAAATTCCTCTTGCATGAAAATTTGAGCTCCGTTATAATCAGTTTTTTGAGAAAATTGTATTTTGTAATAGTAATTTTTTAAGAATGTGTGATTAAAAAATAAAAAAATACTAAAAAGTTTGAACTTACGTGTAATATTATTTTATTGAAAAATATGTAATTGAAAAAAAAGTTGAATTTATTGAAACCCAAACTGGGGCTAGTTATACCACTTCAATCAATTCAAAAACGACAAGATTCAAGTATCTAGGTTTAAATTTAAGAAATGAAATTGTTTGTATAAAACTATACTTTGTCAATGATTTTCGACATAGAAAAAAGTTGACTTGAATTTAATTTAAAACATTTTTCATTGACATTGAGAATCAATCAATTGTTTGTAAATTTGTTCGATAAAAGAATATAGAAAATGGCATGTTGTTGCCATTTAAATAAATTAAAATTTACTAACATAACAATAGCTCCTATGTTGCCTTCATATTATATTTAGACAACGGATTACTAATTAAGGATTCCCCTATAATAACATTCCTAATGAAGGCCCTTTAGCGAAACCTACAATTAGGATGCATTTGATACGCCAATATTTTCCTAGCAACTTTCACTTTTTCGCTGTTTGATAGCGTTTTTTTTTTTTTTTTTTTTTTTTTTTTTTTCCATGAAATTGGTTTCCATCCAATTTCAAGGTACAACCATTTGAAGCGTGATTTCATGGAATTCAATGACTTGCTATATGGTGGGAATTGATTTCCACATTTTTTTTTTTTTAACAATAGAAACAAATTATAAGATAAAGTGTAAAAAAAATTTATCCCTTTAATCAACAAATTCCATGCAAAACAAAGCCAAACGTAAAAATAAAAAATAATTTTTTTTATTTACTTTTTTTTTTTTTTTTTTTTTTTTTGCAATCTAAACATATTTTGTCCCCAGTGGTAAAAAAAAAAAAGTATCCATTTAATTGACAATTTGCATTAAAAAAAAAAAAGTCAAACGTATTATAATAGAAATGTGGAAAATTATACCAATCAAATACCTTTAATTACAATTCCCAGTAAAACAATTCCAAACAATTCTATTCCCTACAATTCAATTCATTTCCACCTAAATTTCACTCTTGCTATCAAACGGACCCTTATAGTTCCACTCCGTTCCCAAAAACAACTCAGTTCCGCCCATTCATTATCTTTGTGAGTTCCTTGTGATTAGGGAACATCATAATTATTGATTTGACTAGGATGACAACATCACCTCTACTTTAACCATTCTCCTTAGGACACGTGGCACAGCTGACCAAAATACCTCATTGCCAACCAATCAAAGGTCAACATTGATGAGAATATCAATGTCCATTTCAAAGGTTGAACCCCAACCTTGAGGGTTCTCCATCGCCCCGCCCTAAAGTATTATAGAAAAGGTAAATCGTGGAATGTGTCTCAACAGGTCAAGGTACAAGAACTGCCATACTGGTGCCCACAAAAAGTTCAATTCCAAACCTTGTAAGAGACAGGAATCGAACTCTCACACTACGACTGTCAATTCAACTGAGACTATTTCACCCATGTACTTTGCACCACTGCACTATACCTCGGGGGCGATCAATGCCTATTTCAAACATTATTATAAGATGTCTTATGATAAGCTGTCAAAGCCAACCTTTTCTTTAAGCTGAATAAACTGGCACGCTCAATAAAGAAAAAGGTGTAAAATTGCACGAACAATGTCAAAATTCGGGCTTTGGAAACAGGGCTTCAACACATATTTCCTTGTTTTTTTAGTTTTTTCAATTTTTTTAACTCTGTCCAATAATCAGTTCCAAACCCTGTATTGAATCTCTGTTGTTGTAACATCTCTCAAGACAAACACTGTAATTGACGTCAGATTGCACTGTAGACAACATGACTATGTCGGTGAACTTTCCAGATCCAACTATAAATGGGAGTGAGTGGTCCCTTTGATGGATCGCGATATCATTTATTTTCCTTATTTGTATTACAACACCCTTTAGTGTAAAAGTCAATAAATTCATCATTTTTACTATTCCGGCTAATTTCCTCGTCCTTATACTCATTTAAGTTGACAAAAGTTGATTATTCAGTTTTGAACGTTAACATAAAATTTTACCAATAATTTTTTGGATAAATAATTATTGTAATTTTTTAAAATAATAAAATGTTTACTTAGCATACAAGATACAATTAAGTGTAAGTAAATATCATTAACTATAAGCAGAATCACTATTTGTATACTTAATTCCTGTTTGATGGGTATTAAACATAATAAATTAGTGCATACTTACTAAAAGTCCTTTTTAGTTTTTTTTAGTTCGTTTCTCTATTCCCATTTTTTTGTTTGCATAAGTTAAGTAGAATTTTCTGTTCCTATTTTTTCTGGTTGACTAAATCAGTTAAATAGGTGTCAATAAAAGAGTTTATTGCTCCATGCTAGTAGGATTTTGTTAGCAGCAATTTTTTATTTTCTTAGTAGATAAAGATCTATGCATCTCATTGTAAAGTGTGGGAAGGTAATAAATTTCCAATATTTTTTCAATTGTTTGCTCTTACAGTTCTTGTTTTATTTCATGGTATCAAAGCCTCGTTAAAAGTCCTATTTGTTTCACTCTTCTTGTCTATCGAAGTTTGTCTCGTTGGAGAAGTTTGAAGGTTGAAGGAAATTGTTCTTTTCCAGATGGAGTTCATTAACTTAGGAAACAACTCTACCACGCAGCACGGTGTTGAGAAGCTTGTAGGCACAAATTATAATTACTGGAGAATGTGTATGGAAGCTTACCTTCAAGGTCAAGATCTGTGGGAATTGGTTCTTGGTGCTAATGCAGGAATTCCAACTGAAACTCCTAATAATGCCGAACCACGAAAAAAGTGAAGATAAAATGTGGAAAGGCCTTGTTTGCTTTGAGAACATCAATCAGCAAGGAGTTCATTGACCATGTTCATGATATTGATTCTCCAAAACAAGTTTGTGAGACTCTTGAAAGGCTATTTTCTAAGAAGAATACAGCAAGGCTGCAGTACTTGGAAAACGATTTAGCAATGACAATCCAAGGTAATATGACAATTGTAGAATACTTTTTGTGGATAAAAAGTATATTTGCTGAAATTTCAGAACTGGACACAAGTGAGAAGATCAATGAAGCTCGCCTGCGTCGATTCCTTATTCGTGGACTGAAAAAGGAATACTTGTCGTTTGTCACTTCCATTCAAGGATGGGCAACTCAGCCAACTGTTGAAAAACTAGAAAATCGGCTCTCTAACCAGGGGCTTTGGCTAATCAAATGGCCAAGAACTTCAATTCAGAATAGGATGCCATTCTGTTCTCAAGAGGAAGGGTGAAAAGCTCAGAAGATAACACAAATAGGAAGAAGATAGGTGATATTTCGCAAAGTAATAAACCTATCAGATGCTACAGGTGCGAAAATATCGAGCACATAAAGAAAGATTGTCGAGTGAAGCTATCAAAATATTGTTTGCGAAGATGAAGAAGACGATCATCTTAATTGAGAGCAATGTTTCACTACGGAACAATAGAAAGGAGCAGAATGACTCTCAAACCTGAAGAACAAAAATCACCAGTTAACTATGACAATTACAAAGATGAATGAATTATTGATTCTGGTTGCTCTCATCATGTGACTGGGAATGACTCATAATTTTCAGAGCTTTGTCAACATAATGGAGAATGTGTTATTATCACAGCAGACAACTCGACTTATCAAGTAGTGAAAAAATGACTCGTGATGATTGGTGCTCCTAATTCAAATGTCAGGCCAAATGGCGTCTACCATGTTCCAGGTTTGAAAAAGAATTTATGTATCTCAAATTACAAATTCTGGGGCAATATGTTTTGTTCGGTCTGAATGATGTGAAAATTCTTGACAATTTAAATGATATTGTAGTTGATGTTGTTCTTGTCGGTGAAAAGAAAGATTCTCTATTTGTAATTGTTGGGGATTGAACCAATAATGCAACAAGCAAGGGAAATAACTCCAACCTCCTCAATGTGCAAAATTAAATGGCAATAATAATATCCAGCTCAATAAGGCAATAACACTCACACACACGGTAATAAATTAAACAAATGAACATAATGATTTGTTGACGGGGAAACCTAAAAAATGAAAAACCCCGGGACCAAGTCTAGTAAACCCTTCCACTTTCAAAATATTGGGATTACACAATACAACTTCTCAAGAGCACAATATAGAGGCTATCAATACATCAAGAACACATGTAGTTCTTGGATATCATCAACAACAACAACATCAAAAATAGATACACACAATACAAAGGAGAAAAATCTCACTAACTTGTGTGTATAGCCCAGAGAAATGGAGAAGAATTTGGATGATCAACTCAGGTCAAAATGTGACCCTCTTCACCAGCGTCAACATACTGAAATTTCAGCAAAATTGGACCACAAATGGATCTCCAATCTTTGGCTTGAAGGGCTGAAATACTGTAAGTCTCTCTCTCTTGTTTGTCTCTAAAATCAGAAGAATGAAGCTACAGCCCACGTTTTTTACTCACTGCAGTATCTATATAATTTAACTTGGGCAATTGTCTTAAATTATTTTTGGGCCAAAGTGTTAAATGGGCATTTTAACCACTTAAATAGGTTCCCTCACGAGATGAGAGAATACCCAACAAATCTCCCCCTTCTCGACTACATGAGGGACTCTGTCAAACCCGTTGTCCTTCTACATACTTGTAGTTTCTCTATAGGCAATGGCTTTATCATCATATCTAATGAATTTTATCAAGCTGTAACTTCTTCATCTCTAGAGCATCTCGAATCCAATGATACCTCACTTCAATATGTTTGGATCTTGAATGGAATGTTGGATTCTTACTGAGATGGATAGCACTGTGACTGTCCCAATAGAGTATATACTTCTCTTGCTCTAAATCTAGTTCTTGTACGAACTTCTTCATCCATAGCAACTCATTGCTAGCTTCAGTGATGGTTGTGTACTCAACCTCTGTGGTAGATAGAGCAAAGCATTTTTGTAGTCTTGATTTCCATGAAACTGCTCCCCATGAAAAGGTGATCAAATACCCAGAAGTAGACTTTCTAGAGTCAACATCACCAGCCACATCTGCATCTGTGAACCCAACAAGCTTGGGATTGCTGATACCAAAAGATAAACATATCTTAGAAGTCCCGCTGAGATACCTGAGAATCCACTTCACTGCTACCCAGTGTTCTTTTCCAGGATTAGAAAGAAACCTACTGACAACTCCAACAGAATGAGCAATATCTGGCCTTGTGCATACCATAGCATACATCAAACTACCCATGGCTGATGCATAAGGCACATTCTTGATTTTCTTTCTCATTTGAAGGATTTTTCTTTGAACTTAGTTTCAAATGACTTGCAAGTGGAGAGCTCACTGGTGTTGCCTTGTCTATGTTGAACCTGTGTAATACCTTCTCGATATAATCTTCCTGTGATAGCCATAATATCTCATTCATCCTGTCACGAGAGATCTTCATACCAAGAATTTGATTTGCAGGTCCCAAATCCTTCATTTTAAATGATTTGCTTAACTCTCTTTTCAGCTTCTTAATTTTTTCAATGTCACGACTAACAATCAACATGTCATCCACATATAACAAGTGAATAATGAATTTTCCATCAGAGAATTTCTTTATGAACACACAATGATCAGAAGTGGTTCTGGTATACCCGTGCTCAACCATGAAGAAATCAAATTTCTTGTACCATTGTCTTGGTGCCTGCTTGAGGCCATACAATCTTTTCTTCAACCGACATACAAGATTTTCTTTACCTTTAGCTGTAAATCTTTCTGGTTGCTCCATGTATATTTCTTCTTCAAGATCTCCATGAAGGAAAGCGGTCTTCACATCAAGTTGTTCAATCTCTATATTCATACTGGCTGTCAAGCCTAACACAACTTGGATTGAAGACATTTTAACCACGGCTAAGAAGATTTCTTCAAAATCAATACCTTTCTTCTGACCAAACTTTTTCACAACCAACCTTGCCTTGTACCTTGGTTGAGAGCTATATGGTTCAACTTTTAGTCTAAGCACCCATTTGTTCTTCAGTGCTCTCTTACCCTTAGGCAACTCTACTAGATTGTAGGTGTTGTTCTTATGCAAAGATTTCATCTCTTCTTGCATAGCTTACAACCACTCATTTTTCTGATCATGTAGCGGAACTTCCTCATAAATTTCTGGCTCTCCCCCAACAAAACGTAACACATACTCATTATTAGAATACCTCTTAGAAGGCTTACGTTCTCTAATAGATCTTCTCAACTCTTCTTCAGCTGACACTTCAAGAGGAACATTCTCTTGATTTTGATCTAATTTTGCATCACCCTGTGTAGAGGCTTCATCATGTCTATCTCCTATAGTATCATGTTCTTCTTGCACATTTTCTCTGTGATCATCATGTACCACTGGGTCTGGTATATGTGGAACTGAACTGATTTCTTCTTTATTGACTGTACTTGGCTTCTTAGTCTGATTCAAGTCTTCAACGGTTTCATCTTCAAAGAAGACAACATCTCTGCTTCTGATAATCTTTTTATTCACTAGATCCCAAATTCTGCATGTGCCCAAATTCTGCATGTGCATAACCCAAGAAGATACACTGCTTTGCTTTGCTATCAAGTTTGGATCTTTCATCTTTAGGAATGTGAACGGATACCCGACGGCCAAAAACCCTCAAGTGATCAAGAGATATATCTTTCTCTGTCCAAAAGCTTTCTGGAACATCACCATTCAAAGGAACTGATGGAGAAAGATTAATCAAGTCAATTGCTGTCCTCATTGCCTCAGCCCAAAAGTGCTTAGGCAATTTTGCATGAGAAAGCATACATCTGATTTTCTCACAAATAGTCTTATTCATTCTCTACCTCTCCATTCTGTTGTGGTGTCTTTGGAACAGTTTTCTCAAGTCTGATACCATATCTTCTGCAATATTCTTCAAATGGCCATCTGTATTCACCACCATTATCTGTTCTCACACATTTTAACTGCCTTCCAGTTTTTCTTTCAACTTTCATACGAAGGTCCTTGAATACTTCCAGCATCTGATCTTTAGATTTCAAAGGATATGCAAATACCTTTCTAGAGTGATTCTCTATAAATGTAACATAATATAATGCACCACCTAGAGATTTACTTAGCATTGTGCAAACATCAGTGTGAACTAGATCAATAATATGTGTCTTTCTAGATGCAGAAAATCTATGAAATGCAACTCTACTTTGCTTTCCAATTAAACAATGAGTACAAGGGATAAGAGATGTACCTTTCACACTGTGCAGGAGCTTCTTTCTGGCAAAAATTTGAAGTCCATTTTCACTCATATGACCAAGCCGCTTATGCTATAGCTCAGTAGAGGCTTCATTGTCAGCAATATTCACCTCTCCATGAATTAGTTTTGCTTCTATTCTGTAGAGACCATTAGTCTTCTTCCCTCTGGCTAAAATAAGAGAACCCTTTGTCAGTTTCCAGCTATCATCTCCAAGGTGATTGTGATAGCCTTCTTCATCAAGCTTTCCAACAGAAATCAAATTGCAACGCATGTCAAAAAACATGTTTAACACCCTTGAGAAGTAACTTGCTACCATTGCTAGTTTCCAATTGTACATCCCCCATGCCAACAATTTTAGAATTGTCACGACTGTCATGACCATAAGGTTTTCTACTTTGGTTTCCCCCCTTCTTTCTGTAACAAGTGCTTCAGAATTAGAAGAAGCGCCTTGTTCTTTTCTTCTAGCTTCTTCATTGAACATACTGTCTTTTACCATGTTGACAGTGATCACACCATTTGGAGCCGAATTACTCAAAGAGACAACTAAAGTTTCCCAACTGTCTGGTAAGAAACTCAACAAAAGTAAAGTTTTCACCTCATCATCTAGTGTAAGCTTCATGGTAGACAACTCATTCAATAACTCTTGAAAGGTGCTCAAGTGCTCTGCAACACTATTACCATCCCTGTACTTTACATTTACAAGTCTTCTGATGACAAAGGCCTTGTTCTGTACAGTCTTTTTTTCATTGAGACTTTCTAATTTATGTCAAAGACTATATGCATCTACTTCTTTAGCTATATGATAAAAGACACTCTCATCAACCCACTGTCTAATCTATCCAACAACCTTTCTATTCAATTTCTTCCAATTCTCATCAGTCTTAGAATCGGGTTTTTTGCCATTCCATTCAATGAGATCAAATAAATCTTTACAATACAAGATATCTTCCATCCTAGTCTTCCAAACAGAATAATTGGAAGATGTGAGTTTAACCATGCCACTAGTCGAATCCTTCATTTTAATTCTCACAGACAATACAGAGACTCAACCAACGCTCTGATACCACTTTGTTGGGGATTGAACCAATAATGCAACATGCAGCGGAAATAACTCCAGCCTCTTAATGTGCAGAATTAAATGGAAGTAATAATATCTAGCTCAATAAGGTAATGACACTCACACACACGGTAAGAAATGAAATAAATAAACACAATGATTTGTTGACGAGGAAACCTATAAAAGGAAAAACCTTGGGACCAAGTCCAGTAAACCCTTCCACTATCAAAATAATGGGATTACACAGTACACCTTCTTAAGAACACAATCTAGAGGCTACTAATACATTAAGAACACATGTAGTTCTTGGATATCATCAACAACGACATCAAAAATAGATACACACAATACAAAGGAGAAAAATCTCACTAACTAGTGTGTATAGCCCAGAGAAATGGAGAGGAATCTGGACGATCAACTCTGGTCAAAATGTAGCCCTCTTCGCCAGCGTCAACATACTGAAATTTTAGCAAAATCAGACCACAAATGGATCTCCAATCTTTGGCTTGAAGGGTTGAAATACCGTAAGTCTCTCTCTCTCTTGTTTGTCTCTGAAATCAGAAAAATGAAGCTGCAGCCCACGTTTTTTACTCTCTGCAATATCTATATAATTTGACTTGGGCAATTGTCTTAAATTATTTTTGGGCCAAAGTGTTAAGTGGGCCTTTTAACCACTCAAATGGGTTCTCTCACGAGAGAGGCTATACCCAACAGTAATGTCAATAGGAGAAGCATATGTAAAGAAAACAAGTTAGACTGACAACGCAAACATCTGGCATGCTCGACTCAGTCATGTCGGCTATCAAATGTTGCAGTTGATATTATCAAAGAAGTTGCTAGATGGAATACCAGCTCTCAAGAATGTACATGAGGACGTGATTTGTCAAGGATGTCAATATGGCAAATCACATCGTCTACCCTTCAAAAGCCCTACAAATTGGAGATCGAGACCATTTGAGCTAATTCACAAAGATCTGATGGGACCAACAAAAACACCGAGCTACAATGGTTATCACTATGCCATGGTGTTGGTCAATGACTATTCCAAGTACGCCTGGGTGTACTTCTTGAAGGAAAAGAATGAAGCATTAGACAAAATTGTTGAATTTAGCAGCACTATAAAAAGAGAGTTCGAGGAGAAAATAAATTGCTTGAGAAGTGATAATGATGAAGAATTCATTTCAGAAGATTTTTTTTAAATATTGTGATAGTAATGGCATTAGATGGCAAATGACCTGCCCGAATACTCCGCAGCAAAATGGAGGCAGAGAGAAAGTTAGCATATCTCACCGCAGTATGCCTATCCTGGTTACAGGACAAAAATCTTCCTCGGGAACTTTAGGCAGAAGTAGTTTAGTGTGCGTGCCATGTGATCAATCGACTACCTCCATGGCCAGGTAAAAAATAAGCTCCCTTTGAAATTCTGTACAGGGAAAAGCCAAATGTAAATTACCTTCGAGTATTCGGTTCTACTTGCTATGTTCACATCCCTAAAACAAGTCGAACCAAGCTAGACCCAAAAGCCAAGAAGTGCATATTTGTCGACTATGACTCAAGTGGAAAATGGTGGAAATGCATGGATCTAAAGACAAAGAAATTTGTCACTTCCAAAGACGTCATGTTCAATGAAGTGTCTTCTTAGAAATCTGATCAGAAATCAACAGTCATGAGTGATGTTTTCTATGATGATCAAGGCAACTTGAACTTGTCAACCAATATGCAAGTACCTTTTAACAATGATTCCAATTATCAAAGTAATGAAGAATTATCAAGGCAGAATACTCAAAGTTCAGAAAGATGTGAGCTGGAAATCAAAAGATCTGTAAGACAATCAAAACAACCAGAACATTTAAAAAACTAGGAAGTCTATCTCAATCATTGTACTGCAACCACAGCTTTCTTTGTTGGAGCACTAAGTGAAGATGAACCAACAAGCTATGAAGAAGCTAAAGACTATCCAGAATGGGAAGAAGCAATGCAAGAGGAAATTGATGCTCTACATAAAAATGAAACATGGGAGCTTATACTTAAATCAGAAAAGTGCAAACCAGTCACTTGCAAATGGGTTTATCGGTTGAAGAAAAAGGCGAATGGCACGATTGACATCTATACAGGGCACGTCTTGTTGCTCGTGGCTTTTCTCAAAGCTATGGATTAGATTATGAAGAGACTTTTAGCCTAGTAGCAAAGATGGTTATAGTAAGGTCCATCTTCTCACCTGCTGCTCATAGAAACTGGAAAATATGGCAACTCGAAGTCAAAAATGCATTCCTTTACGATGAGTTAGATTAGGAGGTATTAATGGAGCAATCGCAAGGATTCATATCAAAAAAATTTCCTAATTATGTTTGTCGATTGAAGAAGGTATTGTATGGTCTCAAACAAGCACCACGTGCACGGTACGAAAAAGTTGTTCAATACTTTATTTTCTGTGGTTTTAAAGTTTCCAATGTAGATTCTAGCTTGTTTGTAAAACTGGAATCAAATTTGCGGTTGTTAGCATTATTATATGTAGATGACATAATAATAATTGGAGACAATGATGAGGAATTTTCCTAGTTAAGAGAAGATATGTTAGTTCGGTTTGAAATGAAAAATCTGGGCGAGGTTGAGTGCTTTCTTGGCTTAGAAGTGGAGAAACTTGATCGAGGCTACTTTATTTTCTCAAAGCAGATATGCAAAGAATCTTTTGTTCTGTTTTGGCATGGGAGAGTCGAAAATAACGACTGCTCCTATGGAAACTCATATGAAATTAAAGAAAGAAGGAGGAGACCTGTTGAAGGATGCCAAAAGATTCAAACAACTTATTGGTAGTTTGATCTATTTAACTATAACAAGGCCAGGGATCTCATACTCGGTTAGTGTTGTCTCCCAGTTCATGCAAAATCCAAGAACATCTCATCTTAATGCAACCAAAAGAATTCTACGATATATAAAAGGTTCTCTCACTTACGAGTTACTGTATACGAAGGAGAATAAGTTTATATTGAAAGGATTCTCCGATGCAAATTGGGCAAGAGATGAAATTGATCGTTGATCCATTTCAGGTTACTGTTTCACACATGGGATCAGCAGTTGTCTCTTGGTATAGTAAGAAGCAAGCTACCATTACTCTATCTAGTACCGAAGTAGAGTCTATGGCAACTGCACATGAATGTGTTTGGTTAAAATATCTAATGGGAGACATCTTTTCAAAGGTCGATTATGTTGTACCAATTCATTGTGATAATGAAAGTACAATTAAGCTTGCTTCAAACCCGGTTTTTCACAGGAGAACAAAACATTTTGATGTCCATCATCACTTCATTCGGGAGAAAGTACTGAATCAAGGAATCGAGTTAAAAGAAGTCCATACCGAAGATCAAGTTGCCGATATATTTACAAAATTCCTTTTTAGTTTTTTTTTAGTTCGTTTCTCAATTCCCCTTTTTTGTTTGAATAAGTAGAATTTTCTGTTCCTATTTTTTCTGGTTGACTGAATCAGTTAAATAGGTGTCAATAAAAGAATTTATTGCTCCGTGCTGGTAGGATTTTGTTAGTAGCAATTTGTTATTTTCTTAGTATATAAAGACCTACGCATTTTATTGTAAAGTGTGGGAAGACAATAAACTTTTCAATATTTTTCCAGTTGTTTGCTCTTTACAGTTCTTGTCTTGTTTCATTAAAATCAGATTTTTATTAGATTTGATGAAAATTAATAAAATATATTATTGAAAATTATGAATTTCATAAAATATATGGTTAAATTTAATTTTTGACAAGTTGAATTTAAGTTTTAATTTTAATTATCTGGATACAAAAGTTATGTTACCATTTACCAATACGGCAATACCTCTAACCGTCGCAAAGTAAAGGAGTTTAGGCTCTAAACGTGTCAAGGTCATGAAAGGACACGTAGCAATATGCACGAGGGTCATATTTGTTGACAAAAAACAGCAATCAAATCTGATTTCGAATGACCGAATCTAAGCCACTGTTTTTGCCCTTTTAAATTTGGTCTTCTTCCCTATATTTTTTATTTAAGGAAGTTATTATGAGGTATCCTACCAATCAACTTATAATGATTTGAGTGTGTATGGTAAGGATGGTAAAATTGTTGGCTATGTCCTACTTCTTATTTGAATGGAATAGGATTTATTTAGGATGGATATTTTAATATGAATCAAAATTTTATTATTTAAATTGGAGTTTCAAGTCCGTTTCAAAAATATTAGGAATCAAGTTTTGATTGATCACGGGCAATTCTTGGTTCAGGAATATAATCGTGAATACCCGACTCGAAAATTGAATTTGTCACTTTTATAATTTATTCACTTTGACCCAATGACTCTATCCAAATAGTAACAAGTTTGCATGGCCCTAATAATGAATACCATAATCATTTAGAT
Source organism: Osmanthus fragrans (assembly GCA_019395295.1). NCBI lineage: Eukaryota > Viridiplantae > Streptophyta > Magnoliopsida > Lamiales > Oleaceae > Osmanthus > Osmanthus fragrans. The sequence continues at coordinate 25,740,287 of CM033345.1, forward strand.
TCGATCGTTTGAGTAATTGAATCATACGATTCTCATTTGTAGCCATTTTTAACCGTACTTTACACGTCTGCCAAAAAAAAATAAAACCTTTTGAGGCGTAATTCACGAAGCCAAAATCGAAATTGGATGATATTTGCAAGATATTTGATGTTTTTTTATGACATAATTGCGAAGTACTAAAAAAGAGTTGAAATATATATTTGGTGATATATTTTATTTCAACTAGATATTTGAAAGATAAATCTAGTTATCTGGACTAGTTTCCTATCCCTGATTTAAATAATATTATGAGCAGAACCAAACTCAAATTAGAATCGAGTTCGATTCTAGTAATTAAGTGGACCCGAATGGTTTCATTTATGAAATACCCGAAATTTAATGAATAGTTCCTGATATTAAAATACTCAAACCGATCGGATGCTCAGAATTAGATTTCTATGTTAATTGAAAAATCGGAATGAGGACAAAAAAACCGTTGTCTTTGCCTTGAACATATCATGTCTCGTATTTTTACTCTTCTTTATTTTATGTGTTTAAATTTAATTTTATATTAATAAATAAAATGGGGAAAACAACATGGAATATGAGTACATTTTAATCCTCATTCTATTGTCACCCATAAAAGCATGTTTGACTATGCTAAAAAAGATCGAGGTTTGATACCCATTATTTCAAAAATATTTTTATTTTTATTTTAATCACACATTTTTTAATAAAATAATATTACATGTAAATTCAAAAAAAAAAATTATTTTTAAATCACACATTCTCCATCGAATTACTATTACAAAATGCATTTTTTGAGCGGAAAATGGGACTCAAACATGCTTTTACATTTTTTTTTTTTTTTTTTATATGACCCTTCATACTATTGGAAACAACCAAAAGAAAATTGGAATTTGCTATTTGTATATAAAAATTGTACATAAGCGATTACCGAAAATAATGTGATGGGAAAAGATTTGATTAAACAGTTGACTGTATTTTAAATTGATAAATGGTAGAGTGTCATGTGAATATTATGTAATTCATTATGTGAACCATGATGTACATATAGCAAAATTCAAGAAAATTGTATATTTTAACTTTTAAGCAATACTAAGCTCCTGATTGATGATCATTATTTGGAAAAATAATATTTTGAATAGTGAAATATTGAAAAATGTGTAGTTAAAATGTTGAAAAAAAATTTGAGTTTACGTAAATGATATTTTATTAAATAAATGTATAATTAAAAATGAATATGTAGAAAATAAAATTTGAAAAAAGTCCATCAAGCAGGGTCTAAACATGCTCAACGTAAGAAAAATAAATTAAAACTTTATTTATTAATGCACTTGATCGATCATCCACTTGTTGTCAGTAATAAGTTGGCTTCGACCTTTAAAATTTGTATATTTGTGTTGATATAATCAATTTTCAAAAACGGAAATTATTCAAGCATTTTAAATCGTCACGTGAGCATCGTATATCTATCTTCATGAAGTTCTGGTTTTCTTTTGCAGGTTTGACTATGGTTGATACACATGTTTCTATCCAAACATGATAATTTAATTATGACTTAAAAATTGTATACAATTAGAGATTAATAATAAAATGTTAGGGGACAACTTGAAACAATATTATTTTCTACAACTATATGAACTATTTCAAACTATCCCATCACAAATTTTCTTAAAAAAAAATATTTTGCATTTAAACCCAAAATTTTCCTTACTCTTTAATAATAGATTCTCCAAAACATTATCTTTATATATATATATATATATATATATATATATATATATAATGTATTCTAAAGAAAGGGACCTACTCAAATCAGGATTGCTCTTTAACCACGAATTCTTTAAAAAATAATAATAATAAAAATCATTTTTTATCAAATTTATTCTAAAAAACAGGGCTCAAATAGGATTAAGTATGAGTGAGCACAATCTGATTCAGTTCGATTCTGAAGGAAATCGAACAAAATACAAATGAAAATCTTATAAATGAAATCATTAGTTTCATATGTAATTATATGACTGATTATCTATTTATAAGACCGAACTGGAATTGAACCATCCGATTTTGGTTCGATCTGATTCTTCATATTTAAAATTTATAAAAATAAAGCCTGAAACAGCTTATGAGATTGAAAATAAACAAAAATAGAATATGAAATCACGTGTCATTCTTATAATTTTTAAGAAAATTCATACAACGATATGTATTAAAAATACATATATTATTTAAAACCTAATCATATTTAGTAACCCAAATGATCTTGATTCTTGACGATCGATCCTTTGAAAAAAAATGAGAAATTTGAGTTCTTATGAAATATTGAATTAAAATATATTGTTCCCATTGAGTTGCACTAAATTTATGAATTTGTAAAATATTTATAAATTTAAATTTAAATTTTGATTACCTATTAGGTTCTCTACAGAGGGGGAAAAAAAAAAAGGTGTGGAAAATGAAATTTTCATAATCAATAATTTTGAGATCTAATTTTCAAAGATTTAGTGGACTTTGGTGATCATCAAAAAAAGAAATTAGGGATAATTAAATTCATTATTGATTCTCAAGATAGTATTGAGAATAAGACCGAAGTTGGTTCGTTCTCAATCCATGGTACCAAAATCGACCTGTTTAGTAGAGGAATCAGAGTCAAACCGATCGATTCTATCTACTTCCACCGGTTACGATAAAAATTGCCCACTTAGGACATTTCCTTGTATCAACTAAAGAGTGCCATTTTCATATTTGAATATGTGCATATAAAAAACCAAATTTGCTTCTCAAAATGAATGGAAAATTTGTCAACACAAAAACATAACTATTCATTTCAATTATGTATTATGTTATTTATATAAAGTGTGTTTACAAAATTTGTTGACAAAACTCAGGCTATTGATTTCAAATGATTTAAAAATCTATTTTTGAAATGATTGATGTCGATATTACTTTATCAATCAACTTAGTACATATAACATAACTCTTTCAGTTATGTCACCTAAGAAAGTTATTCACATTTGATTTAATCCTTTCTTAGATATACGTGTTAACTAAAAATTCAACTGATTCAAAACAAAATACAAGTTAAAAAAATGTAAAGTATTATATGTATCCAAAATAAAAGGACCATTTAGTAAATCAATAGATATATAGAATACCGAAAATTCAAATGAGCCCTTGTTTGAGTGGTTGAAGTGAGATCAAATCACTGTTAAAGAATATATTTTGATTAAAAAAAAAAGAGTCTTAAACAAGGGCTGAATTTGTCTTCAATATGATTTGCCATTTCGCATAGTTGATAAACACATTTGGCGTCTTCCGTTATATGGATTACACGTAAAAAGTACAATCATGCTTACAATTTTTTTTTTTTACAATCTAGTTAATAATTATATTTGACAATATCACATTTATTTATCTCAAAAATTGTTTTTAAAAAATTAATTTTCTAAATTTTGACAACATCAATATTGTCATTTTTCATTGTCAATTGTACAAATAACATTTTCCAATAAATTAATTCTAACGTAGAAGGCATCGAAAAATAGCACGTGAAAATATATAGGAGACAGGGACCATGACGTGTACCAATTATGACCCAAAAAAAAAAAAAGCAAAAACAGCTAAAAGTGGGTCCCGATCTCGTGCGCCCAAAGAAATGTATTTGCCATACCATAAGACCTCCACGTTTCAATGTGGATGACTCCCCACCACCTTAGAGCATCTCGACGTGCATTAATTTAGTAAAATGAGGATAACTTATAAGCGTCAAGCCATTAAAAATGTCATATTAGTGCCTGCTTGGAAAGTGTTAAAATTATAATTTAGTCATTTATACATTTCGAGGGATTCATAACTATTATTTTCTTTTTATTTACTTTTTGTGAGATACTCTCATACAAACATTTATTTATACGAATACAGTCCATGTTTGTTAACCATTTCTTTGAGAAAAAAAAAATTTTGCTACCGTTTTTTTGCCAGAAAGGGGACCTACCATGAGAGCAAACGTCCACAATTCCGGCTGATTTTGAAATCAACAGTCCATAAATTTATTTTCTTGGGAGTGAAAATATTTAACAAACAGGGTCTTTGAAGCATGGGTTTTGGTGCAATAAAAACCAACCTTTTTTTTTTTTTTTGTGTCGTCGCAATTTTTTTTTATTATACGATATATCAATTATAGTTAGTAAATAGAAAAATATTAGTACAGTATGTTGACCTCAAAAATTGCACCTATGAGCTGTCAACAGATCCCAGGGCCTCTCACGTCCGGTTCAGCCTTTGTTCCTGCACACTAAGACAAACCGTCAGTTGCACGTGGCCTTCTCCAAAGATGGGGGGGGAGCTGGCCGCGCGCACTCCGACGATCAAGTCAGTTGGAGTGGAAATATATGAGTGTGGGAAGGCTAAAACGTGAGCCTCCAAGAAGTATAAGGGGGTCGGCCTTGGGGAGAACAGTAAAATATAGAGAGAATTGCTAAGTAGTATTGAGAAGTCAATTTAGCATTACCTTCAAATGACACAATGTGTGAGCTTATATAGTAAGATAGGGTGAGTAAGGACCGTTAGATGAGTGGACACGTGGCCTTATCTCAACGGCTGAACTTCTTGTCATAGACTTCAGTGCATTTAATGCTCTGTGACATCCTATGTTTGAAGTCTGACACGCGGGATGGGTGCAGCCGTAATTGCAGCGTGTTGTCACATCATCCACTTGTTAGAAGATCTTTTCCACCAGATCTTCTATAGGAGGGCCATACTGCGTACTGTTCACGTGACATGAGTTCGGTACCGCACAAGAGTTCGGTCACAAGGGGTTCATCAATGGAGGTTCGAAACTGTGGGTTCGTCCTCACCAGTTCGACATGGAGGGTTCGGATGGGCGGCAGACTGTGGATTCGGCCACGTGGTGTGTGTGTGGGGCCATTTGGGATTGCCCGTAACACAGTACATTATAAGTAATATTATATTTAAGACGACGTCGAATAGAAATGATAGATAAGAGCACAATACACTACCAATTACATCACATTTGATTGTATTAGGTTGTTAAGAGAAAATCAGGGTTGGATTCAACAACCTTTTCACGTAGTGTGATTATAAATCTCCAAGACTCCGACCTATTTGATTTTGTAAATGTCCGTCCCACGTGACCGAAAACCATCCATGTGGACGTTAAATATTTATCATTCACATTGATAGTTGCAATCGTTTAAAAACATATACATAGACATAAAAATGTTAAGATCTAAAACCCCACTTTTAAAGGTTGAGATCAGACTACTAAAAAGGTTGGAAATCAACTTGAGAGTGTTTGAATTTCAATAATCTATAATGAGAGGAGTAACGAGTTCCACGAAATGTGTGAATAACAAGAGAATAATAAATGCGGATGTGTGATTCAGCTTTCATTTTGATAATTTATAAACTACTTATAAATATGTGATTAGAAAATGATAGATGCATAGTACGTAAGATTAAAAATGAGCTTTGATCATTTTTAACATGTTTATAATTTATCCAAACAAAGCATAAAATTAGTATTTAATTTCCATCGAAAATATAAGTAACTTATCTAAGCCCCTATATGACAACAATTAAAATAATTTTTTTTTCATAAACTTATTTTCATTGACACATTTTTATAATAAAATATGATGCACGTAAGTTTATATATATTTTTGGAAATAATATACAAAACCAACATTTAAGAATTACTTTTCAAAACTAACAAACTTGTCTAATTATTTCAAAAATCAGGTGATAGATAGATTTATTAAATATTAAATTATAATCTAATATATATTAATTATTTACCCCGCCCTACCTCCAACCCACCAACTTAGTCACCTATCATACCAAAAATTAAATTCAAACATTTCTGTTTCTCTCTCCACCCACCCACATCAGACAATTGCTCCGACGACGCTAACCCACCTCCGACAACTTCTTTCGATGACTACTCCGACGACCGTTCCAGCGATTATTCCGATGACCCCAACGACTAATCCGGTGACGGTTTCGAGTGACCACTACAGTAAACTCCTCCGATGACTACTCCGATTCCGCCAACCCACCTCTAACAACTTTTTCGTAGTGGTGCATAGTAGATCAAATTTGTAATTGTGTTATCTATGACCATACCTATATTATATGTGACCAATTTACTGATTTTGTTATCTGTGATCAACTTTGTCTTCGTTGTGACTAATTGTGACCAAATTTGTATTCAGTGTGATTGTCTGTGACTAGGTCAATCTTAAGTCACAACCGATCACAATCAATACAAAATTGGTCACAAGCATTCACAACACATACTTGGTCACATAAGGTCACCACAAACAAATCTGCATATACCTCTGATTTTTGATTACTCGAGACCTTTTCTTCAGTGTGACTAACTGTGACCAAATTTGTATTTAGTGTGTCTATCAGTGACGAGATCAATCTCAAGTCACAACCGATCACAATCAACACAACATTGGTCACAAATAATCACAACAAATACATACTTGGTCACATAAGGTCACCACAAACAAATCAGTACACACCACATACAAGTATCGCAATTCATCACCACCATCACCTCCAATGCACCACCACTAACATAGAACCCACCATGAGGTTACTATCATCACCGAACCACCAAAAACCCAAACTCTGCACCTCACCATCAAACATATACCCACCGCTAGAGCCACTGTCAAACAACCATTTGCCAAAAAAAAAGAAAAAAAGCTACCACCGATCGATGCGCTGCCACTACAGTAATCAATACCACCACCAACACACAAGAACCACTACAGGTCCATCGTCGCTGCCCCACCACACAACCCACCACGAACACCTGCAATACCACCAAATCCACCGCATCCAACCACATATATATCTCATAGGAATGATCTGAAAAGGTGTCCTCAACCTCAGCAATACTGCCATGTCATCATCGAACTGTACAACCGTCGTCACTGTGCGAACCATCTGCCACAGCAAATTGTCGGAGAAACACCAAATCGGAGAAGATCGCCGTTGCAGATCGCGGACAGAGGAAGAAAGGAGAGGAAATGAGAGAAAGGACAGACGTGAGACGTACAAATCGTCATTGCTGCACTTCGTTGATCGCCGCCGACGAAGGCGGACAGAGAGGAGAGGTGAGAGAAGATAGAGAGAAATCACATAAAGAGAGAAAATGGAGAGAAGGAATTGGGGTGGAGTGATTTTTTGTAATTAGAGCTAGAGAGAGAAAGAAAAAGAAAAAATTTAGGTGCGAGAGTGAGATTCAATTGGATTGGGTTGGGTTGGATTGGGTTGGGATGGGATGGGATGAGATGGGATGGGATGGAGTGGAGTGGGGTGGGGTGGTGACGTGACGTGGTGTGGTGTGGGGTTTTATAATTATTAAATTAATAATTTTTAATTAGCACCTGATTATTCAAATTTAATCTTTCATCTATTTATTTTTGAAATTTAATCTTGATAAGAAGAGTTTCAGCTAATTTTTTCAATATTTTTTCCTAACTTTTTTTGAACCATACATCGAATAGAGCCCAGTCACTCTAGGAAAACCCAATTGTAAAAGCGAGATGGGTAAGATGATCCAAGAGACGGCGGTAGATGTCAACTCCACGTACCCCACTCCTCCCACACTTGGCCTCATCGCACCATATGATGGTAATCCTCGTTCTGTAATCGAAAGTTCAGTCTCTGCGCCACCGCCTTCAGCCACTACACCACCACTTGCTTACCCCACCGACTTGTTCCGCCGCTCTCCACCCATAAATACCCTTCCAATTAATGCCGAAGAGAGTAAATGGCAAGAAACTGAGAGTGCAGAATACAAGCGATGGAGTCCGCTAATAACGTTGTTGCGCCATTTGTTATGAAGACATATCAAATGGTGAATGATCCAACGACGAATGGAATTATTACATGGGGAAGAGGAAACAATAGTTTTCTTGTTCTGGATCCTATAGATTTTTCGCAGAGGATTTTATCGGGTTACTTCAAGCACAACAATTTCTCAAGCTTTATTCGTCAGCTCAATACCTACGTGAGTCAATACTTCGTGAATTGTAATAATTTCATATTATTATCTAACAGTATCTTATAATTATGAACAAATATGAGTACCATAGTAGACAGTTATTTCAAAATGATTTTGCTCTGCCTATTTGCCAATTTCCAGAAATTTAGGGTTTTATTGTTTGTTTGTTTGTTGATTTTTCTCTTTGCCGATTACGTTGTGATGAAGCTTCAGAGTGGATGACACATGTTGATATCGGGATTCGAGTTTTGCAGTCATCCATATGAAGAATTGTGCACGTATTGTTTTTTTTTTTTTGCACTTTTTACTGTGAGTTTTGGGACAATAAACTTTGGTATCTGCCCTGTGACCTGTGAGAGATCTTTAATTCACAAATGTTTTTAGTTGTAGCCTTCCCTGAATCAAGAAATCTTTGTTGATTCCGTTGATTAAAACAATTTCTTGATGAACGTATTATTGAGCAATTTTTAGAAACAACTTCCGCATATGCATAATGTTGCTGATATTGTAGCTTGAATAATTTATTCAACATAATCTGAACTCAGTTGCAGCCTTAAATGTAAAAATGTCATTAGTTTTGATTCTCACCTGAGTTCTGATTCACCAGGGTTTCAAAAAGGTAGATCCAGATAGGTGGGAGTTTGCAAATGAATGGTTTCTACGAGGACAGACTCATTTGTTGAAGAATATATCGAGGAGAAAGGATGCTAATAAGCACTACGTTTTGCATCATAAACGCAAAGAAAATGAAGATGAGGAGCTTTTTATGGAAATTGAAAAGCTAAAGCAAGAACAAAAGACCTTAGAACATAAGCTTGAAAGCTTGAATAAGAGGCTAGAAGCAACAGAGAGGAGACCACAACAAATGTTGACTTTTTTGTACAAAGTCGTCCAGGATCCAGAGAGTTTACCTCATATGAATCTTGAAAATGAAAAATTGAAAAAATTGGGTTGTAATGACGGTGATAAGAAGAGAAGGCTAATTACATCTTCAGCTACTTCATCACATTCTTTATCAGGAACGGATTTTTCAAGCTTTTCTGTCAAGACTGAGTACGAAAAAGAAGGTGCTGCACAAGAAGAAGAAATATCAAAAATATTCTCCCCTGATGCAAACTTGGATGTCGATACGAGTTACAAGTCTTCTCCGTCGCTGGAGGCAGCATCCCCCAAGTGGTTGAGCCAAACATCGATTACTGGTATGCCTGTTATCAAGAAAGAACCCAAGAATTGTGCCAGCATTTCTAGTTCTTCGAAGATAGGTTCGTCTGGTGGAAATGGCAGTCCTGTAGATGCACCAGCAGTTAATGGTATTGCTTGGTATAATAACAGGGATCAAATGAACTCAAGTTATCCTGAAGGGGTTTTAGATAGGGAGGATTCTAGTCAGCCACCGCCATATCCATTCTCTCTGTTTGGTGGTGGTCTTCAGAGTTAATAGGTCTTTTATTTCCCCTTTTGGTGTGTAATGAAAGTTCCTCTTGTATGTATTCTACATGTACTTCGAATTTCGTATGTATTTTTTCATATATATGCTGTAAATACTTGTCATAATCACCTTGTGTAATTTCAATATAAATAAGTTTTAGTTAGATTGTTATGCTATCTGTCCATCTCCTAGTAGTAAGTATGGAGTATTCAATCGTATTGAACAGTATCGTGGATGTGATTTTACTTTCTTTTTCTTCCTTTTCATTTGTTTCAAGAAATCTATCGATCAGTTTCGATTCTTTCTTTTTTTTCTTAATTCTTTTCCGTCAAAATGTATAGATCTTGTTCATGGATTAATGAAAATATGCAAAAACTCTATTTGCCTTGGCATTTTATGAGTCTCTTCCTTTTTCCGTATAGCATCGCCACTCTAAATTCCTTGTTGGTTAGTTAAATTCTAACGAAAATCACATAATTGAAAGAAACTAAATGTCCAAACTTGAGATTTATGATATTATTACAAGGGGGGTGGCCATTGTGAACTAGCATATTCATTCAACTCTGTTTGGATTCCATAGAAAAGATGTGTAATGGTGACAACTTTCCATATCTTCAAATTTCCCTTTATGACAAGATAAGGATGCTTTACAAGGTCGAAGGAAGCATAGTACAACAAAAGTAAAGGTTGTTCCTGAGATAAACAAAATCAAGACATCTTCTGATGAAGAAATCGCAACCTTGAGAAGAGTTAGATTCCTTTGTTGAAATATAAATCTTTACACAATACTTTTATTCTTGTTCTTAACCCTATAGAACCTAGTCATTAAGTCGAGGTATTCAACCAAAAAAGGGTATTTCCCACTTTTCTCAATCGCTTTTCGTTACCAAAAAATGAACCCAATGATTGATCCGGGAACTTCTGAATTTCAGAGTTTCATGGCAGGACAGGCAAGGATTCTAACGTTTTCACATTATAGCAATTATCTTTGTTCATTTTCACATTTTCCCATTATCAGAAAGTTCTGTTGGGAATTTACTTATCATGCACAGCGGAAAATTAAATATATTTCAATTCCCATCCAAGGATCTGCTTTGTGTTTAGATAGAAACTGTGATAGAAACTATACCTTATCTCAGATCTGCAAACTTCTTTGCTATTCCTGTAGTTCCAACAATCCCGATCTGCTTCCCACAGCTGTCCAATTGGTCCAGCCTCCAATGAAATCCACACAGGGAACAAGATTGAGAGAATTAGGGTTTTACTTTTCTTGTGCTAGCAAGAATAATGAAAATTCATCTACTATTTACAAACCCTAGCAGCTTATTTATATAAGCCCAAAATGGCTTGGCCCGTCCTACAACTTAACCCGGTCCACTATTTAATTAATCCAATTAATTAAATCCGGTCCATGAATTAATTAATCCAATTAATTAATTCGGGCCTACTAATAAGCAATCCAATTAATTAATTATCCAACTCTTGTCAATTAATTAATTGGCGGATCCCAATCTTCTAGTTCTCCTTTTGTGTGTGACCCATTAGGTTCCCAATCACGATGCCTAACAACGTGAATTATTATTTTGATCTAATCAAAATCGATAAATCAAAACACCCTTTTGATTATCTCTAATTCACATCCGTCGTCCCAGATTGACATCTAGCAATGTGTCAGGGCAATACATGTGACGGGAAATGTCACGTGGTATGACAAAACCAAACTCGTTCGTTTATCGTGAAACTATAATCCCTTCGTCAATATGATCTGATCAATTACGAGATATGGACTGTGTCAATCTCGATTATCGATCATATCTTTCATTCAACTTATTAAGTCAATGTAAGTTGAAAACTCCTTTTCAACTTATAGGTACACCTTGGCCAAGGATTTCGTTATCAACTTAATTGGATGAAATGTAGATCATAAACTCTTACTATCTAAGAGCGACGAATCCTCTATTGATCATTCACAACCTTCACATGATTCTTGACATACCCGAACGATGCCGTATTAGCGGCCCTTGACAGAGCAACTTCCAGCATCACCAAAGCATGACTGTCCCCACATAAGGTACTATGATGATTTCAAGTCGAAGGATCAATTCCACTACCGAACGTTAGAGATTAACCACTGACACTCAGATAGTTATCCATGTGGAATCTCTCAGCGGGTCTCCAATGTTTTGTTCTATAACAAAACATTCACGTGTTCATTTAAGTGTCACTACACTTTAGCTTGTGAGATCAGCTACTTACTTCACAAGTAAGGAATGCCACACGTGGTGGTCTATCTGTAATAACGATATCCGTATCTCATTATCACTTACGACCACGGATGATTTAAGATTCAATCATATGTAATTTGTGTCTCACAATCACAACTTCTCGTGATTAACAAATTACCGAGACTTGAATCTACGGACTCTATTATTTAATATAATAGATCTTGCCATAATAAATGCATTAAACATATATCAAAAGTACTTATGCCCAAAGTTGATTGGACCTAGGGCATAATACTTACAAACTCCCACTTGCACTAGATCCAATCACTTATGTATCTAATATCATAAGAGCTCACATGACGATCATATTTATACTGCGACAACTCCTTGCCAGTGGATCTGCAATATTATCAATTGTGAGAATTTGTTCTTTCTTTTACGTCATTTCTTTGTACTATCTCTTTGATGAGATGGTACCGTCTCAACACTTGTTTGGATCATCGATGAGACCTTAGTTCCAACAATGCTAGGAACTATTCCAAGTTCATTAATGAACTTCTTGACCCATACCACAACCTTTGTTGCTTCTAAAGCAATAGTGTATAAGACTCTCGCTATTGAATCAACGGTGGTTTCCTGTTTGAAACCTTTCCAACACACCGTTTGAGAGTAAATCAATATCCTAATTGAGATTTGCTATCTTTCTAATCTGACTAGAAGTTAGCATCAGTGTATTCATGAACTTTCAGTTCATTTCTCCATATAAAATCTTCTCAAGATTTTATTTTTGTAGATTATGATGAATTAAGCAATCTTCTAGATCTATCTCTATAGATCAAGTTGCTTCTCATATATCTTTATGAAGAAATCTTTTAACAACCACAATTTCAACGATTGAAACGTAGGAATGTCGTTCCTGTTAATAATATTAGGAATGCGACAACGCTCCCACTATTTTCTTGTAAACACACAACTCTTCACTTTTGATAAAATCAAACATTTTGATTTTTCTATCAAATCGAAGATTTCAACTCCAAGAGGCCTGCTTCAATCTATACAAGAATTGATTAAGCTAACATACTTTGTAAGCATATTTGGATTCAAAACTTTCGAGTCGTGTCATGCACACTTTCTTTTGCAGGTTCCCGTTAAGGAATATAGTTTTGACATCCTTTTGCCATAACTCATAGTCATGGTATGTAGCTATCGCAGGTAAAATTCGAATGGACCTTAGCATGGCTATAGACAAGAAGGATTCATCAAAGTCAACTCTTTGTCTTTGTTGTAATATTTTGCTATTAGCTTCGCTTTGTATGTATGGACGTTTACATCCATGTTGACCCCTTTTACATAAACTCATTTACAACCTATGGGTTTTATCCCATCAGGCGGTCGATCAAGGTTTAAAACCTTGTTTACATACATTGAGTCCATCTCGGATTTCATGGCCTTTCGCCATCTCCTTGAGTCAACACTTGACTTTATTTTGTGTAACCAATAGGTTCATCATCCTAGATTAATAATACTTGATTAGTAATCATGGATTCATACCTTCTAAGAGGTTGAATGATCCTATAAGATTTTACACAGAGCTGATCTGTTCTCAGAAGTCTCTACTTCCAAATCAAGAATATGTCCCTCATCAGGTGTGAGATCACACTCAGATTTATCTACTTGGTCAACTATATCTGTGGATTCTTGAACTCCTTCAAGATCCATTCTACTCTCACTGTCCTCTCCTAGAATAAACTCTTTATCTAGGAGTTTAACATATCTTGAGACGAACATCTTCTTCTCAATGAGATTATAGAATTGATATCCAATTTTATCTTTTGGATATCCCACAAATATTTATTTATCGAATTTAGCCTTAAGCTTATTCGAATCAGTGCGCTTCATAAGCGTCACAGCCCCAGACTCTCATATTTGACAAGTTGGGCATTTTGCTTTTCCATAACTCGTATGGAGTTTTGTCGACCGACATAGATGAGACATGACTTAGTGTGTAGAACACTGCAATCAATGCATGACCCCAAAACCTTTTGGAAGGTTTGCACGACCTATTAATTAATCGCACTATATCTGATAGTTTGCGATTCCTCCTTCCAGACACTATTATTTTGTAGTGTATATAAGGAGTTCACTGCAAAAGAATCACATTCTCTTTTAGATAATCTAAACTTTATCTTTAAGATATCTCCACCTCGATCGGATCTTAGTGTGAGAATATCTTTACTAATTGTTTCTCTGCTTCTAACTTGAATCCCTTGAACATTTCAAGAGTTTTATGTTTAAAGTTTATCAAACATACATGACCATTTCTGAAATAGTTATTAGTATGTGTGATAAGAGAAACTCATCTAGCATTAATCGGCATGGATCCACATACATCACTATGTATTAGATCCAGCAATTGTGTAGACTTTTCACCTTTTAAGTAAAAGGAGATTTGGTCATTGTGCCTAATGGCCACAATCACATTTGTCAAATGATTCAAAATCAATTGACCCCAAATATACGTCTATATGTAATTAGTTGACCGAGTCTACAATGCTAGATTTAGGCGTTATTCAGATTATGACTTTTATGCCTCTAAATTTCTATACTTACTATAGAATACTCAGTATTTAGAATATAAATGTTATTTGTAATTCACCATAACCATTAAGATAAGAGGGAACAACAATTGTCCTTAACATTAATATCGTTCATGTCCAAACATGAAATTTAAAAAATGTTCTGGTATTGGTGAGTCCAAACTAACATTTCTCTAATTCAAATATTCAGTTTAAAGGTAACGGTAGGAAGTATGCTTCTACAGACAATGCAACAACATTTGCTCATTTTCAACGTGTAGGCCAACTTCTTCTTTTGTGCAGTGATCTACTTCCATTTAGTTTCTGCATACTTATACAAATATGATATCCATATCTGGTATCTAATACCCAAGAGACTAGTGAAGTAGATATAGGCCTTACTCAAGTGGATTTGATAATGTCCTTATTCACTTTGACTGTCTTAGCCATCTTAGATGCTTTCCCAAAGCCCCTTTAGACTTCCTCTTAATATCCTTTGAGGAATCAATGGCTTGCCTAATCATAACTTTGATATTGGGCATAACAATCTTAAGCATCTTTAGCAACTCAATAAGTGTGCATTTGAGTTTATTAATATCAAATTCATAATTCGGTATAGATAACTCTCTGACAGAATTTATAGAACTAAGTCAACACTTGGTTCATGGTTCATGAATGAACCCAATCGAGACAATTTCTCAATTGCAATAATCTTCAGTACTTGAGCACCGACTGAAGATTCCTCTGTCATTCTGCACTGGTATAGTTGTTTGGAAGTCTCATATCCTTCCACACATGATTATTATCATACAACTCTGTGAAATGAAAAGTCATGTGTTAGCATCTATACTCTTATGTTGCTTTTGAAACTCAGGTGACATAGTTGCAAGCATCACACATGTTGCAGTAATATCATCATCTCTGTGTTTATTATAGCAGCCTCCTCCTCTTTAGTCGAGTCATCAGTAAATGTCTCTAGAAAGGGCTACTCAAGGACATAACCAACTTTCTCATGCTTGAGAACAATTCTCAGATTGCGGTGTCAATCAAGAAGACTTGGTTTGGTTGTTGGCATACTTTATGCCTTTCAAATACGCATGTTTACTCATGATTCAATATAAATGACGAAAGGTAAAAGAATGATATATAAAATGTATCAATTAATTTAATATGGTCTTTTATCAAATTAATTGTGCTCCCACTGTTTAACTCAAATTTATGACCCTCTCGCATAAATTTATGGAATCCATACTTGACTCCCAGTAGGCTGGGATCTCATTTGTTATATTAAGACCTTGAGTGTACTCAACAAATCTTAATTAAACATTTGAGTAGATACTGTTATCAATTGTATCTCCATACAACTCCCAGATCATTAAGCTGATAACTCTTTATCTTCACACATCTTATGTGTTAGCTTAACATGCCTCTAAAACTTATCTCCTTGAGTGTACTCAACAAAAGATAATTTTAGTTAAGTCGAACACATCATTCAGAAATATCGAATATTTCATAGTGTCAAACATATCCCTAATGGACCAGCCTTGAGTGTACTCAACAAGCTAAGACGATTTAGGACTCTCGTTTTTCACTATAATGATGGAAGACGAATAATAAAATCGACTTAATATTTTAGTGAGGGATTTATCATGCAAAGGTCTCATAATAATTATATATGTATGTACAAGCATCAATCATGCAAATAAATATACATATAATAGTGTGGATGATTATGGACTAATTCTATCTAGTCTTCCTGAGCCAAAAGGAAGACTAGTTGGTCAATTCTTAGGGGGTATTGCATTGAATCACTATCAATGTGCCATCTCCATGGTTTCCTCCTCTTCATGTGTCTTCAATTAGATCAGCTACAACTTGTATCTTCTACTAGTTGGCACGCAGGCCTAAATGAAAATTGGACTCGCAGGCCCACAATAATAATAACGGACTCGCAGGTCCAAAACAATTGAGAGCTCGCAGGCCCTATAATAATAACAATAGTAACGGGCTCGCAAACCCAAAATAATTAAGAGCTCGCAGGCCCATAAAACAATAAGAATTAAACCATTCATTCAACACATCCACATGGTCGAGTCCATAATCATCCACTAATAAACATTCATCATATAAATGCTTCCTATATAATATCTAATATTATATGCAAGTATGTTTCAAGAATCTAGCAATTAAAAGTCGTCTAAACTATTTAGACAAATGGATCGAAAATAATTAATTAATTAATTAATCATATTAATCAATTAATTTAATTAGCGGGTTCATTTAATTAAAATCCAATTTTAATTAAACACCGAAATGAAGTCAAACTTTTATTTCAAAATATGAGGCGGAATTATTTAATTAAAATCAAATTTTAATTAAACAACAAAATTAGAGTCCAACTCTAATTCAACGATTTAGGGTGAACGCATTTAATTAAAATCAAATTTTAATCAAATACCAAATTAGAGTCCAACTCTAATTCCAAGAAGAAATTTAGGGCGAAACGATTTAATTAAAATCTAATTTTAATTAAACGTCAAATTAGAATCCAATTCTAATTTCAAGAACAAATTAAGGCGAATTATTTAATTAAAATCATATTTTAATCAAATACAAAATTAGAGTCCAACTCTAATTCAAATAATAAATTTTAGGGCGAAACAATTTAATTAAAATCTAATTCTAATTAAATGTCAAATTAGAATCAAATTCTAATTTGAAGAGTACATGGAGAAAATTATTTAACTAAAATCAAATTTCAATTAAATATTAAATTAAAGTCAAACTCTAATTTAAAATGAATTAATATTTTAATTTAGGATAAAACTCCTAAATAAAATAAAATTCAATAAAGGGTCAAAGTTTAATATTTAAGTTAAAATCTAATTTTAACAAAAATATAAAAATCGTCAATTTTAAATAAAATTTTAATTGGGTCAAAATTATAATATAGGTCAAAACCCATTAAAATCAAATTTAAAACCCTTTTAAAATTTAAATTCAAAACCTTTTGGAAAATTACATTTTGACCCAAGTTTAAATTAAAAGCAGGTCCTCCAATTTCGAAATTGCGTGACAGACCCTTCATTTAAAATTTGCACATTGACCCCGTTCTCAAAATTGCAGGAAGCCCCTTGGAATTTCACAAATTGCAGTGAAGGCCCCCGTCCCCAAAATTCTCTCCCGACTGCGAAAAAACCCTAGAAATCCACCCCTTTTCTCCTCTCTTCTTGGAGCACCTCCGCCGGCCCATCCACCTACCCACAGAGAGAGGTACGCGCACCTTCGCCGCCGCCAAAGCAGCGGCGGTGCGCTGCCAACTAAGCCGGCAGCAGCGCTGCTTCTGCAGCAGCGTCGCACGCTGCTGCAGATGCAGCCGGCAGTAGCGCTGCTTCTCAGAAGCAGCGCCCGGCTGCGTAACGAGCAGCGGCACTCGCCGGTGCTCTTGGCAGCGGTGAGCATCGCTGTCTCGGCCGGAAGCGGCCTTCGCCGCCGCTCGCGATTTCCAGTCGCCGGTGGTGGAACTACCGCTTCTTTTCCTTTTTTTTTTTTTTTTTTTATTATTATTTAAAATCCAAAAATTATTTTCGTTTCAAAAACAATTTTTGAATGTAAAAATAATTCCTTATAATTGCTATATTCAATAAACAAATATGAACAATCAACTTTTGACTGTTCAATCATGCAAAACAATTTCTAACAAACACAAAGTAGGCTCTGATACCACTGTTGGGAATTTACTTATCATGCACAGCGGAAAATTAAATATATTTCAATTCCCATCCAAGGATCTGCTTTGTGTTTAGATAGAAACTGTGATAGAAACTATACCTTATCTCAGATCTGCAAACTTCTTTGCTATTCCTGTAGTTCCAACAATCCCGATCTGCTTCCCACAGCTGTCCAATTGGTCCAGCCTCCAATGAAATCCACACAGGGAACAAGATTGAGAGAATTAGGGTTTTACTTTTCTTGTGCTAGCAAGAATAATGAAAATCCATCTACTATTTACAAACCCTAGCAGCTTATTTATATAAGCCCAAAATGGCTTGGCCCGTCCTACAACTTAACTCGGTCCACTATTTAATTAATCCAATTAATTAAATCCGGTCCATGAATTAATTAATCCAATTAATTAATTCGGGCCTACTAATAAGCAATCCAATTAATTAATTATCCAACTATTGTCAATTAATTAATTGGCGGATCCCAATCTTCTAGTTCTCCTTTTGTGTGTGACCCATTAGGTTCCCAATCACGATGCCTAACAACGTGAATTATTATTTTGATCTAATCAAAATCGATAAATCAAAACACCCTTTTGATTATCTCTAATTCACATCCGTCGTCCCAGATTGACATCTAGCAATGTGTCAGGGCAATACATGTGACGGGAAATGTCACGTGGTATGACAAAACCAAACTCGTTCGTTTATCGTGAAACTATAATCCCTTCGTCAATATGATCTGATCAATTACGAGATATGGACTGTGTCAATCTCGATTATCGATCATATCTTTCATTCAACTTATTAAGTCAATGTAAGTTGAAAACTCCTTTTCAACTTATAGGTACACCTTGGCCAAGGATTTCGTTATCAACTTAATTGGATGAAATGTAGATCATAAACTCTTACTATCTAAGAGCGACGAATCCTCTATTGATCGTTCACAACCTTCACATGATTCTTGACATACCCGAACGATGCCGTATTAGCGGCCCTTGACAGAGCAACTTCCAGCATCACCAAAGCATGACTGTCCCCACATAAGGTACTATGATGATTTCAAGTCGAAGGATCAATTCCACTACCGAACGTTAGAGATTAACCACTGACACTCAGATAGTTATCCATGTGGAATCTCTCAGCGGGTCTCCAATGTTTTGTTCTATAACAAAACATTCACGTGTTCATTTAAGTGTCACTACACTTTAGCTTGTGAGATCAGCTACTTACTTCACAAGTAAGGAATGCCACACGTGGTGGTCTATCTGTAATAACGATATCCGTATCTCATTATCACTTACGACCACGGATGATTTAAGATTCAATCATATGTAATTTGTGTCTCACAATCACAACTTCTCGTGATTAACAAATTACCGAGACTTGAATCTACGGACTCTATTATTTAATATAATAGATCTTGCCATAATAAATGCATTAAACATATATCAAAAGTACTTATGCCCAAAGTTGATTGGACCTAGGGCATAATACTTACAAGTTTGTCTGAATATTTTCTGGTATCGAGGAACATGTTAATCAGTCTCTATATGTATACAAGAATCCTGCACGACTGCTAATAATGGCCATGCAACTGGCTTTGAATATGTGAATTCTTTTTGAGAAAACAGGTCTGGATGGTGATGAGGATTAATCTTGACTGCAATGCTTGTTGCAGAAAAATGAGAAGAATCCTTCTCAAAATGAAAGGTAACTAAAATTATGTTAATGAATATTTTCTTTTGATGGCCAATTAATAACTCGAAACTTATCTATTTTTTTCATTGCATTGTTCGAAGAAATTGAGACGCACTTGATAGAGAAGCAATATTGCAGGGTAAGCGTCTGTGGAAGGTTTATTCCAGCAGATGTAGCAATAAAAATAAGGAAAAAGATGAAGCGCAGAGTCGAGATTCTGGAAATTCAAGAATACAGCAATATATAGATGGACAGGCCATGTCCTAACACAGCATGCATAGAATTTTCTGAACTTAGAATTCCATTGAACAAACTAGTGTATTTATTCCAAGACAGAATGACAGACAGAGACACTGACTGATCCATTAGTTTCCAAAATGTAGTCGTAAATACGTATAATTCATAGATGATTTCTGAATTCTCTGTGCTGCTGCAGTTTATAAATAGAACGATCCCATTACATAATGCATACAGTTTTTGCATTTATATGATGACATTGTTTGATATAGTTGCCCAGATTCTGTGTTCAATTGTATTAAGAATCAGCATTTACAAACTAATCATAGCCATAAGTCTTGTTTGGTTTCGCTAAAAATCATATTTTTAATAGATTTTGATAAAAGTTGATGAAATATGATTGAGAAGTTGATGAAAATTGTGGGTCTAACGTGAATTTGAGGAAAAATAGGTGTTAGAGAATAGAGACCAACATGGACTAAATTTAAAAGTTTTGTTAAATTCTTGCAATGTTTGGTTTAGATAAAAATCATTTTTTTTTTAGTAAATTTCGATAAAAGGTTGTGGAATATATGTTTAAAATATTGTAGATCCCATGAAATGTATGATTAAAATTAATTTTTTATTTTGATTTAAATTTTAATGTAAATTTTTAATTGAACCAGACATGGACAAAATTTGTATACTCTGCCACATGGGTCATGGGATAACTTGCTAGTTAAAATCCAAACCCTTTTTTCCAGGGAAAACACGTCTTGTAAATTACATCCAAATTTTAGGGAATAAAATCCTTAAAATTCCATTCTAATTTAACGTATAATCAGGCTTTAATTTTACTATTTCACAAATCAGGTTATATTTGAATTATTTATTATTAAATAGATAATAAAATATTACTAATTAATAACTAATTAAAGTTATCTTACCGTCATTATCACTACAAGTGGGAAAGATAAGGGGCCGTTCTTTTTGTGCTTCAGTTTTTAGTTTTAAGTTTTGAATTCATTTTGTGTGTTGAGTGTTTGTTTTGAAATTGTTGAAAATGTGTTCTTTTTGTCATTTTGGGAAACTGTTTCTTAAAACATAAAACTGGAAAACGCATTTTACTTTGAAATTTTGAGAATCATTTTTTATAATATTTTATTCAAGAATCTGATTATTCAATTAATTTTAATAGTTTAATATTAATCGATTGATAAAAAAATAATGAGGTAGTTTTGCTAAAATCATCTCGTCTAATTTAAATGTTTTGTCCTATTTCTATGTTCTATCTAAGAAAAATGCATATATTGTCATCATCACATTCTTCATACAAAGATAACAGTTTTCCCAAGCTATTTGATTTTAGACAAAGAATCTATTTTCCACTTTTATGTGCAACTTAAACTAAAAAATGGTAACATAACAAGCAAAACATAGTATTTTTACAAATAAGTAATGACCATTAAAATTAATTCAACGAATTAACAAAAATCTGTAAAGCATTTTCAAATGAACAAGAAAAAAAATAAGATAGCCCTTGCAAAATGAATACATTACAAACATTCATCAAATATATTACAAACATCCATCAAATACATCCTTAACGATAGTTCATCTTCACCGAACTTCCAAGGCATGCAGTCATGGCTTCTGCAGATGTAAGTAATTTGTGGGGAAGTGCTTTTCCTTCTCCATTAAGATTTATGTTTACTAGAATGACTTCTTTGTAGGGATTGGATTCTAATATTGCTTATCAAACGTGATTGAAAAGTAATGAAATCTCAAATTCTATAAACGACGATTACTATTATATGCTACTATAGACAACTGAACAACTTGTGATGTTTCAAAAAACTTGCAAGAAAATCAAATTGTCTTCATTACCATCGGTAGATAAAAGTGAAACCTTAGCATTATTATTTGTCACTCAAAAGTTGGATAAGCATTTAAGTTGTTTTTCAAGAGGACTTAAATTCATTGCAATACCATTCTACACAAATTCATTGCAATAAATTATCCAAGAGACTCAAAATCATTCTCCTCAAGTTCATTGCAATACTCATTACCATGGCCTACTCAAATTCATTGCAATACATTATCTAAGAGACTCAAAACCATTCTACTCAAAATTCATTGCAATACATTATCCAATACATTATCATGCAAAACTTTCAATAACAAACAACATTAGCAAGAGAGTTCATTATACTAATTTAGCACTAGTAATTTGTAATTTGTAATTCGGAAATACATTCTATCCAAATCCCTTCCGTTCAACACAACAATCACAAAACAGAATCATCCATTTTATGTGTCGTGCAATATTATTACTGCGAATCGAAACAAAGAAGCAATTAACAAAAACATATCTTCATCAACAATATAAAATACTTCCAAAGCTAAAAGGATGCAGAACTAAATCCTTTTTTATAACTAAGAAGAAAACTAAACACATAAGTTTTGACATTCCTTCCCACTTCTCTGAGAAATCAAACAATGCCCATTTCAACTAAAATCAATAAGGTCCATTTGATAGCACATTACTTTTCCTGGAAGTTGAAATTTGAATTCCTACTTCCACTTTTGGCTTGTTTGATTGATCAAATTTTTCATGAAAAAGGTTTTTCAACTTTTGAAATTTTCCTTGATTTCAAGGAATTCCTTTTGCCACCACTTCAGTGGGAATTAAGATTCCACCTTTTTTTTAGCAATAGAAATAAATTCTAAGATGAAGTGTAAAAAAATTTATTTGTTTATTTGACAAATTTCATGTAAAATAAAGCTAAACGAACATAAAAAATTTTTAGTTTAGTTTTTTTTTTTTGGCAATCTAAACAAATTTTGTTTCCAATATAAGAAATTTTATTCATTTAATTCATAATTTTCATAAATAAAAAAAAAAAAAAAAAGTCAAACGGACACCAAAAATATTATATTTTTCAGGTGAAAAATTATACCAATCAAACACTTTTAATTATAATTTTTAGGAAAATAAATTATAAGCAATTCAATTCCCTGTAATTCATTTTAATTCCATTCAAATTCCATCTTTCTATCAAATGGACCCTAATAGTGTGTTTGATAACCAAAATTTTCCCGGGAACTAGGAATCGTTTTCCATCTTCCTGCTTTTGCGCTGTTTGATAGCCTTTATTTTCCATGGAATCGATTTCCAGCTTTTTCCAAGGTACAACCACTTGAAGCGTGATTCCGTGAAAATCAATAGACTTGCTATATAAGTGAGAATTGATTTCCACCTTTTTTTTTTTTTTTTTTTTTTTTTTTTTTTTTTTTGCAATAGAAACAAATTCTAAGATAAAGTGTAAAAAATTTTATCCATTTAATTGACAAATTCCATACAAAATAGAGCCAAACGTAAAAATAAAAAATAATTTTTTTATTATTTTTTAATTTTTTAATTTTTTTTGGCAATCTAAACATATTTTGTTCCTAATGGTAAAAAAATTTATCCATTTAATTGACAATTTGCATGAAAAATAAAGTCAAACGTATTATGATAGAAAGTTGGAAAATTATACCAATCAAACACATTTAATTCAATTCCCGGTAAAACAATTCCAGACAATTCAATTTCTTGGAATCCAATTTTTTTTCCACCCATTTTCCACCCTGCAATCAAACGGACCCTTAAAGTAAACAAATGGGAAAAAGTAGGAAAAAAAAAAAAAAAAGGAAGAAGAAGACAGAACACGCTCCCTAATAGATCTTCAAATTCACCCAAAGATCCAATCTTTACTTCAAGACTCAAAAACCTAAATCACAAAACCCACTTCCACTTCACAGTAACACATACTACATCCACATTAATGAACACATTTCCAAATAAATGTGCTCGTTACAATGACGAAAAATGATTTCAAGACTTGCCAGAAAAAAAATGTGGAAACGAAAACTAAAAGGTCATTAAATCAACAAAGAATTAATAAGATCTGAAAGCTTCATGGCTCTGGCCTGGTTTAGTATTTGAACTTGAAAAGATCTTGGTTTATTAGAAGTGATTTGTGTTTGGGTATTTCTCTTTTGTTTCCGGCATGTCTTGAAATTGAAGTTGAAATGTTTTGGAAAAAGTCAGAATTTAGCGTTTTCCGTGTTTTCCACTTTATGCGGGTTTTGGTTTGGAAAGACTTAAAACGTGATTTTTCACGTTTCGAATTTTCTTAACAAAATTTTTTTCTTTTTTTTTTTTTAATTTTTAAAAATTCGTTTTTCAAAATGAGAAAAAGAAATATTTTCTTTGTTTTGTAAAATTGAAAATAGAAAACGGTATGAAAATAGCCCAAGGCCCGTTCTTTTTGCCCTTTTTAAGTCGTTTTCTCTCTTTTTTTTTTTTTAATGTGGTGTAGGTGTAGCTATGTATGTGGATATGTGGGTTGGATTTGATTAATTGAATCTGAGTGGATTCCGGGATTTTTTTAGGAATTGGATGAGATGAAGAAGCGATTGAAGGAGATGGAAGAGGAGGAGGCGGCCGGCCTGCGTGAAATGCAGGCGAAAGTTGAGAAGGAGATGGGTGGTGTTCAAGGTTTGTACTTCTCGGTTTTGCTTTCTGGTTCTTGTTCTGTGATTCTCTATTTTTTGGTTCTAAATAATTTCAGCTATATCTACTTGGAATACATGTGTTGGATTTTATGTTCTTGAGGAAATTGATTTTGATTTTAGAGGACAATGTGGTTTAATTGGAAGTAGTTTGGGCAAATTGTACAAGTTCTCTTCTTCACTGTTTTGATGAAAGACATTATTTCTTCTTCCTTTTTTGGTTAAAGCTACATACAAAGAAAGGATATGGAGAAAACATGGTATCTACGTTGCATAAGAAATGTAGATAAAATCATGCAATGGACCTTTTTGTGTGTGTTTGCATTTGAAAGGAAAAAAATACAAATATGAAAGGAAGATGGAAAAAGTACAGCATCTTTATTACCTACAAAAACTCAGAAGGCAAGCATAGATTAAAAGATTCATATTTCGATTAATGTTTGGCAAATCATAGGGAATTTCTGAATATGGGCAAGAATTTTGCCTTACATGAACGCTCCTGAACACCTCTCGGGGTCCTGTGTGAAAATGAAAAGGGGGTCGCAGTGCTGCCCCCTTTTATACAAGGTTAAAATTCACGGCTTGTTGTATCTTTGAGGAGCACTGGAATTAACCCTGTATTTGATGGTTAAAGGAGTTCTTGTAAACAAATTGAATAGAAAAAATATACCAAACAGAGAAAAGGGGAAAGAGTAACAAACAGGGGAAAAATAAATAAGTGAAAGAAAAAACAAGAGATAAAAGTAAACCTGAATTGGGAAAATGGATCGACTGATAAAGTTCTGAAATTCTGTGTTCTGTGAGATAGCACTTTTTTCTGTGCTCTTTGACGAGTGTGTTTACGCACGAGTTTTCATCCTACTTTTGAGTTAATTACAAGTTAGATTCTATAAAAAGTGAACGTTTTTGATGTGTTTATTCATGTTGTGTTGTAGAGCTTTGGAGATAGCTTTGAAGCAACAAAGAGGCAATAAAATGGAGTTATAAATCAAAAAACGGGAAAAAGGGAAAAACAGTCATTCGGCCATAGGTGTGGCGCCGCGGCGCCGGAGGTTCTGCTGGTGGCGCTGCGGCGCCACAAACATGGCGCTGCGGCGCCACCTACAGAAAATGCGGCGCAGCGCCGTGATGATGGCGCCGCGGCGCCGCGATTCGGATTTCGGAATTTTTCGTTTTAAAAAATAAAAAAAAGTAACCCTAGGGGCAAAAACGGGAGGAGGAGTATATAAATAGACTTCTTGGAGACCATTGTTAGGGTTGGACAATATTGGAGAGACACAAGAACACTAAAGAAGATCTACAAAGAAGGAGAAACAATCAAAGAGGAGATTTTTAGAAGATTCAACGAAGAAACTCAAGGAGGAAGACAAAAAAGGACTCATCTTTGAAGGATTGACAAGAACAAGAAGGGATTTTGGTGCAAGATCTACTTTTTTTCTTCCCTATCTTTACTTCAAATCCGGTGATGTATTCTATAATTACTATAGTTATTTCCTTGTGTATTATGAATAGCTAAATTCATTGTTAGGGCGAACATGTAATCTATTTTGGGAACCTTTATGTTTTTAATTCAAGATTCTAGTTTTTTTTTAAATGGTTATGTGTTGTATTTATTCATGTTATCAATGCTTTGAATCTTTTGGCCAATTATTCAATGATTTCGTGGATAATAATTGCGTAGAGATGCGGATTGTTATTTAGACCAAGTAGTAAATTCCGGTAAATTGGCATAATGTGTAGAGATACCTATGTTAACTGCTGCGGTCATAATTGAATTCCTAGAACCAATGTTTCGTTTAATTAAATGTCAATTTGCATAGAGATATGGAATTGAATTAATTAAATAGGCTCAATGAGAACTCGAGAGGGGTAAATTGAATACAATAGGAGAATTCGATCGAACACTACGTTAGTTATGAATCTTGATGTAAAATATAAAGGTGATCAAATAGGTGAAATGTTCTGCCCTAACATTCTCCCCATTATATAACTTCTATATCGTTTTTGTTGCACATCACATTTTAGTTTGACTTTTTCTTTAGATTAAAAACAATAACCACACAAATTTCGGGTTTACTTTCATCAAATAAAAGTTGAAATTAATTAGGTTAGGCATTAAAGTATAGTCCTCGTGGGAACGATTATCCGGACTCTTTGGTCCACTATATTACTTGTTTGACATTGTGCACTTGCAATAGAAAATTTCACAACAAGTTTTTGGCGCCGTTGCCGGGGACTATTTACTTTGATTCTTAATTTGTTTTAGTTTCAACATTTATTTGATTTGTTTATTTAATTTTATCAACAGAAAAAAGTGTTCGTTGCATGCTCCGCACTCAAAGCGACGATCTTGAACCGTTTGACTCGGAGATTGAACGTACTTTCAGGCAGAGACGCAAAGGACACAAACAAAAACAGCACCATCAAATGGCTGAAGAACAACAGATTCCAAATCCAATTCGGCCAGTGGGCAACATAGGAGCAAGAGCAGTGCCACAGACAAATCAGCAACAGGAAGAAATAAATGAAGGAGACTTACCAGTTTCCATGTTTCTGACACCGATGGCAGCTCCTGTACGATCCAGCATAGTTTACCCAGACTTTGGGGCAAATAATTTTCAAATGAGGGCAGAATGGATCAATTTGATGAGCAACACTCTGCAATTTTACGGGCTACCTCATGAAAATCCGAATACACATGTATCCAGATTTCTTAGAACTTGCCAGAACTTTCATGCACCAGGGGTTAATCAAGATGCTATTAAATTGCGTCTCTTTCACTACACTTTGAGAGATGCTGCACTAGAATGGTTGGATGCAGAACCCCATGGAAGCATTACAACATGGGAGGAGCTGACTAGAAAATTTTGCACTAAATTCTTTCCACCAGCCAGGGTAGCAAAGATCAGATTGGAGATCCAAACCTTTCAACAGAGAGAAGGGGAATATTATCACGAGGCATGGAACAGATTCAAGGAACTCATGAGAAAATGTCCAAATCATGGAATTCCTGCAGGAAATCAAGTACAATACTTCTACACAGGGCTCAACCCAATGTCAAAAGCTCAAGTGGATGCATCTGCAGGTGGTTCAATAACAGGAAAGTCAGTACAAAATGCAATGGACCTGTTTGAGCTAATAGCCAATACACACTCAATGTTCTCATCTGAAAGAGTGGTACCACAGAAAGCAGCAGGGGTGTACGAAGTAGACAGCACAACATCCACCAATGCACAAATAACAGCATTAACAAAACAAGTGGAGTTGCTTGTGAAGTTGCAAACTCAAGGGGCACAGGGAATGAAAACCAACACATCATGCGAGAATTGTGGAGCAAATCATATGACTGAAAATTGCATGTCAGTAGGCTTTCCAGAGGAACAAGTTAACTACATCCAGAATGGCCCTCGCAAGTTTGATCCTTATTCACAGACATATAACCCAGGATGGAGACATAATCCGAATTTCAGATGGTCAGACAATCAACAGGGTAATGGTCAGAATAATATCCAGCAAGAGAAAAAAGCCAAGTTTGGGGGAGATGTTCAACCAATACATGCAGAAGAAGACAGATAAAGTTTTCCAACAAATTGATACAAACTTTCAGAACCAACAAGCATCTATCAAGAAATTGGAAACACAGATTGGTCAAATTGCTCAGCAAATCACAGAACGACCACAAGGAACTCTGCCAGGAAATACTCTGACAAATCCAAAAGAACAAGTGCAAGCTATAACAACTAGAAGTGGAATACAACTTCCAGAAATACAGGTGAAGAGACCAGACAAAAATAGCAAAGAAGTACTGGTTGAAGAAGATTTTGCACCAATTTCAAACGGGGAAGAAGAAACACCGCCAGTTAGAGCACCAAGTCCAGTTCGAGCTTATGTGCCACCAATTCCTTTCCCTCAAAGACTGCAAAAAAGGAAGCTAGACAAACAATTTGCCAAATTTGTTGAAGTCTTCAAGAAGCTGCACATAAATATCCCTTTTGCAGATGCCATAGCACAAATGCCCAGCTACGCAAAATTCTTGAAAGAAATTCTGTCTAACAAAAGAAAGCTGGAAGAACATGAGACAGTATGTCTAAACGAGGAGTGCAGTGCAATTCTCCTGAAAAAGCTACCTCCTAAATTACAGGATCCAGGGAGTTTCACTATACCTTGCACAATTGGGTCTATTTATTTTGAACAATCTTTATGTGATTTAGGTGCTAGTGTTAACTTAATGCCTTTATCTGTGTACAGGTCTTTGGGATTAGGAGAAGCGAAACCTACTACCATATCATTGCAACTGGCTGACAGATCTATCAAGAGACCCAAAGGGATCGTAGAGGATGTCTTAGTCAAGGTTGATAAGTTCATCTTCCCGGCGGATTTTATCATATTGGACATGGAAGAGGATTCAAATATACCTCTGATCTTGGGAAGACCATTCTTGGCTACTGGAAGGGCTCTTATTGATGTCCAAGATGGCAAAATGATTCTTAGGGTGGATAATGAGCAAGTCATCTTCAATGTACTAAAAGCAATGAAACACCCACTGAAATCAGACACATGTTGCAGCATAGATATTCTGGAAGAACTTGTGACCGACACATTCAACACAGAGAATCCCATAAGTCTCAGTGAAACAAACATGGCACTAACAGAAGCAGATAGCGCAAGAAGAACAGAAGTGGCTATGCAATTGAATGATCAACCAGTTTGGCGAAGGCATTGGCACTTTGAATCACTTGGTGCCAATCCTTCACCACCTATACCTTCAGTTGAGAAAGCACCAACACTGGAATTGAAGCCTTTGCCATCACATCTCCGTTATGCTTATTTGGGAGACTCCACTACACTTCCCGTTATCATTGCAAATGATTTGGCAGAAGAAGAAGAACACAAATTACTGGAGGTTCTTCGAAAACATAAAACTGCAATAGGATGGACAATAGCTGATATCAGGGGAATCAGTCCAACTCTATGTATGCACAAAATTTTGATGGAGAGTGAATCGAAACCATCGGTGGAAGGACAACGCAGATTGAATCCAACCTTGAAAGAAGTGGTGCGAAAAGAAGTGCTGAAATTACTGGATGCAGGAATTATCTATCCCATTTCAGATAGTTCTTGGGTGAGTCCAGTTCATGTTGTGCCTAAAAAAGGAGGAATCACAGTGGAGAAAAATGAAAACAACGAGCTGATACCAACACGTTTGGTGACGGGATGGAGAGTCTGTATTGACTACAGGAAGTTGAACAATGCTACCAGAAAAGACCACTTCCCATTACCCTTCATTGATCAGATGTTGGAGAGGTTAGCGGGACATTCTCACTATTGTTTCCTAGACGGGTATTCAGGATATAATCAGATAGTCATTGCTCCAGAAGACCAAGAAAAGACGACTTTCACATGCCCTTATGGAACTTTTGCCTTCAGGAGGATGCCTTTTGGTCTATGCAACGCACCTGCGACATTTCAACGATGCATGATGTCCATATTCTCTGATATGGTGGAGAGATACATTGAGGTATTTATGGATGACTTTTCTGTATTCGGAGATTCGTTTGATAATTGTTTGGAACATTTATCACTGGTATTACAAAGATGTGAAGAGAAGAATCTTGTGCTGAACTGGGAGAAATGTCATTTTATGGTGAAAGAAGGTATAGTTCTGGGTCACAGGATTTCTGGACAGGGGATTGAAGTTGACAGAGCCAAAATACAAATTATTGAAAAACTACAGCCACCCAATTCAGTTAAGGGAATCAGGAGCTTTTTGGGACATGCAGGATTCTACAGAAGGTTTATTCATGACTTCTCAAAAATCACAAAACCCTTATGCAAGTTATTAGAGAAGGATGTGCCCTTTAATTTTTCTGATGAGTGTTTAAATGCCTTTAACACTCTGAAAGAAAAGTTAACTTCTGCACCTGTGATTGTGGCACCAGATTGGGACTTGCCTTTCGAACTCATGTGTGATGCCAGTGATTTCGCAGTGGGAGCAGTGCTGGGACAACGCAAAGGAAAAGTATTGCATGTCATTTATTATGCCAGCAAAACTTTGATAGATGCTCAGATCAATTATGCAACAACTGAAAAGGAGATGCTAGCTGTTGTTTTTGCCTTTGATAAATTTCGATCGTATCTGATCGGTTCAAAGGTGATAGTTTATACTGACCATGCAGCTTTGAAGTATTTGTTCGAAAAGAAGGATGCTAAACCTAGGCTGATTCGATGGGTTCTGCTACTACAAGAGTTTGACATTGAAATTCGGGATAAAAAGGGTACAGAAAATCAAGTAGCTGATCATTTGTCAAGGATAGAACAGTTGCAGGAGTCAGATGACCTGGAGATCAATGAAATTTTCCCAGATGAGCAATTATTTCAGATAGAAAAGGCTCCGTGGTTTGCAGACATTGTTAACTACTTGGCAAGTGGGCATATCAATCCGGATTTTACCTATCAACAGAAGAAGAAGCTTCTCCATGACACGAAGTTCTATTATTGGGAAGATCCATATCTATACAAGAGAGGGCCAGATCAGATTATCAGGAGATGTGTGCCAGAGGATGAAATGAAACCTATCCTTTCTCGGGTTCATGCTTCAGCTTATGGAGGACACTTTGGTCCAACAAAAACTGCAGCAAAGGTACTTCAATGTGGTTTCTACTGGCCTACACTATTCAAAGATTGCCATAGCTTCTGCAGATCGTGTGACAAATGTCAGAGAACAGGTAACATATCAGCCCGTCATGAGATGTCACTTAATAATATCTTGGAGGTGGAACTATTTGATGTGTGGGGAATCGATTTTATGGGGCCCTTCCCTTCATCTTACAACAATAGATACATTTTAGTTGCAGTGGACTATGTATCTAAATGGGTGGAGGCAAAAGCTTTGCCTACAAATGATGCAAGAGTAGTGATTGACTTCATAAAGAAACACATATTCAACCGATATGGATCCCCCAGAGCCATTATCAGTGATGGTGGAACCCACTTTCGAAATCGATCATTTCAGGCAGTCTTGCATAAATACGGGGTACAACATCGAATAGCTACACCATATCATCCTCAGACAAGTGGGCAGGTTGAGACTTCTAACAGACAGCTAAAGAGGATACTGGAACTGACAGTGAACTCTACTCGAAAAGATTGGTCCAAGAAATTGGACGATGCTTTATGGGCATACCGTACAGCTTACAAAACGCCAATTGGGATGTCACCTTATAGAATTGTCTTTGGGAAGGCATGTCATCTACCAGTAGAGTTCGAGCATAGAGCATATTGGGCACTGAAGCAATTAAACATGGACCTAGAGAAGGCTGGAGAAACAAGACTCTTACAACTTCATGAATTGGAAGAATTCAGACAAGAAGCATATGAGAATGCATCCATCTACAAAGAACGGACGAAGCAGTGGCATGACAAGAACATTAGACAACGCATTTTCAGAGTAGGAGATCAGGTGCTCTTGTACAATTCCAGACTTAAACTATTCCCAGGAAAATTGAAATCAAGATGGTCCGGACCTTTCACGGTATCCCAAGTCTTTCCATACGGCGCAGTTGAATTGCATCATGCAGAAAAGGGAAACTTTAAAGTCAATGGGCACCGTATCAAACACTACGTAGAAGAATTTCCAACTGCAAAAGAGAGTCTCGATCTAGTAGTTGCTGAATGATCACGGCATCATGTCAAGCTAATGACATAAAAGAAGCGCTTATTGGGAGGCAACCCAATCTTTTTGCTTATTTCTATTATTTTTTCTTTTTAGTTTAGTTAGTTAGATTATTCACATTGTCTCCTTTATTTTGTTTTTGTAGGACAATCCCAAATCAGAGCAATATTAAGCTGGAAGAAGGACGTGCCAATCAGTGTGAATTGCGGGAACAAACATCTACACAAAGGAGGAGGTATTTAAAAAAAAAAAAAAAAAAAAAAAAAAAAAAAAATTTAAAAACCGTAACAGTGGCGCTGCGGCGCCACAACCATGGCGCTGCGGCGCCATGGACAGAGTCCACGGCGCTGCGGCGCCGGCGCCACGGTAAAAAAACCCCCCCCCCCCCACCGATTTTTTTTTATTTTTCTTTATTCTTTTTCCCTTCTTTTAGTTATTTATATATCCTCTCTCTCTCTCACTCTTCCTATTTTATTTTCACAATTTTCCCCAATTCTAAACCTAACCCACTTCATCCTCTTCACAATCCCTCTCTTCTCCTTCAAATCTCTCTAATATCTCCTACACAAAAACACAAAAAAACAAGTAGGTGCAAGTTTCTACATATTGGCATAGTGTATTACACTCCATCTTTCTTCCATTTGTGAATCAATATCAAGTACGAGGTAAATTCTTTCCACTCATTTTCTTGATATTTATGGTAATTTTCACGATAGCTTCATGTAATACTATCTTGTTGGATGATAATATCATGAATGTGGAGATTTTTGGTGGTTTAATATCATGGGATCTTGTTTTGGATGCATGGGTTTGATTTTGGGGGTATAATTCTAATTGCTCACCAAGTGTTTGTTAAAATGCCTACATGATACTACTTCAATTTTGGATTTACTTGTTTTTCCCACATGGTAGTAAAGTGATTGTAGTATGTTGTAGGTTTAAATCTCATCACATTGTGCCTTAATTGTTAGCTAGATTTGTCTAATCCAAGCTATTATTATATTTGGTTCATGAGATTTTCTTGCATTTAGTGGAATTGGTGATATAAACAATATATGAATTCATGCCTCCCATATGAAAAATAAAGGTTGTAGGGATTTCTCTATTATGCTAAAAAGGTGTTTGATCAAATGTCTACATGAATTTTGCAAGGTCTTTTGCATTGTCTACAATACCTCCTGTACTTGAATTGCTTGCTACAACTAGGAGTTCGAATTGCTTCCATGTAATACTTTGGTTTTGGCTAAACTTGTACTAATTGAAATTCTTTCATCTTGTGCAGTTCATAATGCCTCCAAAGAAGAAGTCAAAAGCCTCCGCCTCTTCATCAAGCTCTTACAATGAAGCGAAATTTGTGAGTGTAGAGGCCGAAGAACGCTATCATAACCTGGTGGTGCATAAAAATTGTATCCCCGAAAGGGGATTTAATGATCTTGAAGGCCCAATGCAGCGATTGATAGAAAGACGAAATTGGGAAGCCTTGACACGCCAACCACCGCCTGCACTTATACCGGTGGTCCGTGAATTCTATGCAAATGCGAAGGAGCACCGGAATTTAAGAATTTTTGTCCGTGGGAAGTGGATCAGATTTGACAGAAGCTCAATAAACCGGTACTACGGACTTCCTGACATCGACGATGATGATTACTCGAGCCTGCGCGATAGCGGGTCAGTCGACCCAGATGATATAATCAGAGAGTTAGCTATACCAGATGTCACGTGGAAACGAGCAGGGGCTGAGCTCACCAACTTTCCTGATGCAGGCATGTACCCTAATTGCAAAGCGTGGCATTATTTCATTTGTGGAAAAATTCTACCCAGCAGTAATATTAGTGAAGTCACAAAGGAGAGAGCATTGCGAAATTTTATTATTCATAGGGGATTGAGCATTGATGTGGGGATGGTCATTCAGACCAACTTCTTGCGGGCACTTAAGGGTTCTACTACAGCAGGTCTTGGGTACCCTTCTTTGATTTATGAATTATGTCGACTGGGGGGAATTGACTCATCTCCAAATGAGGAGATAGTGCATCCTAAACCCCCAATTACAAAAAAGGTCATTTGGCAATTCACAAGCAAAGTTCCTCCACGGGCCATAGAGGGGCAATCGTCACAACCACAGGCTGCAGAGGGACGATCTTCACAGCCAAGTGAGCCTCACCATACCACCTCCCCAACTGATGACATAACCGGGAGGATTGAGGCTTTACAGTTGCAGCTGACTGAGAGGTATGACCAACTGGAAGCGCGAAACCAAGAGAGGTACCAAGGCTTTCAACATCAAATCGACCACATGCAAGCATCAATGACTGATCAATACCATCAACTGCAGAACTCCATGCAAACACAATTTCAATATCAGAATGATTTCTTCTCAGTATTGGCTTCTGCATATCCCAACATGGTCTTCCCTCCACCACCATCATTTCCATATCCTCCACCCACCCAAGATCCATCTCAACAAGGAGATGATGACGACGAACAATGATGTACTCAGGGAAGTCCTTCCTCATCTTTGTTTTTATTTGAACATTGGGGGCAATGTTAACTATAAGTTTGGGGGGGATACACATCATGGATGTTTATTACTTTATTGTCATGACTTGTGTTGCTAGGTTATGTGTGTTTGCTTGTGTGCTTGTGTGTTAAAAAAAAAAAGAAAAGATTTTGCATGTTTGTATGAGTTAGATGGCCTTGCCGGCAATGATGAATATGATTGAGGACGTATTGTGGTGAAGTGTGGATTAATTGTGTGCTTGAGTGAGATTCATGCCTATTCATGTGAAACGAAAAAACTTCATGCACGTGATTAGATTGTGATAACGTACTTGAG
The DNA here is from genome assembly GCA_019395295.1 of Osmanthus fragrans. NCBI lineage: Eukaryota > Viridiplantae > Streptophyta > Magnoliopsida > Lamiales > Oleaceae > Osmanthus > Osmanthus fragrans. The sequence continues at coordinate 25,775,271 of CM033345.1, forward strand.
TGAGTTGATCCATGATTGAAATATTGACCCTAAATGCTAAATCCCAACAACCGTTAAACACTCATGCCCTTAAACCATAATTAATATGTTTGGAGGATTGAACTGTTGTAGGGAAACATGGAAATAAATGTGGATTCTATGCATGACAAAATTTTGTGTGGATTGTCTGAGACCTTTAAGATGAATTCAGGTGAGAACCTTAAGTTAGGGGTAATGTTTTCGAGAATGAGTGTTTAATGAGGGACATTGCACTAAATCAAAGTCAAGGGAAAAAGCTGTCTCGTTGTGAAGCTACCCTAAAAAGATCCCAATGAGGACAACGTTTCTTCGTAGCCTTTATGACTCGAGTGAATAAGCCTGAAAGGGTTTAAAAACCTGATGCCCTAAAGTCGTCTGATTTGGGAGTCATCGGCCTAAAACTCGCTAAAGGGGTCATCTAGAAAGCTTAAGGGAGAAACGCCTGCAAGAAATGAAAAGAAAATACATTGATAAGAAAAAGCAGGTGCATGAAACAGAAGACGCACCAAATGTCTTGATTTAGTCCCGAACACTTGTTTTTAGAAAATTGCACCTTTGATAAAGGGTTAGTAATCTGATTGACTCTTATGGGTTGAAGCGGTCAAAAATAAGAAGAATCTTCGTTTGTTGATATGTTGAATGACAATCAGTGAAATCGAACCAAACTTGAGCGGTGTAAGAACTTATTATTGAAAATTAACTCTAGAATGCACCTTGGAAAGTGAACAGAAAATAAGTTTGGGGGTGTGTGAATCTCACGAGCGAAGTAAGGATATAATTGACTTTCAAGGTCGGGAATTGAATCAACTTGTGATTGTACCAAGTTACATCTAATTACTCACACACACACACCCGTTTTGCATTGATTAGGTGGAATGTTGCTCTTGCATAACAATTTTGAAGTCACTAATGAATATGATGCAATGTTCTCAACGCTGAGCCTAACGGCAAACTATCTAACTAAGTATTTGTTTGTGTGGTTAAGTATTTTTCTTTTTGTTCGCTCGAGGACTAGCAAACTGATAAGTTTGGGGGTATTTGACGAGTGTGTTTACGCACGAGTTTTCATCCTACTTTTGAGTTAATTACAAGTTAGATTCTATAAAAAGTGAACGTTTTTGATGTGTTTATTCATGTTGTGTTGTAGAGCTTTGGAGATAGCTTTGAAGCAACAAAGAGGCAATAAAATGGAGTTATAAATCAAAAAACGGGAAAAAGGGCAAAACAGTCATTCGGCCATAGGTGTGGCGCCGCGGCGCCACACTCACGGCGCTGCGGCGCCGGAGGTTCTGCTGGTGGCGCTGCGGCGCCACAAACATGGCGCTGCGGCGCCACCTACAGAAAATGCGGCGCAGCGCCGTGATGATGGCGCCGCGGCGCCGCGATTCGGATTTCGGAATTTTTCGTTTTAAAAAATAAAAAAAAGTAACCCTAGGGGCAAAAACGGGAGGAGGAGTATAAATAGACTTCTTGGAGACCATTGTTAGGGTTGGACAATATTGGAGAGACACAAGAACACTAAAGAAGATCTACAAAGAAGGAGAAACAATCAAAGAGGAGATTTTTAGAAGATTCAACGAAGAAACTCAAGGAGGAAGACAAAAAAGGACTCATCTTTGAAGGATTGACAAGAACAAGAAGGGATTTTGGTGCAAGATCTACTTTTTCTTCCCTATCTTTACTTCAAATCCGGTGATGTATTCTATAATTACTATAGCTATTTCCTTGTGTATTATGAATAGCTAAATTCATTGTTAGGGCGAACATGTAATCTATTTTGGGAACCTTTATGTTTTTAATTCAAGATTCTAGTTTTTTTTAAATGGTTATGTGTTGTATTTATTCATGTTATCAATGCTTTGAATCTTTTGGCCAATTATTCAATGATTTCGTGGATAATAATTGCGTAGAGATGCGGATTGTTATTTAGACCAAGTAGTAAATTCCGGTAAATTGGCATAATGTGTAGAGATACCTATGTTAACTGCTGCGGTCATAATTGAATTCCTAGAACCAATGTTTCGTTTAATTAAATGTCAATTTGCATAGAGATATGGAATTGAATTAATTAAATAGGCTCAATGAGAACTCGAGAGGGGTAAATTGAATACAATAGGAGAATTCGATCGAACACTACGTTAGTTATGAATCTTGATGTAAAATATAAAGGTGATCAAATAGGTGAAATGTTCTGCCCTAACATTCTCCCCATTATATAACTTCTATATCGTTTTTGTTGCACATCACATTTTAGTTTGACTTTTTCTTTAGATTAAAAACAATAACCACACAAATTTCGGGTTTACTTTCATCAAATAAAAGTTGAAATTAATTAGGTTAGGCATTAAAGTATAGTCCTCGTGGGAACGATTATCCGGACTCTTTGGTCCACTATATTACTTGTTTGACATTGTGCACTTGCAATAGAAAATTTCACAACACTCTTACATGCAAAGCATTTCATTTAGAGGCTGAAATATGTAGTCATTGATAAACTTAAAAATCATCCATCATTGTGATATTCTGGAAGAAGACGATCTTTGTGCATTTGAAGAGTGATGGCTGGTTCATCCCATGCCCAGCTCTGTAGCCAAGTTTCATTGTTGATGGAAAATGGTGGACGTTGGTGCTTTTGGAGCTTTTCTAGATATCTCGGCTGTTGGAGCTTTTTTGTGGATCATATTTTATCAATTTTAGTTTTCCAATGGCTCGTTAAAAAAACCATGATTTAGTAGGGTGAGCTTTGTGGGTTTCCTTTCCTGAAGTGCAATAACTCTGTTGCTGCTGATAGATGGGTAAGATAGAGCTTTATTTGTATGTCATTGAGGCTAGAATTTAGGACGGAGCTTTGTCTAGAAATTGGAACTTACCTATGGTGATGAGATTTTTTAGTGTGACATGGCCCCTCCATTAGCTCTATATAGTGTTCTCTGTTTCACGGAAGTATGATTAACTTTTATCGTGTAGTACTCTCTTTGATGTACTTGCTTTCATACCTAGCTGTTATTCCCGTGTTTGAGAAAAGATGCATATACGATTCTTAATTAGTTTTCTTTGTATTTACAATTCTCTTATAACTACTGGCTGGGTGCTAACTTGTTTTAGAATAACATCACTTAATTTATGAGATAATTGTGAATAGAGAAATTACCATATGAATGCAATCCCCTGTAGTGAGGCACTTTATTACTTCATGCAAATGTCTAGTGTTTTTCAGAAGTACCCAACAATGGAAGTTGTGATCAATATTAACTTTCAAGAAACATTAGTTCTAAATTTTTCTTTATGACATTCCTTACCATAGTATTGAAGTTTATAAATTCTTCATTTCGTCATAGAATTTATATTGGGTCTAATTTGATTGGTTACTCATACATTCCAAACTTCAGGTAGGAGGCTTGATTGGTGGAGCTACAGTATCTGGGCTTCTCGGTCCTGCATGGAAGGTTGAATCAGTTTCACGCGATGGGCGACAGATTTATACAGACAAAGCACCACTTTTCTACCTCATCAAGAAATACCAAGTAATGCAAAGCATACAGGCTGTTTTGAGGACTCTTTATCACTAGGTTCATCTGCATAGAGGATAGGACAAAGGATAGATCTCCCATCATCTTTACTCTAAAGATTATCATTGAAAAATGAATGGGACATCATGTATGGTTACTCCAAAATTAATGTTGGCCTATAAGAGAACAAAGGGTCAATACTTCTACAGTCATTTTGTCTTTGTACAAAACTTGATCTTGAGTGTCAATGAATGGAACACAATTGGCAAAAAGGGTTCGTGGAGTTGACTTTAAATTTACGAGTTATCGGACTTCATAGAGTAGCATGTATAAAAGCGTGAGAATACGCAAATCATGAACACGTAGTTCTTTTAGCCAAAATGCTAATCATCAAAAACTTCTTGTACTAAGAATTTGGACATGTAATTCAGAACACTCATATTTTTCATTTCATTGAGTTCACTATTTCAAAGAACATGAATGATCTTAGTTATATAATATAATAAAATTTCTAAATACCATATAAATATATTAATATGTTCGGAAACTTGGTATATCATCTATCTTAGTATGCTTGAAAATAGGTCCTAGATTGTTTAAAATGTAAGTTCCAAAGATATCACTCTTCTAATGTAACATGCTCACAGAAATTTGGCGAGGAAAGCCGTTTTTGTTAATTCGTTGAATTAATTTTAATGGTCATTACTTATTTGTAAAAATATTATATTTTGCTTATTATGTTACCATTTTTCAGTCTAAATTGCACATAAAAGTGGAAAATAACTTCATTGTTTGAAATCAAATAGCTTGGAAAATCTGTTATCTTTGTATGAAGAATGTGATGATAACAACATATACATTTTTTTAAATAGAACATAGAAATAGGATAAAACATTTGAATTAGACGAGAAGATTTCAACAACGCTACCTCATTTTTTTTCGTCGATGAAATTAACATTAAACTATTAAAATTAATTGAATAATCAGATTTTTTGAATAAAATATTATAAAAAAAATTCTCAAAATTTCGAAGTAAACACGTTTTTAAGTTTTTTGTTTTGAGAAACAGTTTTTCAGAATAACAAAAAGAATGTATTTTTAACAATTTCAAAACAGACACTCAAAACACAAAATACAAAATGAATTCAAAACTCAAAACTAAAAATTGAAACACGAAGAGAACGGATTATTCAAAACTTTTCAAAACTCTCATTCTACAAATTCATTTAGATTGAGATTATAGATCCTACTCCAATCGATTCATCCAAGTTTGTTGAGGGAGAGTAACAAATGGAGGACTTCGTCGTCTGCCCTCTTTTTCTCATTTCCTAATCTTCAGCTTTTTTCAACCATAAATCTATACAATTTCAACTACAATATGCTGTTAACAAGGAGTGTAGATCATGAATCACATTTGAAGAAAGTAGATGACGTTGGAAAAAGTCAAGATGAAAGAGAAATAACAAAATCCCAAAAAGAAACTTGACCAAAAAATATCCAAAAGCTCTGGGTCCATGGAAAATCAATTTCCAAGAAGATAAATCAATCCATTGTTAATTTTTTATTTATTTAATTCCAGTTTTATGGAAGTTTCAATTCATGGGTAAGTTGTATTTTGAAGTTATTGGGTGTTTTTCATCTTCATTATATATTAAACCATATATGTTACCTGATTTTCGATTATTTCTTGAATATGTTCCGATTTTTGATTGTGTCCTAATTTTGTTTTGTTTTGATTGTGATGTGTGTATTCTTTGATTATTCTGTAATTGTGACCTGAATGTTATTCGATCATTCAATGATTATGAACTTATTCTCTACTACAACCACGTTTGATTGTGACCTCATTGTTCTTTGATTAATTTAATATTGTGGCATATTTTTGTATCATAAACTAACGAAGTTTGATTATAACCTGATTGTTCTACAATTATTCCATGATTGTGACTTTATTTTTCATTGATTGTGGCCTGATTGTTCTTCAAATGTTCGATTATTGTGACTTGAAGCATTACATTTGTAACATATATCACATTCCAAATAATAAGACATTGCATATTTATGAGGTGAATTTGTAACCTATTTTGGCAAAATGTTATGAGGTAAGTAACACTTCATAGTTCAACTGTGGCCTTAGTTGTTTAGCATTGTGACCTGTTTTCTATTAATTTATAGTACATTTCAGTATAGGGATTGTAGGTAATTTACAGTACAGTTCAACTGTGGCCTATTTTTTGTTCATTTGCAGTAAATTCCAGAAAACAATTCTAACAACATGCCTATCTGATTTTGATGTTATGTTTATCCAATTATTTAATGCAGGAATAGAAATTTAACAATACTCCACAATGACGTTGTGAATATGTCGATGTCATTTGACACTAGTATAGCGAGGATAGACATTGCTTCAATATTATTTAAAATTGACAGATTAGACATGTCACAAAGCGAGAGAAAATGAAGGAAATTGAATGATTTTGTCTTGTTAGTTTATTTAAAATATTTTTTCCTTGACTATTAGAGAGTTGATTGTCTATCTTTTGATATGTCTATCTTGTAGAATATCATTTGATTTGTGGATGAATAATTTAATTTGTATATCTAAGACTTTGTGGTTGTTTCGATTATTTTGTCAATTTTTTGTTGTATCATTCTAGTGAAATTTTGTCTCCTTGATAAGGTTATCATTTAACATATTCAATGATACACATAATGTGTTATAGGTCATCAAATATATTAGTCACAATCACGTAAATATACATGTCACATACATGTATTGTGACCTAAAAATGTTGTATTGTAACTTAATTATATGTGACCAAAAAAATTACATGTTTAATCTGTGACCTCCTTTTTATAAAATGTGACCTGATTTTGATCTAACGATAAATAAGACAAGGAATCAAGCTGGCAAGTAAGGGATACAAGATGAAAATTCTAACCTAACTTCTTGCTGTGATCTATTGTTAGTTTTTGTAAAATAATTTTGGTTAAAATGTGTTTGTGTTTGAGCTTGATTAGGTCACTGTGTGCAGGATTACACACATTTAATTGCATATGAAATTTGTTAATACGTTGAGAAATGTGATTTCATTCAAATCTTTATTTGTTTGTGACTTTAGAATTGGTTTTGTGACCATAGATTTCAATCAAGATACTTGCAATTCGCATTTACATGAAACTATAAATTTGCATGCCAAAATTCAAGTATAGCATAGGCCACAATTTATGATTTATTCTATAGAACAAGTCAAAAAGGAGAAATAGTATGTGACAATCAAACAATTATAGGACACGGTCACATGTATCTCTTTGTAATCAAGGTCACAGTCACATACCTAATATTCTAACATGTCCTATTGTATCAACTGAATTTAGGTTACTTTCTGTACATGGAAAATGCTGATAATATATTTACGATAACCGATTACAATCATAAAATCACAGATCACATTAAACGTATTACAGGTCACAGATAGTCACAGTTAACACAAGCATTGTCACAAACAGTCACAATTAATACAAATGTAGTCACGGATAACATAAACTTGGTCATAAACAGTAACAATCAACACAAACTAATTACAAACGATCACTATTAACACAACTTAAACTTATCAAGCATGTGAATCATGATTGGAGAGGTCACAACAAAACTTATCAAGTGTGTGAAATCAAAATAAATTACACAACAACCGTCAATGCATACTCTATATTTTAAATAAATTGGAAACAACAAATTCAATAATTTGGAAATTCCAAAATCATGGTTGAATTTCATGATTTGGGACAGGCAAAGCCAAAAATCCCTTTAATCCGAACTAACGTCGTCGATGATGGTAAGGCTCTTAATCCTCTGTGCTAATTGACTTGGAAAATATAGCGTATATGACCATAAACAATTTCTCTAAACATTTCAAAATTACGGTCAGCGGAATGACGAATCTGTAAATGATGGAACAAGAGGCAAGCTTAAACTATCCAATTGATGAATTGGATAGTTTTACAAGTTTGATAAATTGGAAATTGTATTCTTCAAATATGGTATTTATGAATTTTTCCCTTGTAAGTTTTCAAAGGTGGAGTTATAATAGGGATGACAATTGACTCGAACCCGATTAAAGACGAGCTAAGCCGACTAAGCTCAGCCAATTGTTAGAGTATGTTATTTTTGTGGCTTGTTCGTGGCTTGAGGTGGAGGTGGTTGTTCGTGGCTTGAGATCTGATAGTGGTGGTTGTGATGATTTTTGTTGGCAGTGGAATGGATCTAGTGGTGGTGGCTTTTGTTGGCGGTGGTGTTGTAGTGTTGGTGTTGCTGTGGTGGTGGCAGGGTGAGAGTGGTCGCAAGTGGCCATAGTAGCAGTAACAGTGGTATGTGACCCACTATTTGGTGTATGTGACCAATTATTTAGTTATCTGTGACCAAATATTCAATTGTAACCTAAAAATTTGATAATATGTGATTGGAAAATAATTTGTGACAACCTAATTTGAAAATCTATGACTGACTAATAAATTGTGACTTGTAATGTTTTTGATTTGTGACCGATGAAATAATAAGTGATTAATAAATTTGATAATATAAGAAATTGTGACCTATAAGTACGCATTTATGACCATGAATTGTATTAATTAATTAATACCAGATTTTTGAAATTTGAAATTTAAAACCTGAAAATTGAATTGTCTATACTAACATGACTTGTGAATTTTTCCCTATGATTATTCTACTTCGGCCGTAATTTGACTAAGGAATTGCACAAAAACAGCAAGAAAGGATTAAGTTATTAGCACATTTTGTCTTGTCTAAGATGATAAAATTTCAACATCATCATTTGTAGAAATTACATGCTTGAGGAATGAATATCGACTCTTATCTCTATCATTTCCCTCCATCAAGTTTTAGTCAATGAACTTATTATGCTTCTCCAGTTCAATTTTTTTCATCCTATTGAAAAATATCATTGCATAGATTAATTATTATCAGGTTGGACAAGTCATAGTTCAATGGGCTATTTGGGATCAATTACTGCGAGTAACATGAAAAGGTGGTTCAAAATCTTCAAGGTGGTTATCAATGTTAACTACACTTTATTTGATGCATATGATTGAACTACATGCTATGTTGAATGTTTTGTTTCCTCGGCCCAAATATCAAGTACGTGCCTTTAGAAATTTTTTAGTAATGTGGCATCTGGAGAAATTCTAGGATTTTTTTTATTTTAAAAAAAGGAATTCTAGTCACGTAATATGGATACAACACAAGCATCCACTTTTAAACTTTCAAATTCCAATGGAACATTCACTTTTCGCTTGTTTGGTTGCCACTTGTTGCTGGAGTTTAAGTAGGGATGACAAATTGGCTCGTCGGCTCGGCCCGCCCATGGCTCAGCTTGGACCAAGCCCCATTTTAGGGCAATGGGCCGAGCCCGAACCGGCCCGCAACTCAGAATAAAATTGCAGCAGCTTTAATGTAGTAACACAGCCAAAAGAGAGAAAAAAATCAAGCCAGCTCGGCTCGGCTCGGCTAAAAAAAAGCCCGTACCTCTAGCCCGAGCCTCAAATTTCGGCCCGTAAGCCAGCTCGACTCGGCTCGTTGACATCCCTAAGTTTAAGTATCTTGAAAAGCTAATGCTATAGCAAGATTTAATGCCCTGGCAGGATTTCTATAAATTAAATTCTTTTACTACCAGCTAAATTTAAACAATTATGCCATTTGATTTTTGTGGATGTTCAAATAGTTTTTCACATTAGCAAGATTAGAACAAGGAACTATGTAAATGTTTCGAAATTACCTTCTTTATATATTTGTTGAACTAAAAAATTGTCACTTGGAAGGAGAAAAATTGCATGGCTATTACAATGCATGCCAAATATTTGTAAAAGTTCCAGACTTGGTTATCTCTTATTCAAATGTCTTGCTGATCATTATCTCTATTTGAGGCAAGCTCTAAGTCCTTGCATGTTCGAGCCTAGCTGATAGGACTTTGTAACTTTGAAGGCGAATCTTAACTCGTAGATTTTTTATTATTATCAGAGGTAACATCTTGGAACCCTCAATCTTTGAATAAAGGAAGATGCGGCATATTTTGGAATCCTTGCTCCGAAGCAAACCGTCAGATGTGTTTGCCCCTGCAAAAGGAGTTTTTCATGGCCTTACCTACCTCGCCAAATGCTATTCCTGACTTCGTGAGATGTTTATATCTCGCCTCACACTATCGTCAAGCCTAGTTATAAGACCTCGTCATTCCGATGCAAGTTTATAAGACTCCGATAGTTCGAGAGCTTTTCAAGAATGTTTATTCTCGCCTCGTCGGATTCTTATTCCTGACTTCGCGAGATGTTTATTCCTCACGTCTCACTATCGTCGAGCCTAGCTATAAGATCTCGTCAATCCGAGATTGCCTATAAGACTCCGATAGTTCAAGAGCTATTAGCAAGATGTCTATTCCTTACCATGCCAGGTGCTTATTCTGACTTCACGAGATGTTTATTCCTTGTTTCTCACTATCGTCAAGTCTAGCTATAAGACCCCATCAATCCGAGGCCGCTTATAAGACTTTGATAGTTTGGGAGGTATTAGTGAAATGTCTATTTCCCACCACGCCACATGCTTATTCTTGGCTTCCTGAGATGTTTATTCATCGCATTTTACTATCGTCAAGCTTAGTTATAAGACCTCGTATATCCGAGGTCACTTATAAAACTCTGATAGTTCGAGAGCTATAAGCGGAATGTCTATTCTTCGCCTCACCAGATACTTATTCCTGACTTCACGAGATGTTTATTCCTCACCTCTCACTATCGTTGAGCCTAGCTATAAGACCTCATCAATCTGAGGTTGCTTATAAGACTCTGATAGTTCGAGAGCTATTAGCGGGATGTCTATTCTCCGTCTCATCAGATGCTTATTCCTAGCTTCACGAGATGTTTATTCCTCGTCTCTCACTATCCTCGAGCTCAGCTATAAGACCTCGTTTATCCGAGGCCTCTTATAAGATTCCGATAGTTCGAGAGTTATTAATGGGATGTCTATTCCCAGCCTCACCGGATGCTTATTCCCGGTTTCACGAGATGTTTATTTCTCGCTTCACTATTGTTGAGCTTAGTTATAAGACTTCTTCTATCCAAGGCCACTTATAAGATTTTGATAGTTGGGAAGCTACTAGCGGGATGTTTATTTCCCATCTCGACAAATGTTTATTCCTGGCTTCGCGAGATGTTTATTTCTCACCTCTCACTATCGTCGATCCTAGTTATAAGACCTCGTCATTACGAAGCAAGTTTATAAGACTTCGATAGTTCGAGAGCTTTTCGTGGGATGTTTATCCTTGCATTGTCAAATGCTTATTCCTGGCCTAGTGAGATGTTTATTCCTCGCGTCTCACTATCGTCGAGCTTAACTATAAGATCTCGTCAATCTGAGACCACCTATAAGACTCCAATAGTTCGAAAGCTATTAGCGAGCTGTCTATTCCTACATCGCCAGATGTATATTCCTAGTTTTATAAGATGTTTATTCCTCGCCTCTCACTATCTTTGAGCCTAGCTATAAGCTATCGTCTATTCGAAGTCAACTTACAAGACTCCAATAGTTTGAAAGCTATTCACAGGATGTTTATTTCCCAACTTGCTAGATGCTTATTCCTGGCTTTGCGAAATGCTCATTCCTCGTCTCTTATTATTGTCTAGTCTAACTGTAAAATATTTTCTCTCCTAGACTAGCTTATTAGACTCCAATAATGCGACAACTATTAGCTGTATGTCTATTTCTCACCTCGCTAAATGCTTATTCTTAGCTTTGCGAGATTCTTACTCCTCATCTCTTATTATTGTCAAGCCTAACTATATAATATTTTCGCTTCGAGACCAGCTTATGAGACTCCAATAATGTGAGAGCTATTAGCTGTATGTTTATTTCCCACCTCGCTAGTGTTTATTCCTGGTTTCTCGAGATGTTTATTCATCGCCTCTCACTATTGTCGATCCTAGCTATAAGACATCGTCAATTCGAGGCCGCCTATAAGTCCTCGATAGTTCGAGAGCTATTAGCGGGATGTCTATTCCCCACTTCGCTAGATGCTTCCTAGCTTCGCGAGATATTTATTCCTTGTATTTCACAATCGTTGAGCTAGCTATAAGACCTCATCAATTCGAGAGTGCCTATAAGATTTCAATAGTTTGAGAGCTATTATCGAGGTGTCTGTTCCCCTCCTTGCCAGATGCTTATTCCTAGCTTCGCGGGATGTTTATTCCTTGCCTCTCACTATCATTGAGCCTAGCTATAAGACCTCGTCATTACGAGGCAAGTTTATAAAACTTTGATAGTTTGAGAGCTTTTCGCAGGATGTTTATTCTCGCCTCATCAGATACTTATTCTAGGCTTTGCGAGATGTTTATTACTCACGTCTCACTATCATCGAGCCTAGCTATAAAGCCTCGTCAATCCGAGATTGCTTATAAGACTCTAATAGTTCGAGAGCTATTAGCGAGATGTCTATTCCCTGCCTCGCCATATGCTTATTCCTGGTTTCGCAAGATGTTTATTCCTCGCCTCTTACTACTGTCAGGCCTAGTTATAAGACATCGTCTATCCGATGCCGCTTCTGAGACTCCGATAGTTCGAGAGCTATTAGCAGGATGTTTATTCCCTGCCTTACTAGATACTTATTCCTGGTTTCGCAAGATGTTTATTCATTGCTTCTCACTATCGTTGAGTTTAGTTATAAGACTTCATCTATCTGAGGTCACTTATAAGACTCCGATAGTTGGAGAGCTATTAGCGGGGTGTCTATTCCCCACATCTCCAGATGTTTATTCCTAGCTTCGTGAGCTGTTTGTTCCTCGCCTCTCACTATCGTCGAGCTTATTTATAAAATCTAGTACATCTAAGGCTGCTTGTAAGACTCCGATAGTTCGAGAGCTATTAGCGAGATGTTTATTCCCCGTTTCATCATATGTTTATTATTGACTTCGCAAGATGATTATTCCTCGCCTCTCATTATCATCGAGCTTAGCTATAAGTCCTCGTATATTTGATGTTAGCTTATAAAACATCAATGGTTCTAGACAAGCCACTAGCTCAATATTTATTATTCACTCGGCGAGATGCCTCACTATACAAGTTGCGTCACAGATGCATGATTATTTAAGAGAGCTCATCATGCCTCTGCATCAAATGCATTACAGTTGCCTATATTTTAGAGTTTTGTTTCTGCTTCAACTATATCACATCTACTTATCTTCAGAGAGTTTAGATTATTCCCTGTATGGATGAATAGTCCACCACGCAGAAAGCCTTTGACGTGGATGAATCATCTACCATGCAAGGATGTCATTTCTCGCTTAGTAAAGAGAGGTGGCCCACCTTAATACCAACGAAGACGAAGCCTTCTATGGCTGGACCAAAGACTATGGAGGAAGCCCTTGACATGGATACGCCACCCCCATGTAAGGATGTCAGCTTATCATAGCTAATTATATCCAAAGTCTCATCTCTACATCAGCTTCCACAACTACTTATGACTAGAGCATCGCCTCTGCTGCTTTTATATTTAGAGTCTCACCTCTACATCAACTTAATTATCACATCTACTTCTATCTGAGCATCGCCTCTGCTACTTCCATCCAGAGCATTACCTATGCTACTTCTCTTCAGAGCATCGTCCTTATCCAAAAGTCCATACATTATATAAATATTCATACCTAGACTTGTGGGACTATTATGATACTAATATCTTAGTATCATTACATTATTATTGCAAACAAATGCATTATATTATTGTTGTTAAGTACTTATGCCACATCATTGCTTGAATGTCATGATACTATTTTCATTACAACCAGTACATACGCCACATTATCTGTATTATTGACAGCATATCATCTGCTATGCTGTATGATAGACTCTTTGCATATTCTTTCTTGGAGAAATTTGATTTGTCATTATTCACTTTATCATTATGAGTAATTTGAGGGACAAATGAATCCCAATTATTTTATACATGAGCGGTGGAGATATTATGTTGTATTACATGTTGGTTATAATCCATATTACATAGGAGATGTTGTCAAAATTTTGAAAAATTATATTTAGTATCTATCTTTCGAGGCAATTCGTATGTCCTCGCTTATTTAGACTCGCACACCTATTTTCTGAGGTAGTTCGTAAATCCTTACTTATTGGAGCGATTTATATTCTCGAAGAAATTCGTAAATCCTTACCTATTTAGGATCGATGCATATTTTCGAGACAGTTCGTAAGTCCTTACTTATTGGAGCTACTCATATTTCTGAGGCAATTCATAAGACTTTGCCTACTTGACAGTTTATATTTCAAAGCTAGACTCGCACATGAATCTACGACTCATACTTAGGGGACTATTGTTACACCTATAATTTGCTTAGCGTACGCATCACGAAGGAGGTCCCACATTGACCGATGTGGCATCAACTAATTAATTTATTAGACCCATTTAGCCCTTGTTTGGTCCCATTAAATTAAAATTCATTTTTCTCTCTCTTTTTATCAACCACACATTCTCCAATAAATTAATATTACACATAAATCTAAAAACTTTTTCTTTCTTTTTAACCACACAATTTTTATAAAAAAAATTACTATTCATTTCATTATAATTTGAGATAATCGAGCCCAAACATATGCTTAATTACGCACTCGGGCTCAACTCAGTAACCACTCGGCCCATTATCATTCTCTTATATATATGTAAATCCATTAACAAAAAATTTATGTTTTTCTAATCCTAACCAAACCCCATCTCCCTTCTCTACACTCTTTATATTTCGTCCAGCAGTTGACTTGATCGTTGGAATGCAAATGGTTGTCGAACCTTTTTTTTCTCGATTGACGGTATTTGCCTTCTAATGGGGTGTTCCAGTATGCAGATAGTGTCTACGTGGAGGAGACGTCTAAAGTCCTGAATATTTTCATAAAATGGGATTAATAATTTTATATGCTATATTTTTATTATTTTGGAAGGTTAGGGACTAAAGTGACATATTTTAAATTAAAATTTAATTGTTCCAAATATTTAAATATTGATAGAGTAATGATAAATATGTCAATATTGGGCTCGTTGGATAGCTGGTAATTAATCATGTATATTAGGCTCGAGAAAAAGTTTAATCGGATAAGTTAGACCTAAGATATTATAGTTTATAGAAGTTATTATATTTTGGTGTGTATTTAAATAAAATATTTTAATTTATTTGGGGTGAGACACGTATGATTTGAATGGAAATGTAGTTTTGATTAAATAAAATTTTTATGTGAGACAGAAAGAGACTTATGGGAGTTCTTGAAACATGTGTCAATTAATTTATTTTATTAATATTATATTCAAGTTTTCCTAGCATACCAAGTGTCTCATATGATGATTGGTTGAGATATGTTATGATAGAGACATGTGCATCTAACCTACAAGCGAAAGAACATGTTTCATGTTTGGGTCGAGGCCGAAAACCAATTGGATCAATGTGTTAGAAGCAGCCGAAGAAGGAAGCAACCAAGATAACCAAGCGACCGCTTAGTTATCCAGGTCAAGCGATCGCTCAATCATCTACTGAAAATTGAAGGAGCAAAATTAACCTTCTAAGCGACCACTTAAAAACATACCAAGCGGCCGTTTAGAACAAAATTGAAGCCGAATTTCCTATTTTTGGCGAGATTGTTTGTTTTGACTATAATTCATATTTTTGGTAATTTCTATTTTCTAGAACTCTTAAATTTCTTTATTTCCATATTTTCTAGGTTTAGTATAAATAGGAATTTTATTCTCATTGTATGGACAACTTTGATATGAATTAAATTGAAATTTTCTCTCTAATGTTCTTGAATGAAAACCAATCGAACTTATCAAATATTTAATTATATTTGTGGCATTCAAACATCGAATCGTGGGTTCTTCATTGTGTAATCAAGGGGTTCAACGCATCTTTGTTATCGTTGGGTTTTTTGCTTCACTTCGTTGGGTTCAAATCCAAAGCCTAGAACTTATCAAAGAATCAGACAACCTTTGTGACGTTCGTAAATCAAGGTTCGTTGATTTTGTGATCAAGAGGTTTTTCAAGTTCCGTTCTTGCTTGGTTCTACGATCTCCGGGTCGAGATCCTATCATCTACAACCTGAATTTGGGCTTTCTCGACGTTTTCAAAATCAATTCCGCAAGTTCCATGATATCCCCAATCGGGATCTCATCAAGTGACATCAGAGCTCGGGCTCCAGATTCAGATTCTATCCTTTTATTTTGTTTTGAGTCTTTTGTTATTGTTCTTGTGTCCAGTAAAATATTTGAGTTTTTGATCCAAAAAATTTCAAAAATTATTTTTGGGCTAATCTAACATCCAAATCAACTTCCGTTTGTTTCGTTGTTCTCATAGTTGAATTTTGGAATTTTGTAAAAAAAAATCTACACTATTCACGGGGGTACTGTTCACGTGATTTTTTTTTTTTTTTAATTTCTTGAAAATTGTCCAAATATCCTATTTTCTTTTTTAAATTCAAAATCTATTTCTGTTCAGTTCAATCCAAATTCAAGAACCACTTTCTTGAATTAAATTCTCACTCATCCAATTCTTCAATTATTTTCTTGAGTCTTCTTGATTATGCCTACGTTAATAATGATTATGATTGTGGTTTTCTTTTCCAAATTCAGTGTTTTGTGGGTAGTGGAATATGTAGTTTAGCTATTGACAAGGAGCACATGTGATATGATCCGGGCTACTCTAGAAACCATCAAGAATCCGAAGAAATTTATATGCAGTGGATTAAGCAATAAGGTTGAACAGAAGGGAAACGAGGGATCATTTGCATTGACGTTGTCACAATCACTGAGACATCATAAGACACAGAGAAAGCACAGTGGCATGCTAGTGGAGATTATTTTGGGAACATCACAAACTTGCAGAAGGAAGCCGTTGGGACGAGCACACTTTGATCTATGTACTGGTTATTGGGTGTTCATACTACAGAGGCGGGAAAGAATTCAGAAGAGGTCCAAACTGCATCCTAGAGGAGATGGATCGTTCCATGTTCTTGACTTGATTGGGAGTAAAGGGAATAATCTTAGCATTGAAGGTACGGATTCAAGGACAAATCCGTTTGAAGAGAGAGGGGATGATATGAGCTAGGATAGACCCCAGGCGATCAAAAGTACAATGTTCATTGAGAAGAAGTTGAGGGCTCGTTCGAATGTGTTTAGTGCCGATAACGTGGTTAATGACGTCGCACAAAGTCATACAAATGCATGCTAGAGAAAGGGGACACATGGGGTTGAAGACAACATGTCAATGAACAAGTTTCATGTTTGGGTCGACGCCGGAAACCAATTGGATCAACACGAAAGTTATGCAATTATTTTCAGTCTTATATTGAAACCTATTTTTGACCTAGTAAACGATCGAATTACAGGATTATGTCTGAATAAAAGTTGTAGCTCTTTGAGTTATCTTTATAATACACTTTTAATCACTTCAATTGGATATATGTAGAGAAAGTTATGACCAAAATACTGAAAGCTGTCCAGCGAAAAAAAGTTATTCCAAGCGATCGCTTGGAACAAATCCCAAGCGGTCGCCCAAAACCATTCAGGGAATCCAGGATGTGAATTTTACAAACCAAGCGGTCGCTTGGCTTATAACCAAGCGGTAGTTTGGTACAAAACTGAAGTCGGTTTTCCTATTTTGGCGAGGTTGTTTATTTTGACTATAATTCTTATTTTTGGTAATTTCTATATTTTAGAACTCTAGAATTTCGTAGTTTCCATATTTCATAGGATTTATTGTTTTAGTATAAATAGGATTTTTATTCTCATTATAAGAAGAACTTTGATATTGAATTAAATTGAAAAGCTTTTTCTTTCTACTTTGTTCTTCCATTAACAATTTTATCGAACTTATCAAAGATGAATAATCTTTGTGGCGTTCAAATATCGGTACGAGAGTTCTTCAATTATGTAATCAAGGAGTTCAGCGCATCATCGTTATCGTTGGGTTTTTTGGTTTACTTTGCTGGGTTTAAATCCAACCCGGATTTTATTGGCGTTATTGGGTTCTGCATCAATCTAGTTGTGGGTTTCGTAGTCACCGTTGCTATGAGATTTACATCAGTAATTTGGTCATAACTTTCTCTACTGATATCCGATTGAAGTGATTCAAAGTGCATTGGAAAGATAACTCAAAGGGATACAATTTTTATTCAGACATAATCCTCTACTTCGATCATTTACTAGGTCAAAAATAGGTTTCCATATGAGACTAAAAACAATTGCATAACTTTCGTGTTGATCCAATTGGTTTACGACGTCAACCCAAACATGAAACTTGTTCATTGGCATGTTGTCTTCAACCCCATGTGTCCCCTTTCCCGAGCATGCATTTGTATGACTTTGTGCGACATCATTAACCACGTTATCGGCCTTAAACACTTTCGAATGCGCCCTCAACTTCTTCTCAATGAACATTGCACTTTTGATTACCGGGGCCTATCCTGGCTCATATCATCCCCTCTCTCTTCAAAATGATTCTTCCTCGAATCCGTACCTTCAATGCTCAGATTATACCATTTACTCCTAATCAAGTCAAGAACATGGAATGGTCCATCTCCTCTAGGATGGAGTTTGGACCTCCTCTGAATTCTTTCCCGCCTTTGTAGTATGAACACCCAATAACCAGCACATAGATCAAAGTGTGCTAGTCCCAACGGCTTCCTTCTGCAAGTTTGTGATGTTCCCAGAATAATCTCCATTAGCATGCCACTGTGTTTTCTCTGTGTCTTATGTTGTCTCAGTGATTGTAACAACGTCAATGCAAATGATCTCTCGTTTCCCTTCTGCTCAACCTTATTGCTTAATCCACTTCATATAAATTTCTTCGGATTCTTGATGTTTTCTAGCGTAGCCCGGATCATATCACTACTGATGCGAACTCCGTAGCAACGGTGACTATGAAACTTACAACTAGATTGATGCGGAACCCAAGAACGCCAATAAAACTCGGGTTGGACTTAAACCCAACAAAGTGAACCAAAAAACCCAACGATAATGATGATGCGCTGAACCCCTTGATTACATAATTGAAGAACTCTCGTACCGATATTTGAACGCCACAAAAATTATTCATCTTTGATAAGTTCGATAAAATTATTCATGGAAGAACAAAGTAGAAAGCAAAAGCTTTTCAATTTAATTCAATATCAAAGTTGTTAATACAATGAAAATAAAAATCATATTTATACTAAAGTAATAAATCCTAGAAAATCTGAAAAATACGAAATTCTGGAGTCCTAAAATATAGAAATTACCAAAAATAAGAATTATAGTCAAAATAAACAACTTCGCCAAAATAGAAAAATCGGCTTCAGTTTTGTACCAAGTTACCGCTTGATTTGTAAAATTCACCTCCTGGATTCCCTAAATAGTTCTGGGCGACCGCTTGGGATTTGTTCCAAGCGACCGCTTGGAACAACTTTTTTCTCCGCTGTATAGCTTTCAGTATTTTGATCATAACTTTCTCTACTGATATCCGATTGAAGTGATTCAAAGTGAATTGGAAAGATAACTTAAAGAGCTACAAATTTCATTCAGACATAATCTTCTAATTCGATCATTTACTAGGACAAAAAATAGGTTTTAATATGAGACTGAAAACAATTGCATAACTTTCGTGTTGATCCAATTGGTTTTCGGCGTCGACCCAAACATGAAACTTGTTCATTGGCATGTTGTCTTCAAACCCGTGTCCCCTTTCCCGAGCATGCATTTGTATGACTTTGTGCGACGTCATTAACCACGTTATCGGCCCTAAACACGTTCGAATGAGCCCTCAACTTCTTCTCAATGAACATTGCACTTTTTATCGCCTGGGGCCTATCCTGGTTCATATCAACATGTCAAACTTGGCTAGCATCATATGGTTGAAAAATTAGGATTACCTTTACAAAATACCCTAGGCCTTATAGGATGACTTGCTTGAAGGAGTGTGGGAAGGTAAATGTGACTAAGCAGATTCTAGTAAGCTTCACCATTGGGAGATATAGTGATGAAGTTTGGTGTGATATGATACCGTTGAAATCTTTTCATATCTTGTTTGGGAGACCTTGGAGATATGAGAAGAAGGCTATTTATGATGTGGAGAGGAACAGGTATAGGTTTCTTCAGGACGGAAAACAAATCACTCTAGCTGGCTTGACACTAGAATAGTCCCTTGCCAATCAACTCGAAGTGAGAAGTAATGAAAGAGAGCATTCAGAAAGAAGAGAAATAGGAAGTAAAAATGAGAGTGAGAAAGAGATAGAAAAAGAAAATGAGAATAGAGAGCTGCCAAAAAATGAAGTGGAGCCAGAAGAGGTAAAAAAATGAATCTTCAGAGAGAAGAAAAGTCAGAAGAAAACTTGCAGAAAAATAAAAGTGAGGTTGAAAGGGCCTTAGTGAGAACTAACAATCTCCTTCCTAGTTTTGCTATTTCTGTTTTGCAGGTTCCTGAATATATTGGCATCCATGAAAGCTAGCCTATTGGAATACCACCTAATCCAGGTATTGAGCATCAACTTATGGATGAAATTAACAAGCCCTACCTCTGCTTGGATATCACTTTAATATTGGGCGTTAACTTTGTGATTCCTGAGGAGACGAAAGAGTTTCAAGGGCTTCGGAAGGAATTTATATGCAATAGATTGAGAAATAAAGTTGAACAGAGGGGAAACGTGAGTTCATTTACATTAACATTGTTACAATCACTGAGACAGCATAAGACATGGAGGAAGCACAGTGGCACGCTAATGGAGATTATTTTGGGAACATCACAAACTTGCAGAAAGAAGCCGTTGGGACGAGCACATTTTGATCTATGTGCTGATTATTGGGTATTCATACGACAGAGGTGGGAAAGAATTCAGAAGAGGTCCAAGCTGCATCCTAGAGAAGATGGATTGTTCCATGTTCTTGACTTGATTGGGAGTAAATGGTGTAATCTAAGCATTGAAGGTACGGATTCGAGGACGAATCCTTTCGAAGAGAGGGAGAGAGAGAAATAGGATGATATGATTCGGGATGCGCCACAATTTAGCAAGAACCCTAAACTTGTTGGAAAGAGACTAGAGCCAAGTGCGAAACTTGAAAGAGCTCATAAAGTCGATCATTTACATGTTCGAGTAACAGAGTTCATAATGTTGAAGATAACAAGCGAAAGAACATGTTTCATGTTTGGGTCGAGGCCGAAAACCAATTGGATCAATGTGTTAGAAGCAGCCGAAGAAGGAAGCAACCAGGATAACCAAGCGACCGCTTAGTTATCCAGGTCAAGCGATTGCTCGGTCGTCTACCGAAAATTGAAGGAGCAAAACTAACCTTCTAAGCGACCGCTTAGAAACATACCAAGCGGCCACTTAAAACAAAACTGAAGACGAATTTCCTATTTTTGGCAAGATTGTTTATTTTGACTATAATTCTTATTTTTGGTAATTTCTATTTTCTAGAACTCTTAAATTTTGTTATTTCCATATTTCATAGATTTAGTATAAATATGAATTTTATTCTCATTGTATGGACAACTTTGATATGAACTAAATTAAGATTTTCTCTCCAATGTTCTTGAATGAACACCAATCGAACTTATCAAATATTTAATTATATTTGTGGCGTTT
Source organism: Osmanthus fragrans (assembly GCA_019395295.1). Lineage (NCBI taxonomy): Eukaryota > Viridiplantae > Streptophyta > Magnoliopsida > Lamiales > Oleaceae > Osmanthus > Osmanthus fragrans. Next base: position 25,796,460 of record CM033345.1, read on the forward strand.
AAATATCGGATCGTGGATTTTTCATTATGTAATCAAGGGGTTCAATGCATCTTTTGTTATCGTTGGATTTTTTACTTCACTTCGTTGGGTTCTAGTCCAAAACCTAGAACTTATCATAAGATTAGGCAACATTTGTGGCGTTCGCAAATCGAGGTTTGTTGGTTTTGTGATCAAGAGGTCTTTCAAGCTTCGTTCTTGATTGGTTGCTTGGTTCAATAATCTCCGGGTCGAGATCCAATCGTCTACAACCTGAATTTGGGCTTTTCCGGCATTTTCAAAATCAATTCCACAAGATATCCCCCAGTCGGGATCTCATCATGTCCTATTGAGTATTTTCATATACTCGCCATTTTCTTTACTTCTCACATATTAGAACGGATCGTTGGTTGGGGGCGATGATGTGCAGTCGTGGTGCCAAGATTTATGGAATTCAATAAATTAATTTCGGTGTAACGCGACAATTTATTTTTATTTTTCAGCATTATTTTAGTTTTGTTATCATGTGGATTTCTCAATTTGAATATGGATTATAATTTTATTTGGTCAAACTTTTTATATTATTTATTATTGGTAGAACTACAATTCTCATGTTGTGACGTTTAATGTATTTATTTATTTGTTGAATGAAATTTTTAGCAACGATTTAAATATAATAAAATTTGGGTCGTTATAGTTTGGTATCAGAGTCCAGGTTTAATTTTCTGTAGACCCATATGTATATTCATGGTATGAGTTTTTGAAAAAAATAATAATAAAAAAAATTTTGAACTGTTCGTTATTCACGATGAACAGTGAACAGTGACCAGTAAAAAAATTGATCTGTTTAAATGGTTAATGTGTACATGTGTATATATGTTGTGATTTTTTTTTTTTAAATATTCTCTTTAGAATATAAAGTTTCATTTTTAGCCATAATGACAATTAATTTTTTTTTAATTACCAGATTTTCTTTTCAATTTGTGAAATTTCATAATAATCCAAGCACTAGTATGTTGTGTTTTATAGTTACTAAAATTACAATGTGATGTCTACTAAAATAAATGTTTTATATATAAATCCATATATGATATATAGGATGTTTTTTTGAACATAATTGTTTACGTCACTTTAAAAATAAAAATAAAAATAAAATAAAATAAAAGAGGAAGATGATGATGAATGAAAGTTGTATTATTAGGAATTTGTTCACTTGATCTTATACGAAATTATATAGAGGTTTAGATATGACTTTATGTATATATATAAATGAAATTCATACTGAATGCTATAGTCGAATCCTATTTAATCGAATTCGATTATACATGAATGTCTCGATTAATTAAAAGCGGTATGATTTGAGAGACCTTTAGCACTCAATAACCATCAATTGACCACCTTCCGACAACTTTAAGGTATGTAAAGGGGGGTAAGAATTGAAATTTATATAAACTTTTTGCATGATTTAAATCTTTTAAAATACCTACGTTTAAATTCGTCAATTATGCAGTTTGTTTTTTCTTGCTAAATTTATTATATGTGTTACGATAATATAGTTATAACATGTTAGATTTAGAACTGGCGTGTGACGGGTGACTTAATATTAATTTTCTAGAAAATGGCACCACCTACCAACACAAATTTGATGCGTGATTTATTGCGAGCAATACAAGAGTTGAGCGGACAGAATCAAGCACCCCCACCACAAAATACACTGTCACAGCAAAATGCAATAATTACTAATTAGCATCAGAGCCAGCATGCTAAGATGAGAATTCATCATTAAAACAATATTCTTTCTCCGACTGAATAATTCTAAAGTTTCAACTACCCTTAAATTTCAAAGTTTTTAAGATAAAAATAAAAATGTCAACTTTGCATTAATGTTTTCGCATGGAGTGTTCTATGCATATATTTATTATATATAAACAAATTATTCAAATTTCCACCGCAATATGTTTCCACTGAAAACCCAAATATGCAAAACGCCCGTTTCCTTTTCCTACCCGTGGCTGAAACTCTGTTTTTTTCCTACTCTTTACCAAGGATGAAGAGATCTGTGTATGGGATTTAAAACCTTGAATTAAATTCTAAAATTCAGTTTCAATTGGCGACCGACTTTAATTTGGAGACTTTTGGGTTGACACAATTAATGATCTGGGTTTTGTGTGTTGTCTAATATGCTTGGTTGTTGACTGGATCGGATGTTGAACCTAGTTCGCGGTGGCAGCCTTTTCGCGACTTGCAATGCCGGCTTCCGTTTGGGTGATGCGCCGGTAGTGACCAGCGCCGCCTAAGAAAATGGGCGGTATATTTTAGGGTTTTAAGTTCAACCGTCAGGGGTAGATTTAGGGACAGGGGCCTCTCTTGAAATTTATGAAATTGGAGGCCCCTGTCTACAATTAAGAGGTTGGGGTCATATTGTAATTTTTAAAATAAGGACCTTCCAGGCAATTTTGAATATTGAAAGATCTAGTTTTAATTTGAATTCAAGGTTAAAATGTAATTTTCAAAAGGTATTAAATTTGAATTTTTAAAAGGTTTGACCCCAAGGTTACAATTTTGGCCCAATTAAAATTTTATTTAAAAGTTGACCCCGTTTGAAACTATATTTTAAATAAATAAATAAATAATTTGATTGACTATTTTTATATTCTCGTTAAAATATTTATATATTTAAATGTTGCTATTATTTGTGCGCTTAAATTTCATTTTTCATGTGTATATTGTAATTTCGTTGCCAATTTTGTCTTTCAATCACATATGAATTTTTGCCTTTCATTGGACGATTTTGATTTATTGCATAATTATTGTTCTGTGATTGAATTTTTCATGGACTTTGAGGCAAACCTTATTTTTCCACTAAGGGCCTGTTTGATAAGGGGGTTTTTCCAGGTAAGTTGGAAGTGGTTTTCCCACTTTTCAATTTTAGACCTGTTTGATGGTGCTCATTTTCCTGGCAACCCATTTTCTCGCTTTTCATCACGTGACCCCAATTTTCCACGATTGTGAGGAATACATAATCCTTAGCTACCCCAGGTTTTTCATTTTCCAGTCTACTAGCCCTCATTTCCCTTTCTCTCTATCTCTCACGCCAACAGTGTATGCTCTCACGGCGACAAAGTCTTCTCTGCATCTTCATCGTACGCCGACTGTAATCAACCCGTATCGTTGCTTCTCCTTGCGACCTTGCTCTCCCTCACGAACAGAACCCTGCGAAAATGGTTTCAAAGCTCTGAAGCCCTAGATACCGAATCGATTAGAGGGTTTGAAGAATAAATTGTCATACCCACTTCGCAATTCGTCACTCAGGTATGATTTCTTCTCTATTCTCCTCTATTTTGCCTAGTTCGTAGAGATTGGAGGAACAAAATGTTCGTTTTCCACAAAAAGTGACTTCCATTTTTCTCAAATGCGTCAAAATCATCTGGAGCGCTGAATGTTATATGACTGTGTTCTTCATTCCTTCTGCTTGGAACGACGACACCTGTAGATTGGAAGTGTGAGAAGAAATTAACCTAGAGATCGGTCAATTAGTTGCTTCATCTGAACATAAACCATTTAATCAAAATCTGTTGCATAGGAAATAATTTGTTGTGTATAGAACTTAATTTGTTATTTGTTTATTCTTATATGAGTTTACGTGTAGAAGTTTTATGGACTTTCAAATTGCAATTATCAGAAATCTAGATAGAGTTTATAATCATAATCTATAGTTGCTGCTGTGTACAAGAAAAGAAGAAGAAGGCAATTTGAGTTATCATGGCCCATTTTTCTTTGGTAGAATAGAGGTGGGAGGGCACCTAGACGACTTTCTTGCAATATTCAAATATGTACTTCAAAAAAAAATGAAAATAAGGCTGCTAAAACTGTGCATCAAGACATGAAACAGGTTACATTCACTTAAATCAGTAGCATTTTACATAGAACAAAAGCAAAACTCAAATTCCTTTACAAAATCACTGAATTGTATTTTGTATTAATTGGTAACTGTTTAATTTTCTATTCGAAAGATTGAACATAACTATGAGTCGTATATGTTTTTAGGCCAAAATTACGGTCACTAACTTCTAATTATGGCTGAGGTTAGAATCGGTTCTAGGTTCTCCATTCTCAGTTCTAGGTGTAGAACAAAAAATGGAATCCACATCGGCTGATTCTAGGTCTAGAACAAAAATTGGAATCCAAATCGGTTAGAATCGGTTCTAGGTTATCCATTCTCTGCATTATTTCTTCGAGTCGAAAGACTAAAGTCACTCTTTAAGGCACTCTACAGCCTGTAGAATTTTCTAGGGATTGTTATCAAGTAAGAAGGCATAAGAATCCAAAAAACACATGCTTGAAAAGCTGCACATACAAAGATTTTTGCTTGTCCTAATTGTTTGAGTTGGATTTGTTGCACTGTAGGTAGATGGAAATTTATTGGAATTTAGCCAATTGACTTATGTGTAGGATAAGAGTTGTTATCAACACATGCTTTAATGTTTTCACAAACTAACAAAACTTCCCAAACAGAGAATCTAGTTGTGTAAACCAAGTGGCTGAACTGATTGTATATTCATTTCTTGAAAAATGTGGTGATTTCATTACAAATTGTTGTATTTGTATTGATTTGTTGATGTTGGGTTGTAATAATCATTCTTGGGTTTAACATCCTTTGATTTGTATCGACATTTATGTGTGGACATGCTTGTTATGAAATCTACGTTGAAGGGACATAGATTTCTATGTGCTAAAAATCTTAAATTTTAACACAACAAAAATAGATTTTTCATGAATATTTGTAACCTGTGGATAACAACATGTGCTCATTTTATAGACATTTTTTTAAGTAACATGGATACAACTACAAACCAACGTCGGCGCCTACGTCAAAATTTGGCTCTATTTTGGATGATGGTAATGCAAGCAGTTATAATATACAATACCATTAGGCGTCGTAACCGACAAATCCCTAGAGGCCCACGTATAAACTGGGACTACGAAAGAGAAATGACTCTTACCCGGATGTTCGGTAGCAGTGACAGAATTTGTCGGGCTCTACTGAGGATGAAGATAGCTCCGTTTCAAAGATTTTGTGCTCGTTTACGCACATACGGATTGGTTGACAGTCGTTCTGTAAAAGTAGAGGAACAAGTGGCTATATTTCTCAACACTGTTGGACACGATCAACGTAATAGAACTGAAAGCTTTACCTTCTTAAGATCTGGGCAAACAGTCAGTTATTACTTTCATAGAGTTTTACAAGCGTGTCTAGGACTATACAGAGATGTTGTGAGCAATGCCACTATCCAAAACTCACCGTTCGACAAGGAAAAATCCCAGCCATGGTTCCAATACTTTCAGGTTCGGTGGTCATATGTATCTTCTATAATTATTCCTCCGGTTTAACTTTTTATTGTATAACCAAACTTTCGTTTCCGTATTAGGATTCCGTGGGGGCAATCGACGGAACTCATATTCCTGCATTTGTCCCTGTCGAAGACCAAGCGAGGTACCGCAATAGGAAGCATATGATCACTCAGAATGTTTTGGTTGCTTGCACATATGATATGAAGTTTACTTACGTGCTTGCTGGGTGGGAGGGATCAGCCCACGACGGTCGATTGTTAAGAAGTGCAACTTTACGACATGGTCATAGGCTAACAATTCCTGTTGGTAAGGTTTACTACTTTTTCTATCATATATTAGTCACCTGAATTCAATCAAGAATGATATCTTAACAACCCTTATTGGAATAGGTAAATATTATCTTGCCGATGCCGGATTCCCTTTGGTTCCCGGATTTCTGTCACCCTATCGCCGAACTCGGTACCATCGTAGAGACATCGAGGGCCATCGGCCTGAAAACATTAAAGAGCTATTTAATTTTCGACATTCATGTCTACGTAATGTAGTGGAGAGGATTATCGGTCTGCTAAAAAAAGATTTGCATATCTGAGACATCAACCATTTCACGACATTGAAACGCAATCACGGATTGTCCTTGCCTGTTGTGCCATTCACAACTTCTTACGGATTGATGACTCAGATGATATTTGTGAATCGGACGATGATAACAGCGACGATGACGTTAATCCTGGACATGTGGATGCACCTGAAGATGACACACAAAATGCTCCTATATCGTTCATCGCAGAAGCAGCATGGTCGCTTAAGAGGGATACCATGGCTGACGACATGTGGGCCGCTTACCATCCAACTCATGATGCAGGAATTGTTTTCGATTGACAGTACTTTGTAGTAACAATATGGATTATGCTTCCATGTAATTCGGACACACAAAATTGGTAGTGTACTATCGATAACATAATTTGTAGTCTCAGTATCCAATCCACGGATTGTTTAATGATTTTGAAATATTATTTGAATTCTACTGTTATATTCATGTGCATTACATTTTTATTTCATTGCGAGCGCTACAAATTCCTTATGCCTACAGAGTTTAACTTGGTTTTCTTATAGTTGAATATGAGTTACGTGTAACCTTTTCTGATATTTGCTAGTGTGAATTGTTCTCTGAATAAAGGTTTATTTTGATTTCAGATAATTATGTGTTTTAAGTCGTAGTTGGTCTGATATCATTTAAAAAATAATAATTTTTTGACCATTGTGGCGTTTCTGTACAAATTGGCATAGTCGACCCTATGTTCAACGAAAATTCGCTTAGTTTGCCATTATTTTAGTTGTATTGTATCTCATTCCTTTGCTGGATGTAGTAAATGTTTCATTTTTTTTGAACTGCTAATGGAAAGTAAGAAAGAGTTAGGTTTCATTAGCTTTGAATTTGAATTTTCTGAGAATTTTGATTCAGAACTTTCTCCACTCTTTTCCATGGGTAGTCTGGCTTAGACCCTAGTTGTGTAAAATATGTTCTAAAAAAGATTACAATAAGATGTAGGACATATGGCCTTATGCCTTACCTTCTTGTACTAATAAGTTATGGAGAAATGAAAATTCTGCCTTATTTGTGAATGTGGATAGAGGGAACACTATATGTAATTTTTGAATTCGACCATTTTCTTGTCAAAAGAGTGTTTTGTCATAGCTGAAGAAGTTTCAAATTTGTAACTTTTTGTGGCTGACAAAATTTCATATGCAACGTAGATATAGGGCCTATTTGACAGTATGATTTGCTACTCTACTCTGTTTAGGATGCTTGTTTTTTATTTTTTACTCACTAATCTCACTACATCTCGAAATGATTGCATCCCCTTTTTACTGCTTTAGACCATCATGTGCTACTGTGTAGTTCTAATATTCCAAATCTTTAAAGCGAATCACGTGCAAAATTCCAGTATTTTGGCTTTCAAGGTGTCATTAAGGGAGTAGCACACAGTTCATTTGGCAACATTTGTCAAAATATTTCCAATCTTTCAAACTAGAAAATTCATTAGGCTTCATTATGTGGTCTAAGTAAAAGCGTGCTCTAAGTTCTAACATTTTTCATCCTTGAAAAGAAAATCACATATGTTTTAGGGAGTACCACAGAATTGATCTGGTTACATATCTCAAATTTGAGAAATACATTACCAATTTTGTGATCATTATTTCCTTTTGAAACCATGGTGTAATTCAATTTGTAGCAAGAATACTGAAATATAAATGATTGCTCCAGGTAAATGAAGCACAATAGTTAGTGATCAAAAGAATTACACCTTGCCTTGCTCGAGTTCATGTTTGGAGCTTGGATCTCTTAATTCCTTCAAATTGTATTTTTTAAGGGTTGTTTTGCAAAGATTTTTATAAAATTCATTTTTCTCCAAAATCATTTTTAATCTTACATAAGACCCACAAATTTTCCTTACTTTTCGACCACACAGTCTTCAAAAAATCATTTTTCACTTGAAAAAATATGTGCCAAATAAGCTTTTAGTTGATGTTTGACAATCAGCTTCTTATTTCCATTTGTTGGAAGTAACTGACAGTTAGTATCCATTTCTAATTTACTAGTTCCCTTTAAGTTTAGCAACATTTAAGTGGATGCAATTACTTGTGTAAATACACTTGTAGTCACCTGCTTGGTAGCAACTTCTCCATCATGTGCAACCTTCTATATAGCAAATAGCATTAACAACAAGTAAACAGATAGTAGCTAACCATATACTGCATCTCTTGATGACTATAAGGTGTTGAGCTTTGTTGTAATTGTTACCGAAGCGAATATATTATGATCATGCTAAAATTGATTTTGTAATACCAAAAGGTTATAGTCTATTAGAAACAGAAAGAAGGGATATATTGTATTACTTGGACTATTGGTGCATGAGTTGGATTTTTTGGTTTTAATGAAGGATCCTAAAATTAACCAATATGCAGTTGTTCATATGACCTACTAGATTTGTCATAAACTATTAATTTTTACAGCCTCTATCCCCGTCAAATGCATAAGCATGATATGAAGTGTTGTCATGTATTTATGCTATTTATTGCAATTTGCTCGCCTAAGACCAATTCCATTGATAGGGCCGTGCCTTGTTTTTATATTGGTAACTAGCACTTCGTTTATTGTTTTGGCAATGACATTTGTTCATTTGTTTCAGTAATTCAACATTGATGGCACATAATCGAAAGAGCTGTACCGGTCCTTTCCCGATTCCTAGGCCAACCACCCAATCGGACGGGAATGACAGTGGTTTGGGACGAAAGCAAGCGGATCCGGTTACAAGGATTCGTAACGTACGTTGGACTGAGGAAATGGACGGTTTTATGCTCACTTCACTTGTCGAACAGGTGTTGGCCGGGCACAAACGAAGTGACAATGGATTTACGTCGTTTCAAGTGTCAAAGGCAATGGAAAGGGTGCTCAATGGATGTGGAGTCCAGGTCACAGATAAAAATGTAAGGGCCAGGTTGAAGACTCTTAAGAAGGAGTACGGAGAAGTGCGACAATTGTTACATATGAGCGGTTTTGGGTTGGATCCGGAAACGGGACGCATTTTAGCCGATGCCGTTGCTTGGGACGAATTTGTAAAGGTAAAAACTATAATGCTTGTATTTCTTACTACATTTTTTCACTATATTTCAATGCGAGCATAGATGTTTGAATCTATTGCCGTGCTCTAACATGTATATGTTACAGGGGAAGCCGGAATTCGGGAAGTGGAAGTGCAAATTTTGTCCAAGATATGATGACATGGAGACAATTTTTGGCAATGACGCTGCAACTGGAGAGCGTTCAGTTTCTGGGTTCGACAATTTCTCCCCTTTCAATGGTATGTGAAATATTAAACAATATGTTAGGAATAAAAAGTATAACTACCTATCATTTTAAGTATAAAAATAATGATGATATTCATGAGCTTTGTCAAGTTGTATAGACTTCTAAGAAAATATGTTTGTCAATTTGTAGCAACTGATGAAAGTGTTAACGAGGTAGACGTGGAAAATGTGGAGATGGATAATAGCCCAGTCACTGCACGTAAACGTACGGTGGAAGAAGGGACAAGTAAAGGCAAGCGTCGACGTGGACAACCGGTGGATGAGAGCACTATTGCTTTACTGAGGATTGCTGAATCATCTGGAAAAATTGCTAAAGCTATTGAAATGCAAGCTACACTGGATACAAAGAATCATGTTGACTGGCAGTTGATTCTGGAGAAGTTAGAGGCCATGGACCTAGACTTGAAGGACATCATGGTAGTGATGAAAGCATTGCAAGCCGACGACGGTTTGGCGAAGGTATTTGTTAATTTGAAAAATGAGAAATACATGCGTGCTTTAGTGTTTGACAAGCTTGGTCGTGATCCGCCTCCTCTACCTTAGATCGCACAAGACTACTGGCTTAGTATGTAATAAGTTGTATCTTCGGTACTACTATCTTGTATATTTTTTGTGGCGCACATACATTGTAAGTCTAATGTGCAGTGTTGTGAAACACACGTATGTGGGTAGTGTTTTGTAACGTACGGGTTGGATCTCTATTTTGTAACATATGCGATCTTGTTGTGATCGGATCATGCACGTTTTGGATCTCAATTTAAAGGAGTCTTTTTTAGTCACAGGGAAATCAACCCTTTTTAAATCACAATTATATCGGTAAAAGCATCACCTTCCTAAATTTCTTAAAACTTCCATCACATTTTCTACAAAAATATCTATCAGACAGCGCCCAGAACCAATCTTTTTCCATTATACAACATCGAGAACCATATTTACACATCCAACGAGCACAAAAGTAAAACCCCAGATCCAAATTTGAAATGAATAATAATTTTAAAAAAAAAACATATCAGAAAATGTAATACACATACAAACAAACATTTACATATATAAAATTATACAAATGCAATGAGAAAGGGATCATGAAATTTGAATAAGAAAAATTCTGGGATGTAGAAAATAGTTTACCAGTAGATGATGACGATTAAGAGAACATTATGGCTAACCCTCGAATTTTGAGTAGCTACATAATTTTATGTGAGATACTTCAAAGACTATAGTCAATATTTGTTTGTGTGAAAATGGAAATGAGATACACTTCTAAGAATAAATATTTGTTGGTGGGGAACATGAATTTGGGGACTGTTAGTAGTCCTGTTTAGTGTTAACAAGACATTTTGATAGTGTATAGAGTGTTCAAAAACAATATTACAAAAATTACTTTAAGGGGGGAAAAACATGAATAAAAACAATAGAAAAAGTAGATAAAGGGAAAAAAATATCAAGCAAACTTGAAATAAACAACAAGCTTGTAAAGAGGAAACAAAGAAAAAAAAAGGGAATAACCTGATTAAACAACTACAAAAAAATGGAAAAAATTGATGGAGGGAACAACAAAAGTAAATTAAAAAAAAAATTACACAAAAACAAGATTCCTGTAAAAAAAACAGGACACAATTAATTTTTTAAAAAAAAGGGAATTTTTTTTAATTAATTTTTTTTTAAAATTAATTGTACAACTTTAAAAAAAAAAGAAAAAAAAAATTTAATCCATGGAAATCAAATGCAATCAAACACAAAAAGGTGGAAAACCTTATAATTTTCCATGGAAAACAAACCATATCAAACACCAAAAGATGGAAATCATCAACATTTTCCAGGTGGAAAATGTTGCCAATCAAACACAATCAATTGCCAATTCCCGGTAAAACGGATTCCAGTCAAAAGGATTCCCTGGAAAACGTTTTCTTTCCACCCAGATTCCACATTTGCAATCAAACAGGCCCTAAGAGAAATATTTTCAAATAAAAATGGGTGTTAGATGAGATCCTGGTTGGGGGAATCTCATGTAACTCACGGAATGAATTGAAAACACCGGGAAAGTTTAAATTCAGGTTGTAGACGATTGGATCTCGATCCGCAAATTATTGAACCAAGCAACCAAACAAGAATGAAATTTGAAAGACCTCTTGATTACAAAACCAACAAACCTCGATTTGCGAACGCCACAAAATGTGTCTAATCTTTTGATAAGTTCTAGATTTGAACGCCACAAATATATCAAAATATTTTATAAGTTCGAAAGTTCATTGAAGAACCATGGAAAGAAAAGTCTCAATTTTTATTTATAATAAAAGTCTTCTAATACAATGAAAATAAATCCTATTTATATGGAAACCTAGGAAATATGGAAATAACGGAATTTAAGAATCCTAAAATATAAAAAGTTTTCGAAAACAAGAATTCTAGTCAAAATAAAATACTTTATGAAAAATGAAAGTTTCCAACGGTTATAGCTTATGTCAGATCATATCATCCCCTATCTTCGAAAGGACTCGACCTCGAATTCGTACTTTCAATGCTCAGATTATACCTTTTACTCCTAATCGAGTATTCCTTCTGCAAGTTTGTGATGTTCCCAAAATAATCCCATTAGCATGTCACTGTGCTTCTTCCATATCTTATGTCGCCTCAGTGATTGTAACGATGTTAATGCAAATGAAACTCATGTTTCCCATCATGTCACCTTGGTACTTCAACCCACTGCCTATGAATTCTGTCCATGACAACTTCTTTACCTCTTCACAAATCACAAAGTCAACCTCCGGTATTAATGTGATATTCAAGCAGAGGTAGGGTTGGTTAATTTCACCCACAAGTCGATGTTCAATGCCTGGATTATGTGGTATTCCAATAAACTCGCTTTCATGGATGTTAATATGTTCAGAAACCTGCAAAATAGAAATACCAAAACTAGGGATTGAATTGTTAGTTCTCACTAAAGCCCTCTCAAATTCACTTTTATTTTCTTGCAAGCTCTCCTCTAACTTTTCTTCACTCTATCCCTCTTGTGACTCTTCTTTTTCTTTTGCCACCTTCCACTCTCATTTTCACTTGCTATTTCTTTTCTCTCTTATGGAACCTCCTTTCTTTTAACCACCACTCCACTCTTATTTTCTTGTTCACTATTTTGTGGATCTACTCATTTTTCATCACACTTAGACACCTCACTATTTACTCTTTTTTTCCTCTCTTCTTCACTTCTCATTTTGAGTTGACCTTCATAAGCTTATTGTGGTGTCAACGACGCAAGAATAATAGACTTCCCATCCTTAGTAAAAGCGTACCTATTTTTGAAGTCATCATATTTTGTCTTCCTATCGTGTTGCCATTGCCTACCCAATAGTATATGTCTGGCATACGTAGAAACTACATCGCACAACATCTCATCGTGGTATCTCCCAATTGAGAAACTTATTAACACCTGTTCACATACCCTAACCTCTTCACATTCACCTAACCACCGCAGTTTATAAGGTCTGGAATGTTTCACAGTAGCCAGCCCAGGTTTCTCGACAAGCATAGTACTAACGATATTAATGCAATTATTTCCATCAATAATCAAACTACATATCTTGCTGTTGACATGACATCTAATTTGAAAGATCGTCTCCCGTAGCTGCTCAACATCATCCACGTTGATGAGTGTACGAAGATCACGCATCACCACACAAGTTTCCTCAACTACCAATTTCTCGACTCCATTACATTCTCTACAATACTCCCTAGTCTCCCTTTTACACATATTTCTCCTATCAACATCATCTCCAACAAGATGTCTACTCCTTCGTTCAAGCCTATCCATTCTATCACATATATCCTCCAACAACCGGTTAAACCGCCGTATCACATCATTCGACATCCTAACTTCTAGAATATTTTCTGCCTCACCAAATTCACTCGTGTATCACTCAAATTCTTTGTGGAATTCAAACCATATGTGAGTGGGATTTTGTGAATTTGATAAACTCAAAGAATTTTGAGAAAATTTGGAATGAGAACTATGAAAATTTCAAGAAAGTGGTTCTTGAAATTAGATTTGATTGATAGACACATATTTGTTTTAGAATAGATAGTAGGATATTGGACCAAAAAAAAAATTCGAAGAAATCAAATAAATTTTTTTCTGGGACATGAATAGTACCCCGAGAACAGTAAGTTTTTTTTTTTTTTTTTTTTTAACAAAACTCGAAAATTGACTATGAAATCAACGAAACGGATAGAAGTTGATTTGGATGCTAAATTAGCCCAAAAATAACTTTTGACTCTTTTTTTGGAAATTTTTGGATCAAAAACTCAGAAAAATTATTGGACAAAAAAACACGAAAAACACAAGAAAAACAAAAACAAAAGAAGAAGAAAAAGATAGAACCTGAATCTGGAGCCCAAGCTCTGATACCACTTGATGAGATCCCAGTTGGGGGAATCTCATGGAACTCGCGGAATGAATTGAAAACGTCAGGAAAACCCAAATTTAGGTTGTAGACGATATGATCTTGACCCGTAAATTATTGAACCAAGCAACCAAACAAGAACGAAACTTGAAAGACCTCTTGATTACAAAATCAATGAACCTCGATTTGCAAACACCACAAAGGGTACCTAATCCTTTGATAAGTTTTAGGTTTGAACGCCACAAATATATCAAAATATTTGATAAGTGCGAAAGTTCATTGAAGAATTATAGAGAGAAAAGTCTCAATTTTTATTCATAATAAAAGTCTTTTAATACAATCAAAATAAATCCTATTTATATGGAAACCTAGGAAATATGGAAATAATGGAATTTAAGAGTCCTAAAATATAAAAAGTTTTCAAAAACAAGAATTTTAGCTAAAATAAAATACTTTATGAAAAAAGGAAAGTTTCCAACGATTATGGCCTATGCCAGATCATATCAGTGTTAGCTGCCAAAGTGGTACACTCATTGTTATTCATTCGATTTTCTCAAAAAAAAAAAAAATTGAAAGGCGTTGGCGTCGCACTTTTGAATCATTACATGTATTATCTTGCCCAAAAGTGTTATTATATGTGATGTTTTGGAAAATGGCATAAGGTGGTTAACAAATTTACTTTGATCTAGAAATCTCCTTCTACCCAAATGTATTGGTATTTCGAAAACCAATGTGAATTGTTATTTAGCTTCATGATATGTTTAAGAGTACCTTATAGCATGTTGTATTGTCAGCCCAAATGTGACTTTATAATGATGAATCTAGGCTCTTACCATAATAAGATTCATATGGATCTGATTTTAATTACAGATTATCTAATTGATAGCCCATGTTAATTAGATGGATATCTTTACATCAATTGATTGCATGCATTATGTTTGGATGATATCATATGTTTCCACAATTTTAAATGCATAATCTCTTTTGAGTCAATTGTCTGCTATTGAAACCTTGACTATGAATAATTATGTGAGATGGAAACGAGACGTAGAAATAGAACTTGATCTTTTGAGCTTGGATTTTGCAATGGAGAAAAAAAGGGCTTTTGAAATCCACAGATAAGAACACTCATGAATATGTGGTTGAGTATGAAAAGTGGAAAAGGGCCAACAAACTTTGTTTGAAAATTATTAAGTGCTCTATATCTGATTCTATTATGGGTGCTACCCAGATATTGAGAATGCCAAAGATTTTATGGATGCCGTAAGAGAGAGATTTGTTGAGTTTGATAAAGTTGAAACTAAAGATCTGACGGACAAATTAATGAATATGAGATATAATGGCACAAGTGGTGTTAGGGAGCACGTCATGGAGATGATAAATTTATCATCTAAGCTAAAGGCTCTTGACATTCCCATTGCGGAGCATTTCCTAGTCTATCATATTTTAAATGGTCTTCCTAATAAGTTCAATCAGCTTAAGGTTACATACAATGCTCAGTGGAATATATGGGATTTGAATGACCTTATTGTAGTGTGTGCCCAAGAGGAGTGTAGGATGCGGCGTGAGACTGTTGAAACTGTGTAATTGATTTTTCAGCCATTATAGAACAATGGGTCTTCTCATAACCATAAGTCTAAGTTCCGCAACGAAAATAAGTTACACTGCAATCACCAGAATAAAAATTTTGAAGGTCAGACTTCTGGTGGTCCCAAAGGAACTATAAAGAAAAATGATCAATGTAAATGCTGCAAAAAGAAAAAGGTCTCTAATCCGTGAATCATCCTCTATGTTGTGGCATAAGCGGTCGGGTCACATTTCAAGTGAGAAAATGGAAAGATGGGTAAAAGTTGAGATACTTCACTTTTTAGACTTCTCTGATTTTGAGACTTGTGTGGATTGTATAAGAGGAAAGCTTACTAAGTCTACAAGGAAAGGTTCCAATAGGAGCAGTGGTATTTTGGACTTGATACATACTACTATTAGTGGACCTTTACTTTCCACCATATGTGGGAACAAATATTTTATAATTTTTATTGATAATTTCTCACGATATGGATATGTTTACTTGATTAATGATAAATTTCATGCACTTGAAAAATTCAAGATTTTCAAAATGGAAGTAGAGAAACAATGCGGAAAAATTATTAAAGTTGTAAGATCTAACCATGGTGGTGAGTACTATGCAATTATGACAAGTCTTCTAAAAACATGGATGATTTTACAACATTTTTACAATGGTGTGAAAAAGTACCTCAATACACCATCCCATGAACACCTGAGCAGAATGGTGTTTCTGAAAGATGTAATGGAACTCTGAAAGATATGGTCAAGAGCATGATGAGCAAAACAAATTTGTCAGAATATCTATATGATGAAGCCTTTAAAACCGCTAAGTACATGCCGAACAGAGTTCCAAGTAAAGTCGTTGTAAAGACGCCTTTTGAATTATGGACAGGACGTAAGCCAAGTTTGGTTCACTTCAAAGTTTGGGTATGTCTAGCTGATGTTAGGATTTATGATCCATTTGAAAATAAATAAGACTCGAAAAATATATAAGTTTTACTGTCCAAATCATGGCACTAGAATTGTTGAGTCCATTACTTAGTGGTGTCAAGATGGGCGGGCCGCCCAAGACCGTACGTAGGCGAATCGGCCCGTAATTCGACCCGTTAACCGAGCGGGCCGAATCACGGGCCTAAATTTTCAAAAATCGATCCGGGCCAATTTTTGAAAACTGGGTCAGCGGTTAACCGCTGGGCTGTTTTAAAAAAAAATTTTAAAATCTGCGCGGTCACTGTATCAGTGACCATTTGACCCAAAAAAAATTTATTTTTTTATTTTTCGTTTGTAAAGTAGTTGAGTCCATTACTTAGTGGTGTCAAGATGGGCGGGCCGCCCAAGACCGTACGTAGGCGAATCGGCCCGTAATTCGACCCGTTAACCGAGCGGGCCGAATCACGGGCCTAAATTTTCAAAAATCGATCCGGGCCAATTTTTGAAAACTGGGTCAGCGGTTAACCGCTGGGCTGTTTTAAAAAAAAATTTTAAAATCTGCGCGGTCACTGTATCAGTGACCATTTGACCCAAAAAAAATTTATTTTTTTATTTTTCGTTTGTAAAGTACAAACGGTCACTTTTTTTCTTATAAATTGTGTATTTTTTGCTTTCATTTCATCTTGTGATTCTTGTGCAAAATTTTCCATTCTCTTTTACAATCTACAAGTTTGAAATCTCTATTTTCTTATTCTCAATCTCTCTTAATATTTTCAGCAAGTATTTTTAATATTTAGTATTTTGTGTTTTTTTCATCTTATTATTTCAAAAATATTTGTTAAAGTGTTATGGATTTTTACGATTTTTCTTCAATAAATTTCAATTTACATGATAGTTGTTCTCCAATAAATTTAGAAGATGATAATGATCCAAATATTGGATCTTCTCAACAGCGAAAGAATAAAGGCAGACATCTGATGTTTGGGACATCTTTATAGTAGATGAGCCAAACAAAAAAGTAGTATGCACTATTTGCAGAAAGGTTTATGCATGGATTAAAGGTCAAGGCACGGGCACATTGCGAAGACACAGAGATAAACACATGAATGAAAGAGGGCATTTAGATAGTAAATAAGCTCAAATTATTTCTTCTACTAATACTAGTAGATCAGTTACATTTTCAAATTTTTTTTAATTCCCAGGATCGAATGAGAGTAGGAATGTCTGACTTTGGCAACAAGGGAGATGCCTTTTACTTTCGCGGAAGATCAATTCTTCGAGAAGTTTATGCAAAAGTATGTTCAATCTGTTTATTGAACTGTAACTAGAAATACTGCTCACTCAGATATCTTGAAATTATTTCATACAAGGGCTGAAAATTTAAGAACTTTGATGGAGTTATGTGTTTTACATCTAATTGTTGGTCTGGATGTAATCACAATGGTTATGCATGTGTCACTGCACATTTTATTGATAATAATTGGTTACTTCACAAAAAAATTATTGCTTTTCGCTTACTTGAATATCCACATAATGGAATAAATTTGTGTGAGAATTTATTACAAGTTTTTAATAAATTTAATGTATTGAGCAAATTATTTAGCATTAGTTTTGATAATGCTAGTGCAAATACTGCATGTATTGAACTTTTGAAAATGACACTTAATCCCTCATTTGACTCTAAATTATTTCATATGAGGTGTGTTTGTCATATATATAATTTAGTAGTGCAAATGGTTTAAAATTAATAACACCACAAATACATAAAATTAGAGAAGATATTAACTACATTTATTGTTCAAATTCTAGACAACAAGAATTTGGAATTTTTTTTAAAAATCTTGGATTGAGGAAAAGAAAATTTATTGATGATATTCCAAATAGGTGGAATTCAACATTTCTTATGTTAAAATCGTGTGTTGGTTATACAGATGCTATTAATGCTTTCGTTAATTCAAAGTAACAACAATTTCGTATAGATGATTCTGATTGAAAAAATGCATTTAAAGTCATGAATTTTTTGAAACCATTCTATAAGTAACAAAAATTAGTTCTGGAGTTTATTATCCAACAGGTAATCTTGTGCTTTTACAATTTGTAGAAATTGCTAATCAATTTTCAAGTTATAAAAATGATTTACTTTTCTATGATATTGTTTGTACAATGGAGGACAAGTTTCGAAAATATTACGAAAATATGCCAATGATTTTTCCAATTGCAGCTGTAATGGATCCTCGTATTAAATATTTTGGAGTTCATATGGACCAACTTTCTGAAACTTTATCTTTTAATATAACTATTACAAATCGGGAAATAGAATTTTTTATTAATGAAATATACAATAGTTATTTTATGAAATATGGTAATAATGAAAATGTTCCTTCTAATACGAGTTTGGCTACAGCTTCTAAAGGTAAAAGTTCTTTTTTTTCTCTAATAGCCAAGAAACGCAATGTGTCTTTTACTTCATCTACTAGTTCATTTTCAAATGAGAATGTTACACCTGTTGAATTAGAAAGATATTATCAATTTGATCACTACAGTTTAATTCCACAAGATGAGGTTGACACTTTAGATATTTTACAATGGTGGAAGTTAAATGAACGGTCATATCCAATATTATCAAAAATGGCCCGAGATCTACTAACAGTTCCAGTCTCAATAGTGGCATTGGAGTCTGCTTTTGGTGCAGGTAACAGGGTGCTAGATTAAATAAGATCACGACTTAAAGAAGATATTTTAGAAGCTCTCATTTGCGTGAAAGACTGATTATTTGCAGATAGAAGAATGCAAGATAAAGTTGTTGACGATATTGCTCAAGACTTTAAAAATCTTACCATAGATGAATAAAATCTAATTTATAATTACGAAATTATAGTTAAGTAGGTGCCAACCTAGTTGGGATGTACTTTAACTATAAATTTATAAATAGTTAACAACTGTATAATTTGTCAAGTTAGGCAAAATATTGTTCGAAAAATTGTAAATTTTTATGTTATTGATGTAAAATTTATTTTTATGTAGCTTTTATGTTATCGATATTCACTCTAATTATAAAATTTATTGTTTACCATTTATTTTTTAAGTGACAATCTTTGAAAGAAGAAAAAAAAACCAAAAACGAGCCAACCAGATGACCCGGCCAATGCGGGGCTTGCGGTTCGGGCCGGGTTACTTATTTTTTTACGGTCCGGGCTAACCCGGCCCCGTAAAGCCCGAATGACGCGGGCTTTTTTTAGAGCGGGCTGTGCACGTGCTTTTTAGTATGCGGGTCGGCCCACCTGTTTTGACATGTCTACCATTACTGCTAAATTTTTGGAGAATGATTTTGGTGATAGTGGGAGTTCTGTATTGAGAGAACTTTTTGTTGAACCAAATCAATTTGTTGTTCTAGTTTTTGCTATACAAGAAAGAGTTGGTTCTCAACCAGTTGAAGTTGTTAATGAAGAATCGATGAACCAAGGAGAACTTCCAATTCCTCCAACAACAATTGGATCTGTTTCTGAGCTACAGGTTAGGAGATCTGCATTGCCTAGTGATTACATTACATATTTATTGGAGAGTGATTTTAATATTGGGCATATTATTGATCCTGTTACTTATAGTCAGGCATTGACAAGTCTCGAGTCAGATAAATAAATAAATGCTATAGAAGATGAAATGAATTGTATGGAATAGAATAAATTTTGAACTTTAGAAATATGGTATGAAGCTATAATTGCAATTTTTCTGACATCTTTTGGTCTAAATTATGATAAAAATTTATGTACAAATTATAATGGTATTTATTCATTTAGAATTCAAGGTTAGGTTTACCATTTTATAAATGAAAATTTTCCCATAAACAATCGTCCTTCTCATTTGCAACTTTACCTTTTTGATACTGAAAATGAAATGGAAAATAGGCTCAATCTTAGTGACTGGTTAGTTGAGTCTCTTGTTGCTAAACTTATGAACATTCTAAAAAAGAATCTGATAAGTGCGTAATTAGATCACAAAACATGGACAATTGATTGTAATTATGTTGAAATATAGTTTAATTCTATATAAATTATGTTTGCAGGACTATATCGATGGAAATAATGAAAAACGAGTGAAAACGAGCAAGAAATGACCAAAATGGAAGAAAAGCCAAAGTTCAGGGACTAAGATGCACTTATTCGAAAGTTGACTCAAGACCCAAATCAAAAACGAAAATGAACTAAGTACGAGATTGACGAAATCAAAGAGTGTTAGAAGAAAGAGAATGAAGAAAATAAATCAAAATGAGGAAGAACGGAGTTCGGGGACCGAAACGACGCAATTGTGAGTTAATTGCACCATGCGGCCGCCTGGTAAAAACTTCCATGCGGTCGCATGGCAATCCCAGAACGCAGCTTGAGTTACAGCAATTGAACCATGCAGCCGCATGGTTATTTTTACGCAAAAATTTCTGGTTTCCGTTTTTAACTTAAACTCTTATGGAAACCAATTTTGGACGACCTTTTAAACCCTAGACTCGACAAAAAAAAAATGGGGTTACTCCTATTTAGAGATTATTTTGACATTAGAGAGCAAGAACACAAGGAATAACGCAAAGATTCATCAAGCACTTCAAGGAATTAATTGAATATCTACTCGGGTGATGACGTTTATTCATTTATTCATTTATTTTTCTTTTTTAGCATGTTAGGCTAGTTTTTCTTGTACTAGGAGATCGATGAACCTTGTAACATGATATTTTAATCTTTAATTTTATATTTTTGACATTAAAACACGTTTTTGGATGTTTGAACGATTTATACGTATTTATTCCATATAATTATTGTGCGCGCATTAATTATATGAATGTGGTGATCTATTTTATGCATTCGAAAGAAGGAAAATAGATTCGACGTAGTATAAATTGTCATAGGGTCCGATAGGGGATAGAAATATACCGCTATACTCTATGTGAATCTTTAAGTGTTCATAAAAGCTAATGCATTATTTTATATTTGTATTCGTCATAGAAATATAGTCGGATCACATGATAGAATAGGTTTAACATTACTCGAAAGATATTGTTAAATTCAATAGGAACATTGATTTTTCAATATTTAATCGTGTTGCCAAATTGTAAAACTATGATTTAAATGGATTGTTGCTTGGGGATTCGTGATCCTAGTGCGTTTTTCTCTTATTAACTTCATCAATTTGCATTAGGCTTTCATATTGCATTCTAGTATAATTTGGATTTAGTTTAGCCAAATCATCCATAGTAGTTTCATAATTTAGTTTGGTTAGCATTTAGTATAAAACTCATCAAAAACTCATCTAGTTTCGGTTAAGGTCGAGATAATTAGCATTAAACTACTCAATCTCTATGGGATCGACAATCCGAACTCTAAAAGTCCACTTTATTACTTGTAACGAACCGTACACTTGCGATGGTTTTAAATCGAACGGTATTTTCGTGAACAGAATCCTTACACAATTTTTTTCGAAGTTTGGGAAATGTTCCTGATTTAGAAAATCATTCTATTCAAATTCACTCTAACCTAAGTGTTGATCATAGGACATATAATACACCAAGTGTTTCACAAGTCACTGCTATTGTGGTTGGTCATGATGATTAGGATGACATTCATATGCGTGATATAGTAGTTCATTGGAAAAATGGAAACAACAATAGAAGACAATATTATTTTGGATGTTATGACCCACTTCAATATCCACTTTTATTTCCTTATGGTGAAATAGGATGACACCAAGGTATTCAACAAATTAATACGGATAAAAAGAAACAAAAAATTTGCAAAAAAAAAAAAAAAAAAAAAGACATTGTTGATGCATATCATTTCTTTTCACTTGAAGAGTTGATTGAGAAGGAAACAACATGTTGATTCGTCAAATCATCATTTTCTAGATTTCTTCACCTACATGCTTACACGAATCGTTAAAAAAATTTATTATTGTTATTTCATGTGAATCGTTATTTTTTCTTATTTTGCTTTTAATTTTGCTTTTTTTAGTGATGGAAAATAAAAGAACCAGGATGCAAGTTTCATGCAAGAATACTATTGTTAAAAACTACAAATAAGATTATTATCGAATTCAATATTATTACATTCTGGAAGGCTTTTACAATCGACATGTATGTGAAAATTGAAACATCTAGATTAGATTACTTTCGACATAATCAGAGCATTCTTAGAGTTGGATTATATCAAGGAATTTTTGATAGTCTTGAAATTGGTGAAAAAAGAGGTGAAAAATTGGACGTGTGACAGTTTTGCCTCGATCCTTTATTGGTGGACCTAGAGACTCAAGAAAAAAGTATATGGATGCTATGTCTTTAGTGCAGATATTTGGTAAACCTGATATATTTTTAACAATGATTTGTAATTCCAATTGCCCAGAAATTAAAGAACAATTGAAGTATAATGATGAAACTCAAAATAGACCAAATTCAAAGCTCGAATTTTTAAAGAAAAACTTGAAGAATTGAAGGAAGACATTTTGAAAAAACAAATATTTGGACATGTTTCCGTGCATATATATGTTATAAAATTTCAAAAAAGAGGACTTATCCATGTGTATTTTTTACTGATTCTAAAGAAAGATGCTAAGATTACTTATCCTGATTTGGTTGATAAATTTGTTCATGCCGAGATTCCAAATGAAAGTAAATATCCCTATCTCCATTCTCTTGTTATTAAACATATAATGCATGGTCCTTGTGGCATTTTAAATTTAAAAAATGTTTGTATGAATAATAAAAACATATGTAGATTTGATTTCCCAAAAAAATTTAGTGCGAGCACAGTTCTAGATGAAAAATGTTATTCTAAATATAAACGACCTAATAACGGAAAAAGGTAAAGATTAGAAATCATTATTTGGATAACAAGTGGGTGGTTCCATATAATCCATATTTATTAATGAAGTATAATTCTCATATTAATGTTGAGATATGTTCAACAATCTAGGTTGTTAAATATTTATATAAATATGTTTATAAAGGTCACGATAAAGTTAATTTTACTGTAAATGAGGATGATCCCAATTTTGTTTATGATGAAATTAAAATGTACCAATAAGCTATATGGATATCTCCGCCTGAAGCTATGGGGATAATTTTTGCATTTTCTTATATGATATGAGTCCGTCTGTTATTGCTCTACAACTACATTTAGAAAACTATCAATCCATTACTTACAAAGAATTTGATGATTTGGAAGGAGTTGTGAAAAAAGATTATTTCCAAAAGTCAATGTTAACAGAATATTTTTGTGCCAACGTTACCAATGCTAAAGCGAGAACATTGCTATACAGAAAATTTCCAAAACATTTTGTGTGGAATTCAAAATGTAAAGTATGGTCTGAAAGAAAAAAATAAAACTTTTTCAATGGGATGAATTGTTTCTGTAAATATTAGAGAGAGAGAGAGAGAGAGAGAGAGAGAGAGAGAGAGAGAGAGAGAGAGAGAGAGAGAGAGAGAGAGAGAGATTATTTAAGAAAATTTCTAAACCATGTTAAGGGAGTAAGTTCATATGATGATTTAAAAATGGTTAATGGAGTTTATGCTTCGACATTTTGTGAAGCTACGGTATTACATGGTTTGCTCAATGGCGATACCGATTGTGAATTGTGTTTACATGAAGCTTCTCAGTATCAAATACCAATTATGTTGCGTCAAGTATTCGCTACAATTTTAACATTGTGTGATCCGCATAATCCCAAAAAATTATAGAATGCATTTAAGCAAAATATAATGGAAGATTATGTACAACAAGGTATAACTACCAGAATGGCCGAATTAAAAGCTTTGAATGAGTTAAAAGAAATATTACATCTTTTGGGTAAAACTGTGAATAATTATGGAATTGTCGAGCATCTTTTAAAGTTTGAAGAAAACAATCATATTTCAAAACTATTGCTGATGAATTAGAGATAATTGTTTTTGATGAAGATATGTTATGTGAAATGAAATTAAATTTAGAACAAGAAAAGCATATAATATGATGTTAGATGACGTTTTCAACAAAAATAATGGAGTTTATTTTATTGACGGCCCTAAAGAGATAGGAAAAACATTTTTATATTGCTCTTTACTTGCAGCTGTAAGAGTGAAGGTGATGGTTGCTTTAGCTACGACATCTTCAGGAGTAGCAGTGAGATTACTTCCTGGAGGTAAAACTGCACATCGATTCAAAATCCCTCTTCAGGTAAGTGCTAAATCAACATGTTCGGTTAGCAAACAATCCTCTTTAGCTGAATTATTCCGAATGACACAATTAATAATAATGAGATGAAGCTCTCATGCTAAATAGATTAGTTATTGAATCATTGGATGAGATGTTACGAGATATTACAGAAAACAATATGCCATTTGGGGTAAAAGTAATTGTTTTGGGAGGTGACTTTCGTCAAGTAATACCTGTTGTTCCAAAAGGTCAAAAAGAAGATATAATTAATGCGGCATTTGTTAATTCATATTTATGGCCAATTGTTCGAAAAATAAAATTGGTTTAAAATATGAGAGTTGAATTAGATTTACCTTTTTCTAAATAAATATTACGAATTGGAAATGGGACTCAGCCTTCACATTCATGCAATAAGATTAAACTTCCAAATGAAATGGTTATTGCTCATGATAATGAAGCTAATTCTATGGAAAAATTGATAGATGTTGTATGTCCTGAGTTAATTGATTACCCAAAAAATATTGAACGTGTGCTTAATAGAGACTTATTAAGTGCAAAGAATGAGAACATTGATTTTATAAATGTTATATTAATATAACAATTTCCCGGGGTTTCTATTAATTACTATAGTTTTGATGAAGCAATAGATACAAAATTTTGATGAAGATTTCTTAAATACATTAACTCCTAATGGTATTCCACCACATGAATTAATTTTGAAGTTAAATTGTCTTATCATTTTATTGAGAAACATAAATACATCTGAAGGCTTGTACAACGGAACTAGGCTTATTTGTAAAAGATTTGATGCGAACATAATTGACGCTGTAATTGCGGTTGGAGAATATAAAGGAAAGAGAGTTTTTCTACCCCGCATACCATTTGTACATCTTGAAAATGATATGAGTTCAATTCGATTCAAAAGAACTCAATTTCCAATTCGTGTGTGCTTTGCCAGTATAAATAAAGCTCAATGACAAACTCTTGATTTCGTCGAATTATATTTACCCGAGCCTATATTTTAACATGACCAACTTTACGTTGCATTATCAAGATGTGTTAAAGTTCTTATAAAGCCAACTAAAAATTAAAAAAAATACATTCAAATTGTACGAGGAAACAATGAACTCCAGCAACATCGATGGGCGGACAAAATTTTTACTTAAAGGAAATCATATCCAATGTTTAGATATAGATCCCATTTCAGTTTAAAAAAATTTCCCAGTTCTTTTCCCTTCAACTGAATGCGAGAAGAAATTTATTTGATTCATTGCTTTTTTACGATAGTGTATTCTTGAATCTAAGTCTACATTTAATCCTACATATTTTCTGCTTGCAAGCATCAAAGTTGGTAATCATATATGATAAGATCAATTTTTGCGTAGTTTGTTGTTATATATGGTAGAGGCCATGATGTTCAAGTATCATCTTGATATTTTTAAATACTAGGATGATTGACCTTCCTGGATCCTTGTGGTATCTATCTCTACTGATTGTTATATGTCATAGAGATGATGGATATTCAAAATCTGTGCATACTCCTATAAATCCTGTAATGATTTAATGGATAATTTTGTGAAAAAATTCAAGCTGAGGTATTTTTACATTTTTAGCAATGGCCTGTTTTTATTGGATTCTAATTTTTATCCTTGACGATTCTTTTGTTACTAATTTTTTGTCTCATCATTGGTGTAGGTTCCATCATTTCCAGATTATGTGAATATATCTCTTATTGAAGAGGAGCTTCGAAAATCATGGTTTAACATATACTTGATATTTCTTCCTCCTCCATAGCCATTGGTAATCTCAATGACCATTGACTTTCTGTTGCCATTAACATTAGCATCATTTGCTGCAACGTGCATTATTTTTTCACTTTAACAACTTCTCGATACTTTGTTCCTTTGAATGTCTTTTACGTAAAGCTCATACATAATTTGTTGGTCTCATTTTCTCTCTAAATTCCTTCTTTTTGCCTACAAAAATCTCTTCATTTCTTCTGCTAGGTTTTCTTTCCAATCTTTAATTTCATTAATGGATCTGAAAATGAAATGTAAGGTCGACGAAAATGGCGTCGACTATTATGTACCAATAATAATGTCACTACTTTCAAATCTCATTAATCTTAATCTCTCTGAATCTACAGAAAAGAGTATTGCTGAGTACATATGGTGAGTTTTTCTTCATTGGGTTTATGGGGCTGCTCTATTTCTTGATAGTATTGGATTCTTTGTTTTTGTTTCTATCTTTATCAGGCCAAGTTCTTCTCACATATTTTGTGTGAGAAAATGTCACTTGGCTCTTTGGAACTCTATGGGTTACTTTATGAGATAGCTCCTAATTTGTTGAATTATTCTTCATCAAACTTTTATACTAAGTTTTCTGGATCCTCTTTGCTCTTTTTTAGTATTTATGTTCTCCAAGTTTGGTAATTTATCAAAGAAATCTTTTCCTAACGAGAGATACGATGGAAGCAGAGTAGTGTTGAGAAGCAGCTCCTTCAAGCTGTAACTTATGTTCTATTTGGTTAAGTTTCATGGACTAGTAGATGGCATGCCCTAGAATTACAATGGTACTTGCAATTATTAATAAAGACTTCTTGATTCTAACTTCTATAGTCTCTTTTCTGGTGTTCTTCCAATCACAACTGCCAAGGTGCCTATTCTGAAAATTGATGATCGTGGAACTGGTGTTAATGTGATATATTAGTTGAAAATATGGATGAAATCTTGAAATCCTAGATTATCCACATTATTTCCTCAATTGATGAAAGGTTTAAAAAGCTAAGTTTCTTGGTAAAGTTTGTCTTCATTCTTTTTATACATCTATATTTTATCATTCAACCTTTTAGCTTCATTTGTCTAGATTCTATCTCATCCTCTCAGTCCAACATAGAAGTGTTTGCTGGTGCTTTTATCCTTTGTTTAATTTGAAGCATTTGATCACTCTATTTACAATAACTTTAATAATTCTATTGCAAATGGAATGTTCTTATTGAAATGTTTGCAGTGCACTTATTATTTAATAGAATTTGCATTTCGTTTATAAGCATTTAGATGGTGGGTTGTAAGTCAGCATCTCATGATTCTTGCTTAATATATAGACTGGCCTATTGTTGTGGCAAACCACCCAAAGGTAATAGGCATGCCCTTGTACAATGGTCAAGGTTCTCAACTGATACATTTGAAAGTGAGCTGCAATTCCTAAAGTATAGGTTAGACAAGAATTTGGAAAAGAAAGTGTCGATTGTGTCCATGGGATATTGCAGTATTCATTAGTTGGCTTCGAGAAAGCCTCAATTACTTATAAAAGTTTCTTGGAATTTAGATGAAAAGGAAAAAAAATGGAACACAATAATACATGGCTATCCTTAGGATGGGAGTTAAGCAAATAGTTTTTGGTCAAAATCTTATGATAGACCTGAATTCGCTTAACCCCGGATGAAAGTATCACTCTATAGGAGAAATAGGCTTACAAGATCGTAAGAGGTTTGAAATAAGATTAGGTATAGCCATAGATGTATAATTACATTATAGAACTTTCTAAGAGATTCCACAAAATGCTTTTGCATATGGAGCTTAAATGGTTAATTGAAACTTGAATACCATTTAGGGACCAAAATGCTTAAGAATCTTTGTACAGGTCTATTTGTCTTGAAATATAATGACCAATGCTATGTTATCTAATTGACATGGTCTGTCTCAGCGATGAAAACCTGGGAAAAAGTGCAAAACATTAACAGTTGAAAAGATAAAACATTGAATTCTCTCTCTATAATTATGTTGGTTGTTTTCAATTGCAGATACCATTTTGGCCATTAAATATTTTTTTATAAATTCATTTTTAACAATTTCTCTTATTATTTGTGTTCCAATATAACTATTTCAAGAAGCATTTAAGTAGAGTCTTTTTGTGCCCTTTGAAGAGGTGAAGAAGTAGTTTAAGCTTGTGTCAACTGTTCCATGGGATTCACTTGCTCGCCAGAAGTACGCTGATGAGTGTGAGGCCAATATTAATGAACAAATCAAGTGTGTTTTCTTTGATTTAATCTTTGGTTCAATTTATTTTTCAATTTGAGAATCTGTAGATTTTTTTTTTTAGAATTTTTTCATGGGTTATGGTTTGTTTTAGATGGATTTGAATTTTATGCTAAATTCATGAATTCTATTTTTTTTAATATATATATATATATATATATATATATTTTTAATTTTTTTTCACCACCTAAGACATATCAACTTTAACCTGATTCCTTTCTATAAGGTTACCCATGGCGCTCCCTTACAGAATTCCTAAATGAATTGATTCCCTTTCCTCAGCATCACAGAAAACATCAAAAGGCTCTCTCCGGCCGACAGTTTTCATTTTATCTGGGTCACTCAGGTTTAATTTAGAAACAGTATGGCTTCTAAGAATTAAGTTATGCTTTTATGATATGCATAGGATGAAATGATTATAAAACTAAAAATATAAACATCGTATGTTATAAAATTAAAATTAACAGAAATAAAAACATGTTTTTTCGGGATTTATAAAAACATAAAAGAAAAATATAACTAAGGATTTCCCTTTTGGGAAGTCCCTAAAAGTCTAAGAAAATACCTTAAAGAACTGCAAAACAATAAATATTATTGGATCACTTTGTACAATGATTTACAGATTTGGATCGAGAATTTTTCTAGAGGAGGGGTTTCAAATGGTTTTTGAAAGCAGAGAGTACACAAGCTGTAAACTTCATGCATCAACCAAATGAAAGAGTCTCCTTAAATAGAGAAATTCTTGGGAGCAAAAAGTCTGAAATACCCTTAGTGGGTAAGGCACTCACTTCACCAAGAAGCTTCCGGCCAATTAGAAGTCTGAACAATGAGAATCTTATCTTTATTTCTACAGTCTAAAGATAAATTCTTTTTTAAAGAAGTCAAAAAGATTTTTTCTCTTTTTTCTTTATGTCTCTTTCTTGTTGAGCTGCTGAGTGAAGTCTGATTTATTGAGCATCTTTGGTCTAAATCAATTTGTATTAAGATTATGGCGTGTTACTATGGAAAATGACATTCCACTATCTGAGTATCCTGCATTATCATCATTGTCTCCATTATCTATAGGAATCTCATCATCTGAATTATTTCCAACTTGTAGGATTGGAACTTCTGGAATTTCTTTTTCCTCATCATTCTTTTTTTCAAGGACTTTCTCAAAAACTTCTTTTACTGCATCTTTAATCTGTTTTCTGAGTTCTTCATTATTTTTCTTTTTCTTAATCTGAATCTTTTTTCTTCTTCTAGTTGAAGTGTCTTCTTCTGTCTTATCTCGTCTTTGAAACTCTTTAATTTGAGCAAAAAAAATTTCTAAAGAGATCACTTGTGAATTTGGGTCTTGAGCATTTTGCAAATTGATCAGGTCTTGACTATTTTGACTGTCTCTAACAATCATTTTACCTTTATCTCTTCCGTAAGACAAGTCTTGGGCTGTTAATTCTTGAGTCTGAGATAAACTTGGGCCTTCTAAATAATGTTCTGGTGGACTATATTTAACATAATAATCAAATTTGCTACTAGGCTGGCCTAATAAATCCCAGATTTCTTTGCTTTTTCTGTAGCAGATTTATCAATCTGCTGAGTCTGATTGTCTATTTTAGTAGAGGAATCAACAGTCCGCTGAGTCTGTTGAACTTTTGGTAAGTCCACAACCTTTAACGGATTTGATAAATCTTTACCAATCACCGTTTGGACTGGATTAGCTATGGACTTCTTGGGCTCCGTAGTACCTGTAGGAAATTGGACTCTCAACCCAATAATTTCTTTTTCTAATTGGGCTATCTTTTTTTGTAATTGGGCTATTTCTACTGATAAGTTCTGATTGGTTTCATTGATAACTTTGTAGTTTCTCTGCATGCATTCACAATGCTGGCAAAAAATATTATGATCTTTGCTGGGTGAAAAATCTAAAGGGGGATCTGAATAGTTTTTCAAAGAATGAGATAAATAAAAATTTATTCCTATGTGCTGTCTAGCTGCATCTAATGCTTCTTGAAAATTTGTAAAACCTTTATAAAGAGGGTCTTGAAAATCTTTAATGCAATCTACTACTTCTATCCAATAATGAAAAATCCCTGGATTTCTTCCCTTGACTACAACATAAAATTTGTATTTTTGCTTGTTCTGGCTAAAATGTTCTGACAATGCATTCATGCATGCTAAAAAATATCTCTGGACTTTAGGATTCCTATTGTATGAAATCCATAAATTATCTAATATGCATTTCTCTTCTCTAGATAATGAAATATAAGGCAAAGTCTTAAAAGAAATATTACTACTGGGAAAGATTAATAGTTCTTGATTACCAAATCTTACCCTGTCTTGAATCATTGGTCTGGTCTGATTAGTCTGATTATATAGAGTCTGTGGTAATGAACTTGATGCAAATGAGTTTCCTCCTGGAGAATGTCCTGGCCTTAAAGGCCTTGGTCTTGGTGGCATCTGTATATCAATATTATATTAAATAATTTTTCAAGAAAAATTTCTATCTATAATCATTCTACTTAATATGTCTGCAGCCTTGTTATCACTACCTTTAATATTTTCAAATTCTATACTAATTCCTGTATTAGTAATTCTATCCATAAAATTCAACTATCTTCTTCTACTACTCATTTTTGAGTCTGTCTTCATCTTATTGACAAAGGAAACTATAGCTACACAATCTGTTCTTATAGTTATTTCTTTTTTAGTAATTATAAATAATTCAAAACTATCTAAAGCATAATTTACTGCTAATAATTCTGCATCTATACTACTCAAATTTCCTTTTTCTTTATAATTACCACTATTATATCTACAAATTCTTTTTGTACTTTTATCAGTATATTTATTGGGTTTGCATATTAATATAGCTCCCCAGCCAATCATACTACCATCGATCTCTATTATTAAATAATCTGAATCTAATGACATTGCTAATTCTGGCAAATTTTTTATTTTATTTGTTGGACTAATTTTATATCTTCTTGATTAAAAAATCTATGTCCTGTAGGAAAGGTCTTTGCATATTAAGATTCTGCAATTTTTCCTAAATCTTTTATAAAGGGTCTTGCATAATTTACTAATCCTAAAAATTTTTGAATTTGTTTTAAGTCTTCTATTTTATCTGAAAATTCTAAGGCTTTTTTTGCTATATGAGGCTGTAATCTTATTTTGTCTTCTCCTATATTTACTCCTAAAAAATCTAAAATTCTTTGAGTAGAATCATTTTCTTTTTACTAATTATTAAACCATGTCTAATAAATTCTGAAAATACCATCTGTAAATGTCCTCTATGTTCTCTTTTATTTTTGCTAAATAATAATATATCATCTATATAAACTATCACAAATTTACTATGCTTATTAAAAATATTTTCCATCTTTTTTTGGAAAATACTTGGTGCATTCTTAAGCCCAAATGGCATCACAAACCATTCATAATGTCCTTCTGGACATGTAAAGGCTGTCTATTTAATATTGTCTGGGTGCATTTTAACCTGCCAAAATCCTGACTTTAAATCAAACTTACTAAATATCTTACAATCTTGTATCTTATTTATTAATACTGTCTTGTATGGTATATTATAAGCATCATCTATTGTATTATCATTAAGTCTTTTATAATTAATTATCATTCTAATTTTTTCCCTAATAATTTCTGAATGTTTTCTTACTATAAAAGCTGCTGATCTATGTGGACTTTCTGATTTTCTAATTACTCATAATTTTAAGAGTTCTTTTATTTGCATTTTAAAATCTTCTATATCTAAATTTGTTGCCTCTATATTTTTTTGTCTTAATTATATATTCTGAATTTTTTATTTTTAATTTACATAGTATTTTATCTTTTTCCTAATATTTTAATACATTTTCTCCTAAAATTTTCATCTTTTCTAATTTAGATATTAGACATTCTATGTCTTGTTCTGTTATTAACATATTATAGATTTTTTCATTATCTATTAATTCTATACTATCAAAATCTATATCTTCTTCTTGTATTTCTAAATGTTCTTAATTATCTTCTAATAACTGACATTCTCTTTCTTTTTCACAAGCACAATTATCTTTACTACTACTTCCACGTCCACCACGCTTCTCTAAGCACTCTGATGGGAAAGAATAAATTTGTGTTGGTGTGAATAATGTATGTTTATGTAAATGTATAAAATCTTTAGTTATTGCGATACTACCATTATCTTTTAATAAAAAACTTAATCATATGATAAAGTCTGTATCTTTTACATTTAATGGTCTAATCCATACATATTCTTTTGGTAAGGTATATTTTATACTTCTACCACAATTTGTCTCAAAACTAATCTTACTATTTGATTGTAATAATTCTGTATATGTATACAGTTCTCCATCCATTTGTTGTGCTTCTATTGGATTCCTTGATTGTATTATGTATTGTTGTGGAATTAATGTCTTATTAATTATACAATTACTACATCCTGAGTCTATTAATCCTAAACATTTTATTTCGTATTGTCATATTCTTATGTAACATTTTACTTTAATACTTTTAAGTTTTTCTGGATTACAAATTACTTGTACATATTCTTTTTATAAGCATTCTTTACTTTGTTCTTCAATTTCTATTGATTTACCTTTATTATGTTCTAATATTTCTATTTTATTTATTATTAATTTCTGCATTTCTTCTAGACTTTCTATTCTTTTTCTAAGAATTCTTATTTCTGACATTTCAATTCTTTCTTTTAAAATTTTTATATTAATTTCTTCTTTCTCAATTAAATTCTTTTCTTCTAAACATTTTATACATGCTTCTTTATAACATTCTAAACATTTTGCTTTTAATTTTCTAACTGATACCAATTACATAAATAGCAAGCGACATTATCTGCTCCTCTATTTCTTTGCCATATTTCTTTGCCAATTATGTAAACATTCTACTATAGTATTCATCAAATCATTCTCTTTATCTGATTCTGAGTCTTCTTTTATCATTATATTTGAAAATTCATCTATTATCTCATAACCAGATTCTTCTATGTTTTCTATAGTTTTATCTCCTATTGATATAATACTATAAATAGATTCTTGGTCTGAAATATATTCATCTAACTGTATTAAATCTTCATTAGTGCATTCTACTAATGTACTTTTCTTATCATAATTATTTATTCTTTTTGGACAGGTCTTAGCTAAATGTTCATTACTATTGCACACATAACAGCTAAGCTTGTTTTTATAAATTCTATTTGGCTTAAATTTTCTAACATGTCTTTTTTCATCTAAATAAGGTTTTCTCTTATTAGATTTTCTAAGAAAATATCTTTTTCTAGTATGAGGTCTTTTGTATTTTTTATCTTTCTTATTATATTTCTTTTTATCTGAACTAGAGGCTCCATATGTTTGTAGGGTAAAAATATCTTTACAAAATTTATAATCTGTCTTCTTAAGTTGTTTTTGAATTTGTAATTTTACACATTTTTCTTCTAAACATCTTATTACATGTTCTATTCTTTGTCCTATACTCCATTTTTTATCTGGTTCTTCTCTTACTGAAGTTAAATTATTCCATTTATTTGTTATTTCTAATCCTAATGGTCCTGGTAATTTATGAAATAACTTATTTCCTAAGTCTTGATTAAATGTATTTCCTGATATTGAGGTTAAATAATAATATTCATTTAAAAAATTCTTTACATATCTACCTTTAGTCCATTTATATAAACTAAGTTGTTCTAAATCTCTTACATCTTTTCTTTGTATACTAATATGTCCTGGGTTTGGATCTGCTCCAGTTATTAAAATCTATATTTTATTAACAAAATTATATGGGTTACTACCCATACTGACTAACTGTTCAAATTCTTCTTTCTTTTCTAACTTAAATGCTTCCCACATAGCTTTCACACTTTCTCCCAAAAATGTTTCTAAATATCTATACATATCTATTGGTTCCATTTCTTGAAAACTTCTAATATAATGTCCTATTATAGTATTCTTCCATACATCTATAATATTATTCCGTATCTGTAGATCATGTGCTGAAATATTTAACATCTGTGCTTTATGGTCTGATTGATATTCTATTTTCCTTTCTAAAGGTCTTTCAGTACCTCTTGCTATATACTTTTCTCCTGTATTATTATAAAAAAAGGATAAGCTCCTCTTGGGGGAAATCCTCCTCCATAAGAAACGGTCTCATGTTTAATTGTTCTATCAAAAGGTGTGTCTCCGAAGGCTTTATATGTATTAGAGTCTTCCATAAGTTCTTTAGTATAACTTAATTCTAAGATTTCAGAATTACTATCTAAAGTATTATCTTCTTTAATAATTTCTATTCTTATATTTTCTTCTTGATCATAATATAAGTATTCTGATTCTTGTATAATCTTACTAAGATATAATTGATCTTCTAATTCTAATAATTCTTTTGGATCTAAATTCATTCCTAAT
The DNA here is from genome assembly GCA_019395295.1 of Osmanthus fragrans. NCBI lineage: Eukaryota > Viridiplantae > Streptophyta > Magnoliopsida > Lamiales > Oleaceae > Osmanthus > Osmanthus fragrans. The sequence continues at coordinate 25,831,166 of CM033345.1, forward strand.
TCTTTTGGATATATTATCTTATCCGTTTCGTCATCTATAAATTCTATATGAACTCTATCTTGAAAATGTTCTTGATTTTGTTCTTCACTTGGATTAGATTCTTCTTCAAAATCATCTTGTCTTTGGATCTGATTATAATCTAAAAATCTTAAACTAGTTCTACCATGCACATCTTTATAAGTTAAAGCTTCTTGTGGTGCTATAATAGTTTCTTGATTTTCTAAAAATTTATCCATATTCCATTCTAATCCTGCTAATTGTTCTAACGAATATTCTCTTGGTTTTACCATGTTTATTCTTTTACTACTCATTAAATTTACTACCTTATCTATGTATATTTTATATTTTGTCTGAGAATTATTAGAACATCTTCCTAAAAATCCTATACTTATTAATAAATTATCTCCTGTTTCTACATCTTCATATCTTTTAGTCTGAATGCCTATTTTAATTTTTTCTGAAAAATCTTTAATAGTTAATAAAAAGTCTGGATTGCAATAAATTATTCCATTATTATTATTCATATCTACTTCTGTACTAGCAATCATACTTTTATCTATATTATTAATTCTTTCATCATATATAGTAACTGATACTTTACATCCTAAATTTTTTCTCATTAGTCCTTTTATTCCTATAACTATTAATCCTAAATGCATAAATTTAAAATTTTTCTTTTTAAGTTCTTTTTTAGAGTCTTCTGAAATTAAACTTAATTTCTTAACTTGATTTCCTATACACTGAATAGATATTTCTCTACTATGTCTAAAAAATTAAGTTCTCGATTCTAAAATCCCTCTATTGTATAATATTTCTGGATTAAGTATTCTTAAACCATTAGTCTGAAATCTTATATAATCTTGTTGTGGATCTATAATCTCTTCTATATTCTGGTTGTATTGTATAGGTCTATTTAAAACTCTTTCTATTATGCTTCTGCTTATACTAGATGTACTATTTCTAGATGTAGAGGCTTCTCCACTATTTCTAGTATTCTCATTTATTGTTCTAGATCTTCCTAAGAATGGATTTAAATTACTCATCTTGGGAATTTATATTCTTTGGGTAATCTTCTAGTTATTTTTTCTTTTCCTGTATTTTTAAAATTTGAATTTTCTAATTTTTCTGTTATAAATCTTAGATCAGTATCTGTTTGTGATTGTTCTCCTATTAACTTTCTTTTATCTAAGATATCTATTTTTCTGTGAAGTGATAGTAACAGTGTTATTATTAAATTATCTTGTTTAATAATTATAGATTCTGCAGTTTTTTTTGAAGAGATATTAGTTAATCCTTCTGGTTCTTAGTGAAATTTTTTGCAATATTCTAATGCTTCGTTATAATTACTATCTGTCATTAACTAATAATAATTTCTTTTAATTCTTTTATTAATCATTCTTTCCTAATTATTATTTCTTTTGTTTCTATGTCTTTTTCTTTAGATTTATTGGAATCTAAAATTCTTTTAATTTCTGTTAAATCTATTTTTAAAGGTAACTTTTCTAATTTAACAATTTTGCCTAAAATAATAGAATTTTTATTTTTAGTATAATCTAAAGATTCTTTTATATTCCTTATTTCTGAGTCTTTATTTATAATACTTTCTTTAATTATTTCTAGATAATTATCTCTATTTTTATTTTCTAATTCTAAATTTCTAGAGAAATTTATAATTAAGTCTATTAAACAATTCTGACTTGGATCTTCTGAAAATAAACTATGCAATTTATGCTTACTTTCTAAATTACACTTTATTACGTTATTATCTATAGTCTGTACTTTTCTTACTAAGGCTTCTTATATCTAAATCTAAGTATTTCAATATCTTTTTTGATTCCAGTATCTTTCAAAAAATATATTAGTCTGTAAATTTATATTATAATAAATCTCTCTTATTTTATATATATATATATATATATGTCTATGTTCTTCTATTAAAACTCTTTTTACCATATCTTGTTTAATTTCTGGAAGTAAATCTTTTATAATTCTAAGTATTTCTTTTACTTCTGTAAGATCTTTACTATAATAACCTACTACTTGATCTTCTGAAATATAACTGTTTATTGGCTGACTATATTCTACCAAATATTTTAACCTATTTTCTTTAGTTTTTCTTTGTTTTAAAATCATAAACTAAAATTTCTAATTACCAGTCACTACTTCCTATATGTTCTGATACCAAAAAGAGGGGGGGGGGGTATGCTCTAAAAGAGTTATATGAGGCTCAAATGAGTTATAATAAGTTTTTTCTTGAATAAACTTTTATCAATTTAAACATTTGAACCTTTTAAGTTTTTTCATTATCATTGAATATAATGTAAATTTGCATTTATGATTTGTTTTTTCATAGGTTTTCCAAGGAGTCAAGCGAAGAGGAAAGAGATTATTCTGAGAAATTAATGGAATCTCAGGTACTTAATCATTTGCTTAGTTTATTTTTCTTTCATTCTACTCAATTTTGTTAAAATTATGAATATTATTGTTTGCTTGATGAAATTCAGAATAAGTGTGGTGGATGAATGAAGCTGCAATCAATTTTGATGCTACTTTTAGAGTTTGACCATGCTGAAAAGGGATATGTTGATTATTGTTGTATGTAATATTGATTACTTACCATATTACCTGCGTGTAAGTAACGTTTTCATCTTATTTAGGGGTACTTTTTTGTGTTTGAAACTTTCAATGCATGCTTAATATTGTGAGAATTGGAACTTCCATAATGCCTCTATTCAGGTTCAACACCTAAAACATTTATATTCCATTTTGAATATTTATTTCGTTACATTCTCTTCCTAATTGCATTGCTACGTGCAATGACTTTTAACTATGTTGGCAATACAAAAGATGGTGTTTATTCATGTATCCATACATACTTACCCCCACACCCCACAAAAAAATAAAATAAAATAAAATCACCGTATGCATATAAATTTTAGAGAATTTAGGCCCCGTTTGATTCTCATTCTTTGTAGAATGAGAATGAAAAATATAACTGTTATTGTAACGCCCCAAATTTCACTATTAACTCGAGGCGCTACTTAAATCAAAATAGCCTGTAAATATATATTTTCAAAAATCGCCACAATACGAAGGCAAACATATATTTTAAAAATCCATAGCAATTTAGCACAAAACGCGGAACATCACTTCTAAAATAATTTTTCTCACATTCAAGAGTCAATACCAAATGTAATAAGCAAAAATCGACATTTGCAAAGATACCAAATTTCAATATTTAAGTATCAAAATGAAAATCAACTATTTAAAATTCTTGTTTCAAAACTTGAAATTCAAAAGTTCTATTATTAAATAAAAATTGCCCCGCTCGTTGTCTTGCCCTGCCAAGCTCCTTAACCTGAAAGGTTGGAAAAATAGTGGGGTGAGCATAACGGATTATACTCAGTGGAGATACAGCAATCAGTCCAAATTAAGTCAAAATATGTAATCAAGTGGTGAAAATAATATCCATACAACATACTATAGAATATGTATTGTGGGCATTCCCAAGGACCCAATTTCGATCCCGGACCTATTTACGGTCCCTGACAACATGGCATAAGCTTAGCAAATTTTAGCACTGTGGGCATTCCCAAGGACCCGATTTCGATCCCGGACCTAATTACGGTCCCTGGCAACATTTTCATATGTATAAATATCATATCACAATCAAAATCACACATCGAGAATTAACATGGACAAATAACCACAATTGCTTAAATGTAAACCCCACCTCGAAGTCTTGAAAGTTTTTCTTGGAAATTGAACAATTGAAATGTTACCGTGCTTCACACTTTGCCCGCGATCTCGTCTAGCAAGAACAAAATTAATTTAATTTAAGATATTAAGTTTAATTAAAACTTTAAAAACTTTAGGGACTAAATTGAAAGAGTATTAAAACTGAATTTAAAAGTTTAAAGGGCTGAAATAACCTTTTTGAAAAATTGTGGACTAATTTTAAAAGTAACTAAAATATTGGGCTGAATTAAAACAATTTGAAAAACTTTGAAATTGAAAATAATAACCTTTTAAAACACTTTTGGAAATTGTGGGCTAAAATGAATAACTTTTAAAAAGTAGGGTTCAAGGGGTAAATTCCAAAATCAATTATTTACAAAAACAGCCTATAGCTCTCTCTCTCTCACACTCTCAATCGCGACAGGGGCTCAAAGGAAGGGGGAAATCGGCGACGGGGAGAGTGAGGCGAAGTGGGGCAAACTCCGGCCAAAATCAGAGGCGTTACCGTCGCGAGGGCGCCGACGAGTGTGGGGTCGATTGGGGGTTGATTGGGCGTCGAACAGGGTCAAGAACCGAGGCTAGGAAATTGAAATTTCTTGGGTTTTCCGGCAGGAAGTCCGGCCGAACGTGCGTGGGGTCGAGGTAAGTGTTTGGGTGTTGTGTTTTCTTGGTTTTGTGGTTGCTTGGTGTTGAATTTGGGGTGAGATGGAGGTCGATTCTTTGGGCAAAACGGGGCTGCCGTGTTTGGGTAATGGTGGTGACGGCTTGTTGGCGGTCCGACGGTGGTGTAATGGGTACGTGAAGGTGGCTCAACTGGGTTGGAGGTTGGATTGTGGATGGTGCTCGACTGTGGGAATTTAATTTGGGTTTCTGTGTGTGCCAAGGTGAATCGAGGTTGGAGGGTTTCGACATGGGCATGGTGGTGATGATTGTGTCAAGGTTTTCAGTTGCTTATTGAGCAGAAATTGAAGAAAATTTGGTGATGATTTCTTACCTGTTTCTGTGGTGTTGAGAGCAGGCCGTGTGTTTGGAGTTACTGTAGGTGCTGGAGGAGTTGGTGAGGTCGAAGAAACGGGATGAAGAATAGTGAATGTAGGGCATGCAAATCGAGGCAGTAAATTGGTTCTAGAGTTCGTGCTGGAAAGTAATTCTTTGAGTAATATGATTTAAATAAAATTGGATTAAAAATAAAAATTGGATTAATAACAATTGGACATTAAATAGAATATCGAATATTAAAATTGGATTTAAATCGATAAGAATTTAATACTTTTAAGAAGGTTCGAGATTGCACTTGATAAGTAAATATTGAAATTTTAACTTTAAAATCGTTTTGAAATTCTTAAATTAATTATTTTTGCTAGACGACTCGACGGACGTAAAATGAATTCTAAACTTTGACGGAATGTCGTAGCGATATAATTTAAGTTATGAGATTTGTATTTTAAAATTCGGGTCGCTACAGTTATGAGTCCCACACAGGGATGAAAAGTCAAAAATAATGGCTGAATGTGATGGATAACGGTCATATTTTTCATTTTTATGGAGAAAAAATGGGTACCAAACGGGGCCATAATAAAAGTTACAATCCTCAATGAATTAGTTATACTACTGAAATGGATTACCACACACATTTTTCATAAATTGTTTATTTGCTTGCAAAAATACTAACTTTTACTTTATGTATTCTAAAAATAAACATTAATAATTACTGTCCTTTATTTATTTTTATCTATTCTAAAAGTAAATAGTAATAATTACTGTCCTTTATTTCTTGTAAAAAAAAAGTATGGCTTTTCAGTTTACTTGAATCCCATACCAACCATAGTACTGTCTGTCCATTTACCTACTTTTAAAGCTTACCTCTGTGTGTGTGTGTGTTTTTTTTTTTTTTTACTACATACAGCAATTGTAAAAACTTTTAAAAAGTTCATCCTCCATTTTATGAATTATTACATGAAAAAAGGTAGACATTTTCTCTCTTACTTTAAATTACAATTCTTTCGTTAACAAATAGGAATAATGGTTACTGCCATAATGCTGTTTTTTCAATTCTTCATTCTTCACTCATCATTCTTTTGCATTCTAACTATTTGATATTTTGTGATGTATGTTTTTTCCAAGAAACCATGGCACCAAATCACAAACTAATCCCTGATATTGCACCATGAGAAATCGGATGGATGTGTAAAGTAGTGGTTTTGGGAAAAACAGCTCCACGAACATCACGAAAGGGAAATGGAATTTATCAACACATATGGTTATTGGATATTGATGTAATATTTTCCCATTAACAATTTTTTTTCATTTATTTTAAATCGTAGTATGAAGAAAAATATATGTTTTAACTTTTGTGGTGTATTTTCTATAGTTTAATTTCCACAAAATAGTAAATTTGCTAATTAAATTTGTCTACTGCATTTGTCTATTAATAATTCGTGTAGGAAAACAAAGTTTAAGCAACAATATTTGCTCAAAATATCAAGGCTCTTGAAAATACTTTTGTACCATCGAAAACATACTTGATCTCAAATGCATATGTGAAGCAAACGGATAAACGATTTAGATCAAGTTTTGAAGATAAATAGTGGACAATTGGTGGTTCAACCTGAATTGAAGAATTAAATGAAGACTATGCCCTTTTGTGGAATCATGTTTTTATTTTACACCATTTGACGAACTCGAAAACTACATTGATATGGATGTTGAAATAGGTAAGTCTTACTATTACACAAATCTAACCGTGTGCTAAAATTTATATACACAATAATATTTTGAAATAAAAGTAATCCTAGAAAACTTGGCCATGTTTTTCTATGCAACATTTGTTAGCATTGCTGTTGATGTTCGCCCAAAACGAACAATTTCTAGCAACAAAAATGCAGATTCCATTGTCCAAGACATTGTTCTTATCAACGAAAGTTATGCATACATAAATATGATTCTTTAAACACAAATCAATAGTTTTCGAATTCATGCAATTAATATGAAATTTTATATCTTCATATGCACATTGCAAGCAATTATCCTGACTGTCTTGGAAAATTTTATCGACTGTGAAGGCGCTGAAATTATTGGATGCCTTATGAAAAAATTAGTGATTGTTGGGAATCATTTAAAAGTGACATCTTTTAGAGGTAAATCAAATCAAAATTTTATCTTTACATTTGATAAACCATTGTTGTTAACTCGGTATAACTTAACTGCATGATTATATTCTATTTAACAGGAATGTCATTAACCACAAAAACAAACAGCTCAATCCTCATTAATCCGAAATTCAAAAAACGTACTGAAATGAAAGAATGGTTAGTATGCATGTGTTTTTTTATAAAATATTTACACCCTAAATCTACATTTCATCACAGCATTAGAGTACATTCTTTGCTTAAATTTATAACTTCCACTTATTTACCGGATTAAAAGAAACGAAGAGATGGTCACTCAAAGGACATATGATTTGCCGAATACATCAAATATTTCACTACCTCCGAAGAATAAAATTATCAACATCACAGACATTTTAGAACACTCACCAATGGTAAATTAAATACTAATACTAAAAATAAGATCATTTTATTTAGTTTCTAATTTGTTTCATTTTCTGGTAAATAGATATTTACTTTCACAAAAATGGTAACGTTCATTCTACCTATTCTAGTGCAAGCTATTCTGGATAAAAGGAAAGATAGAATTGAAGTCAGGGACTCAATCACTTTGGTATATGGCTTGTGATACTTATGGTTGGATGTATCAACTCAACTCAATGTATTTTTGCAACTATTGCAAATACATGCATGCAAGATCAATTTCAAGGTAATAACCAATACATGTAAATTTATGTACACCAAATGATTGCTCTACATATAGTTTAATTTATATTAAATTCAAAATGAATGATACTACCCATGTGCATTTCTACCAAAGCAAGATGCAATGTTCAGATTTTAGATAACACCAGCACTATTACTGCATCTTTATTCGGTGACGTGGCTAAAAAATTCTTGAAACTTCCAGCTGAGAAATTGATGAAAGATAGCATAACGGTACAGTTTTTTTGTATGAATTGTTACACTTACCAGTATTTTCTATTTACATACATATGTACATTAAATCATATATGTTCTTCATACAGCTAGCGCACTTCATCAATGCTCAAGACTCTAGCTATGCAACTGAAGACCATTTTATTTACATGAAATTTGGAAACCTAGATCCAAAAACCAATCAACCAAGATTTGATGTGATCTATGTTCTTGATAACAACTCTGTACATGCACAAGGATCTACATCATTATCCCTGTATCAGCCAAAGGAAAAAAAATGTCTCATATTGCACCAATGTACCTAATGCACGAAGGAGCCTGGTGTTCGAGAAGGAAAATGATCGGGCCAAATACGATTGCCGCAAGCGTACGGATCCAGTAGTATAATAGAGCTTTTAACGCCCAAGTCGATCCCACGAGGAGTGTTTTTCCAATTACAAGTTAAAGTATTTCAAATTAACGATGAACACACACATTTTTAAAAACTTGATTTTAAAAACTAGAAAATAAAACAAAAGACTTTATTTAAATTTTAAAAAGACAAAATAAATGACTAAAAGGGTTTTTGATTTGGAAAAATGTTGGAATTTATGCTTTCACTTAACCATTGTTTCATTAGTATTAAAATTGATAAAATAAAGATGCTAGTGTTACCAAAGTATCAGATTAGACCCGATTCTCCAATTTTAGTTAACAACCTCTTCCGAGCGAAATTAACCCTAATTGATTAACCTATCCACTATATCTCTATGTGGATACAACTTAACCAATTGCATTAAATTGTTGTGAGAATACTCTAAGGGTCACCTAGGGTAGATGTATATTCCTATAACACCTAAACGAGTATAGTCAAAACTATACAAACCTAGGGTTTTAATTATCTTGATCTAGCTAGTACAACAATTTCTCAATAATTGCACCGATCATTTAGCCATATCACATATTGATCAAGTACATGATAGTCAATAAAACACAATAATTAAAACATCTAAAACTTGGAAACACATGCATCTTACCAAACAAAACAACCGACTAATGAAACTTTTGGTTAAGTTACTACATAAATTCCAACATAAAACTATTTAGCTCATAATAAAAGTAGTGTAACAAAGAGATTTGTGTTCCATTACAATACAAACAAGGAAAATAAAGAAAGAAATTCAAAAGGAAAGATGAAACCCTTGTAGAACAATTTTGAAATCTTCCATTTCTTTTCCAAGTTCTTCTTTGATAACTTCTCTTTGTTCACCACCTTCAACCCTTAACTAAACCTACAAAAACACAACAAAAACAAAATAAAAACTTAAGCAAAAATGAGGAAAACCAGAGAGCTCGAGAGAGAGAGGACGAGAGAGTTAGAGAGAGAGGATGATGGATGATGATAAGTGAGGATTGATAATGCCCTTAAAAAAATGGATGAAGTCTATCTATTTCCATAAATTTTCACTAACTTAACTCCACTAACTACTTAAATTATAATATATATATATATATATATAATATATAATATAGATAAAGATAAGGTCTAGCATTAAACAAATCAAAACTAATCAAAAAGTTTGGCCAAAGTTCCAGAGAAATGTTTTAAACCGTCATTTCAAATTTCTTCTAAGCGACCGCTTAGGCAAACCTGGGCGACCGCTTGGGCAAACAAAAATGCGGTCTAAATTTCCTGATGGCCACTCAGCGACCGCTTAGTTCAAGTGCACGCGGTCGCTTAGTTCATCCCATAATTGCTGCTCAGGTCCTTGGACAGTCTGGCCATAGTGCACTTTGATCCCTCATCTTTGAATTTATACAATTCAGTCCTCAGATTTTGAACTTCATTACATTTAGGCCCTTACTAAATTGCAGTCAAAGTCCTCCATCTTTTGGTCAAGTGCATTTCAGTCCTCAACTTCACAAAATTGCACACTTTTAGTCCTTTTTGCTCCTCTTTAGCTCGTTTATTCGTCTGGTCGGGATTTTTGCCTATAAAATCAAATATTACACAATTATGCATAGAATATGCTCAATTTCATCAATAATTATAAGCCAAAAAGTGTCCAATAAGTGTGTAAACGCACACTTATCACACCCCCAAACTTGAGCTCTTGCTCGTCTCGAGCAAGATTAACTTCTAATACACAATCATGCAACTGTGAAAATGACCAACATATGAGATGACTTGCTAGATATATAAAAGAGTTTTAAAATTGTTTATCAATTCACAACCATGCACCAAATAATGCTAACTTAAAATAAGTTAAGATTGTCCAATGTTCGATCAGTATGTGCACAGTCACTTTCAATCATCGTCTAAAATAGGAAACAATCATCAAGACAGAAAATGAGTCAGGTTAGCTCAATCCCAACCCTTAATGGTCAACTCTATCCTTTCTCGCTCGTGAGATTCACACCTCCAAATATATGTTGCTTTCTCATGCCCCGTGTACATTTAAAGGTTGTTCTCAATCACTCTTTTCTTTTAAGTTCACACAGGTCAACTAGCAAGTATTTCAAATGAAGATAGAGTAACTGAACATGAAAGACCTCACAAGATAGTATATAGACACTCAACTCTCATGTGTTTAAGATTGGATAACTGTTTCGCTCAAAATCATTCCAATGAAGAGTTCTACCATAAGCTTGCATATTTTCTCATTCGCCACCACTTAGATCATATGCATCACACAAATCATAAGGTCTTTACAGGATTAATATGTGGCTTAAGGTAAAGGTGTGGAAAATATTTAGATAAGTGACTAAGAAGCCTCAAATATCAATCAGTGGAGTAAAAGTATTCAACTCAGCTTACATAGATAAGATCTGTACACAATCCTATCCCTCCAAACAATAACTTTTCACTCATCATCAATGCCAGTACAATCACCTTTTTTCTTTTGAATATCAGGAGGAATCATACATATAGACATATAAATCAACCTCCTCCACACATTTTTTTCTCCTGTCAACTTTTTTTTTTTTTTTTTTTTTTCAACATAAAACTATTTACACCAACTATAGCACCACCTTCAATATTGATACCCCCAAACTTATTTTTCTTGCTCACCCAACATTTAATATAATCAACAACACTCTACTAGTTTTAAAGGCTGGATAAAGATATTGTTTTTCTGGTTATAAGCTTGTAATGTGGGTAAATCAAAGAAAATGTCAACAAGGCACAAAGGGGTTGATCAAAGGAAAAATTAATTCAGGGTAGGCTATTTGGCTAACGTGGTTATAACAAAAATGGCCTTAATCATATTCATGCCTGCATGTGTCAATGTGGTCTTGAAGAGAATCAATGCAAGTTCTAGAGAAGCACAATCATGGAAGAATGTCACACAAGAAGAAGTAATGAGACTGTAATGAATGTGTCAGTCTGTAGGCTCAAAGTCTCACCAGGTTTTGTGTCTACACCGTCCAGTTACAACATCTTCAATGAAACTGCTCAACTAGTAAATACTCGATTTACACACACAATCAGGTAAAGTGACAGAAAACTAATGTCCCAATCATTTCCACATCTAGATGACAATGAAACATGACTATTGTGCTCAATGAACTCAAAATCTCACATAGACAAGCAATTTTTTCGAAATTTTTTAGCCCAAATAGCATATTTGGTTTGCGCATGCATAGTTTATGAATCCATAATAATTTCACACTCACACATTCCTATGCCGGCAAGGCCATCTAATATATCAACACACAATCACCAGTTCACACACAAACACACAAACACCCCCAAACTTAAAACTCACATTGTCCTCAATGTGAAAGAAAACAAGATAAAGAGGGTAGGGGTAACGAAACTTCCCTGAGTTGTATCTGTGAAGTGTACCCATGCTTATACTGGACTTGTGATGGAAGTGAGTGACTGAATCAAAAACTTGGTCCAGAACCTGAAACATCCAGAAGTGGCTAGGATATCAAAAATTTCCTACAAAAATAGTTATATTAGATCAGCAATATAAGAAGTAAAAGCAGTAAACACATATAATAACAAAAAGTTAAACAGTATGAAAGTTGGGTTGCCTCCCAACAAGCGCTTGGTTATAGTCGTTAGCTTGACTATAGGGCTTCTTTACTCCGTTTTAGCAAAAAGAGCGGAGGATTCTTCTTTCAAAAAGTCACCTCCCAAATATGGTTTTAGTCTTTGCCCATTGACTATGAAGTTCCCATTTCCTTCATGATGAAGCTCAACCGCTCCGTTTGAAAAAACTTTAACGATGGTGTATGGACCCGACCATCTAGAGCGAAGCTTTCCGGGGAACAACCGGAGTCTAGAATTGTAAAGTAGAACTTGTTGCCCAACACTGAACTCCCGCTTTAGAATATGTTGATCATGCCATCTCTTCGTCTTCTCTTTATAGATTCTGGCACTCTCATATGAATCCAGGCGGAGTTCATCAAGCTCGTTTAATTGGAGCAATCTTTTTTCACCAGCTAATTTCATATCGAAATTTAAAGCTTTGATTGCCCAATAAGCTCGATGTTCTAGTTCTACTGGGAGATGACAAGCTTTTCCAAATAGGAGTCGATATGGGGACATACCAATTGGTGTTTTAAATGCAGTACGGTATGCCCATAATGCATCGTCCAGTTTCCTAGACCAATCTTTTCTCGATGCATTACCCGTCAATTCGAGAATTCTTTTCAACTCCCTATTTGAAATCTCAACTTGGCCACTAGTTTGTGAATGATAAGGAGTGGCCACACGATGTTTCACCCCATACTTGGCCATAAGTGAGGCGAATAGGCGATTGCAGAAATGTGAACCACCATCACTAATGATAGCTCTGGGTGTGCCATAGCGAGAAAAAATATTTTTCTTCAAGAAATTTACCACCACCCTAGCATCATTAGTAGGTAGAGCTGCCGCTTCAACCCACTTTGATATATAATCAACCGCCACCAAAATGTATTGATTGGAATACGATGACGGGAAAGGCCCCATAAAGTCAATACCCCACACATCAAAACTTTCCACCTCCAAAATAGGGTTCATTGGCATTTCATTGCGATTAGAAATATTGCCAGTACGTTGGCACTTATCGCATTTGGAGACGACAGTGTAGGCATCTTTGAACAATGTGGGCCAATAAAATCCCGCTTGCAATACTTTTGATGCGGTTTTGGCGGCACCAAAGTGACCACCATATGAGGACGAGTGACATCGATCAAGTATTTGTTCCATCTCCTCTTCTGGAACACATCTCCGGATAATCTGATCCGGTCACCGCTTAAATAACAAAGGATCTTCCCAAAAATAGTACTTGATATCAGAGAAGAACTTCTTCCTTTGTTGAGATGAAAGATCTGGGGGAATAATGCCACTTACAAGAAAATTCACATGGTCTGCATACCATGGCGTATGAGTGACATGTAACAGGTGCACAATTTGCATTAATTGCTCGTCGGGAAATACCTCATTGATTTCTCCTTCTACCACCTCCTCGGCCTGTTCAAGTCGAGACAGATGATCGGTGACAACATTTTCGGTTCCCTTTTTATCTCGAATTTCTAAATCAAATTCTTGCAGAAGGAGAACCCACCGAATCAATCTTGCCTTGGCATCTTTTTTCACTAACAAGTATTTGATAGCCCAGTGGTCAGTATAAACGATGACTTTTGACCCAATGAGGTATGACCGAAATTTATCAAATGCAAATACTACTGCGAGCATTTCTTTCTCAGTAGTAGCGTAGTTCAATTGTGCATCTGTCAGAGTTCTGTTTGCGTAATAGATCACATGCAGGATTTTATTTCTTCTTTGCCCTAAAACTGCACCAACGGCATAGTCACTAGCATCGCACATTAGCTCGAATGGAAGATTCCAATCTGGAGCTACGATGATAGGAGCCGTAATGAGTTTCTCCTTAATTATGTTGAAAGCTTCTAAGCATTCTTTGGAGAAATTAAATGCAGTGTTCTTTTCAAGTAGGGAGCAAAGAGGTTTCGAAATTTTGGAAAAATCTTTAATAAACCTCTTGTAAAATCCAGCATGTCCTAAGAAACTCCTAATTCCTCTTACGGTGGTTGGTGGCGGCAATTTTTCAATCACTTGAATTTTTGCCTTATCAACCTCAATACCTGCCAGAGAAATGCGATGGCCAAGAACTATGCCCTCTTGGACCATGAAATGACATTTCTCCCAATTCAGGACCAAGTTAGTCTCTTTACATCTTTTCAGTACCTTATCGAGATTTTTCAAACATCCATCGAATGAACTCCCAAATACTGAGAAATCATCCATAAAGATCTCGATGCAGTGCTCGACCATATCGGAAAATATAGCCATCATACATCGTTGGAAAGTAGCCGGTGCATTGCAAAGGCCAAAGGGCATTCTTCTATATGCGAAAGTTCCATATGGGGATGTAAAGGTAGTCTTTTCTTGATCCTCAGAGGCTATTGGAATTTGATGATAGCCCGAATACCCATCTAGAAAGCAGTAGTGTGAATACCCCGCCAATCGCTCAACCATCTGATCGACGAAAGGAAGAGGAAAGTGATCCTTTCTAGTTGCATTGTTGAGTTTGCGGTAATCTATGCACACTCTCCAACCTGTCATAGGTCTGGTAGGTATGAGTTCATTGTTTTCATTTTCCACCACTGTGACACCACCTTTCTTCGGCACGACTTGTACAGGGCTTACCCATGGACTGTCAGAAATTGGATAGATTATGCCTGCATCAAGCCATTTCACAACTTCTACTCCCACCACTTCTTTCATATTTGGGTTTAATCGCCTCTGATGCTCAACTGATGACTTATAGTCATTCTCCATCAGTATTTTATGCATGCATACAGATGGGCTGATTCCCTGAATATCTGCAATCGTCCATCCTATGGCTTCTTTGTGTTCCCTCAGTACTCGAAGTAATTTCTCTGTTTCTACCTCACTCAAGGAATTAGAAATTATAACTGGGAGTGTAGATGATTCTCCCAAATAAACATATCTCAAGTGGGGAGGAAGAGCTTTTAATTCAAGTGTGGGGCCTTTTTGACAGGATGGAAGCGGTAGTGAGGAAGTCTTTTGCAACTCTTCAAAATACGGTGTCCTTCGAGAAGGTGTAGTGTTCAAATAATATGCCATGTGCGCAATTTTTGGGTCTTCATCATTGATATGTGAAGAACGCACTAGGCATATCTCAAGAGGATCCTCAGAGCGTCCATAAAGTGATCCAGCAATCAGTTGATCAACAACATCAACCCGAAGACAAGTATTGGGTTGAGAAGGGTACTTGAGGGTTTTCAAAATGTTGAATGTGACTTGTTCATCTTCTACTCTCAAAATGAGTTTTCCCACTTGTACATCGATCAGCGCCCGACCAGTGGCAAGAAACGGTCGTCCCAAAATTATTGGAATATCTTCATCTTCCTCCATGTCTAGAACAATGAAGTCCGCAGGGAAGATGAACTTATCCACTTTGATTAATACATCCTCGATGATACCTCGAGGATGTGTAATCGACCGATCAGCCAATTGTAATGATATCGTGGTAGGCTTCACTTCCCCTATTCCCAACTTTCTAAAAATTTGCAGTGGCATCAAATTAATGCTCGCTCCAAGATCACACAGGGCTTTACTAATGTTTACATCGCCAATGGCACATGGAATAGTAAAACTGCCTGGATCCTTAATTTTGGGTGGTAACTTGTTCTGAAGGATAGCGCTACATTCTTCCGTTAGCATCACCGTCTCATGATCTTCCAATTTCCTTTTGTTAGAAAGGATATCTTTCATGAATTTAGCATAGCTCGGCATTTGAGCTAGTGTATCAGCAAACGGGATGTTTATGTGTAGCTTCTTGAATACCTCCAAAAACTTACCAAATTGAGCGTCCATTTTCTGCTTTTAGAGCCTTTGCGGAAAGGGAATAGGTGGTACATAAGCTTTGACCACTGGTGGAGCCTTTGATGTTGATGCTTCCTGGTCATGCTCCTTGGATTCCTCAGCACTTGATTGAGGTTCCTGTACTACCTCTTCTTCTTCGATTAGCACCTTGTCAGTTTGGATTTTTGGGGGTACTACTGTAGGTGCAGGTAATTGAAGCCCACTCCTAGTAGTAATGGCCTGAACATTCTCTGTGGGGTTTGTTTCGGTGTTGCTAGGCAATGCCCCTGGTGGCCTTTCAGAGAGAAGTTTCGCAATTTGGCCCACTTGCCGCTCCAAATTTTTCAATGAGGCATCATTGCGCTCTTGATACTGTAATTGCTGATTTGTCAATTTGGCAATGGCCTCTTCCCACCCCTCCTTCTTCTCTTGTGGTTTAGGGTTTAACATATTTTGATTGTTCCCATACGAGAAGTTAGGGTGATTATGCCATCCAGGATTATAAGTTTGAGCATATGGATTGTACCCTGGACGTTGAAAGTTTTGAGCGTATGCCAATTGCTCGGTGGATCCCGAACTACTGGCAAGTAATGGACAGCTTGAACTCGCATGATTAGCTCCGCACATATCACAGGGCGGTGAGGATTGGATCATATGAGCTGGACGAGGGCCAGATGTGGATGTAGATGTAGAAAGACCTTCTATTTTTCGCGTTAGAGAGTCGATCTTTGATAACATAAGATTGTAGGCTTCACTATCTCTAGCTCCACCAACTCCCCTTTGTATACCTCTATCAGGCCACATGGCACTCTGCTCGCTCATGACCTCTAGTAGATCGTATGCTGCTCGCATACTCCTATTAAGGAGTGACCCATTTGAGGATGAATCCACATTGGACCGATAAGATGGAGTCAGACCAAAATAGAAAATTTGAACTTGTTCTCCTAAAGAAATCCCATGATTAGGGCACTTTCTGAGCATATCTTTAAATCGCTCCCACGCCTCATGAAAAAGTTCCGTATCATGTTGACGGAAAGTGGTGATATCATGTTTAAGTTTGACCACACGAGCAGGTGGGAAAAACTTAGTTGTAAATTTTTGTATCAACTCTACCCAACTCGTGATACTCCCTGAAGGCAGAGTGTCAAGCCACTCTCTTGCCTTATCTTTCAGAGTATGGACAAACAATCTCATCCGAATCGCCTCCATATTTACACCCTCATAGGTGAAATTACTCACCATTTCCATAAATCGGGCGATGTGATTATGTGGATTTTCATCTAATCTCCCATAAAATGATATGTTACTGGAGAATAGATTAATTACATCCGGGCGAAGTTGAAAGTTCGGATGTCCATAAGAAGGATAAATAATACCACCTTGATTTTCAACCACGGGTCGGTTTAGGTAATCCCTGAATAACATGTCTTCTTCATTTATACCAGAATTTTGAACCCTACCCGCTTGGTGATCAAAATCAGGCGGTACACCTTCCCGAGGTGCTGGCTCATGATGAATTATCGGTTCAAGCTGACCTTCTTGACGCTCCATTTGTTGTTGTTGTCTTCTTAGCTCGTTCTGTTCCCTAAGTCTTCTGCGAAAAGTCTCTTCTATTTCAGGGTCAAATTGAAGAAGATTGAGACTTCGCGAACGGTTCATAAACAGTGAACGATTTAGAAGATTAACAACAAAAGTGACTTTTGGATTTAAAGGGTAAAATAAAATAAAAATTCAAAAGTCCGTTAAAGTGAAAAACAATTAACTAGTAATCAAATTTACACTTCCCCGGCAACGGCGCCAAAAACTTGATCGGGCCAAATACGATTGCCGCAAGCGTACGGATCAAGTAGTATAATAGAGCTTTTAAAGCCCAAGTCGATCACACGAGGAGTGTTTTTCCAATTACAAGTTAAAGTATTTCAAATTAACGATGAACACACACATTTTAAAAAACTTGATTTTAAAAACTAAAAAATAAAACAAAAGACTTGATTTAGATTTTAAAAAGACAAAATAAATGACTAAAAGGGTTTTTGATTTGGAAAAATGTTGGAATTTATGCTTTCACTCAACCATTGTTTCATTAGTATTAAAATCGATAAAATAAAGATGCTAGTGTTACCAAAGTATCAGATTAGACCCGATTCTCCAATTTTAGTTAACAACCTCTTCCGAGCGAAATTAACCCTAATTGATTAACCTATCCACTATATCTCTATGTGGATACAACTTAACCAATTACATTAAATTGTTGTGAGAATACTCTAAGGGTCACCTAGGGTAGATGTATATTCCTATAACACCTAAACGAGTATAGTCGAAACTATACAAACCTAGGGTTTTAATTATCTTGATCTAGCTAGTACAACAATTTCTCAATAATTGCACCAACCATTTAGCCATATCACATATTGATCAAGTACATGATAGTCAATAAAACACAATAATTAAAACATCTAAAACTTGGAAACACATGCATCTTACCAAACAAAACAACATACTAATGAAACTTTTGGTTAAGTTACTACATAAATTCCAACATAAAACTATTTAGCTCATAATAAAAGTAGTGTAACAAAGAGATTTGTGTTCCATTACAATACAAACAAGGAAAATAAAGAAAGAAATTCAAAAGGAAAGATGAAACCCTTGTAGAACAATTTTGAAATCTTCCATTTCTTTTCCAAGTTCTTCTTTGATAACTTCTCTTTGTTCACCACCTTCAACCCTTAACTAAACCTACAAAAACACAACAAAAACAAAATAAAAACTTAAGCAAAAATGAGGAAAACCAGAGAGCTCGAGAGAGAGAGGACGAGAGAGTTAGAGAGAGAGGATGATGGATGATGATAAGTGAGGATTGATAATGCCCTTAAAAAAAAGGATGAAGTCTATCTATTTCCATAAATTTCCACTAACTTAACTCCACTAACTACTTAAATTATAATATATATAATATATAATATAGATAAAGATAAGGTCTAGCATTAAACAAATCAAAACTAATCAAAAAGTTTGGCCAAAGTTCCAGAGAAATGTTTTAAACCGCCATTTCAAATTTCTTCTAAGCGACCGTTTAGGCAAACCTGGGCGACCACTTGGGCAAACAAAAATGCGGTCTAAATTTCCTGATGGCCACTCAGCGACCGCTTAGTTCAAGTGCACGCGTTCGCTTAGTTCATCCCATAATTGCTGCTCAGGTCCTTGGACAGTCTGGCCATAGTGCACTTTGATCCCTCATCTTTGAATTTATACAATTCAGTCCTCAGATTTTGAACTTCATTGCATTTAGGCCCTTACTAAATTGCAGTCAAAGTCCTCCATCTTTTGGTCAAGTGCATTTCAGTCCTCAACTTCACAAAATTGCACACTTTTAGTCCTTTTTGCTCCTCTTTGGCTCGTTTCTTCGTCTGGTCAGAGTTTTTGCCTATAAAATCAAATATTACACAATTATGCATAGAATATGCTCAATTTCATCAATAATTATAAGCCAAAAAGTGTCCAATAAGTGTGTAAACGCACACTTATCAGAAAACATTGAACAACTGAAAAAGAAGAAAATGGCAATGTCCTAATGGCAACATCTAGCGATCCTAATGTTGAAAACAACTATGCAAATCATGTCGGAAACACCACTGATCCAATGAAAAACTAACTTTGCCATGCTTTTATGAGTTCAAGTACAAATGAAGTTAGTTCCATTTTGTTATTCTGAAATTCTTCTTTTTTGCTAGGAGATTTTTGTATATGCTACCATATTACACTGCTGCTACATATCATAAAGTTCAGCTTAGTTTTTGGAAACTTAATTTTTGTTTATGAATTGGGATCAGTATGCTAAATTTTATATAAATAAAGTAAACATATCTATGAAATCTAATTATTCACATCTTTTGTTTGATCATGCACAACCATTTCCATTATCGAACAATTACAATGATGTCTAGGAAATAAATGAATTCTACATTAACTTGTGTTTTTCATTCTTAATACGTGTCATTTGCTCACTAAAATTAAAATAGCAAGTGCACATTTCATATTCAAATAATAAAGCGGACTATGGCCCCCCGGGGCACATCCAAGTTGGCAAAGGATGGGCATTGCGGGGCTTGCAACCTCAGCGTGGGGAGTTCGATTCCTGGTTGGAGCAGCTGAGTGATGTAATAACCATTTATTGGTTGGAGCAGCTTGGTGATGTAATAATCATGGAGGAGGTTCCTTTGGGGCTAGGAGTATAAAGGGTGCACGGACCCTGGTCAACTTGGGCATAACCCGCGGTTTACCTCCGCCAGTTATTGAGGGGCCGGTGACTGGTGGTCCAGGATATAGTCTGACGTAAGTTGGGAAACCTGGATATCAAAAAAAATAAATAAATAAATAAAGCGGACTATGAGTCCGAGTTGTCATTCCATAAAGGAATGTATAATCTTAACTACACAATAGTTAATTTAATTCTATAAATTCAATTGTTCAAATTATTGACACTATATATAACTAAATGTTACATGATCTAACATAGAGCATTGTTATAACGAAATCACTTACAAAATTTTAATAGTTATCGTGCAATGCACTATCGTCCACTTTATGAAATAGAAAGGAAAAAATGAATTGAATGTTGACGAAAGAAATGAGTGTCCATGTACTCACATGAGGGTGGTGGACATATAAAATTATGTACATCAAAATTTATTTTAGACCTAGATAGATAGATAGAAAATTTATTTTTATGTAAATTTAGCCTCTGTTTGATAGTCATTTTGGGGAGAAAATAGGGGGCGTTCTATTCGTGTTTCACTTTTGTATTTTGAATTTTGAATTCGTTTTGTGTTTTGTGTTTTGGGTGTACATTTTGAGATTGTTGAAAATTCGTTCTTTTTATCGTTTTGAAAAAATATTTCTTAACTCGTGTTTTTTGAGTTTTAGTAGATTTGTGAAGA
Organism: Osmanthus fragrans; assembly: GCA_019395295.1. NCBI lineage: Eukaryota > Viridiplantae > Streptophyta > Magnoliopsida > Lamiales > Oleaceae > Osmanthus > Osmanthus fragrans. Next base: position 25,851,718 of record CM033345.1, read on the forward strand.
AAACAATTAAAACATAAAAAAATTGTTTTCTGTTTTTTTCACAAAATTTTCAACCGTTTTTAAAAATTCATTTTCGAAAATGGAAAAGAGAACGCGTTTTCAATATTTTGAAAAATCAAAAATAGAAAACGGCCCGAAAACAACAAAGAGAACGCATCTTACATTTTTGAATAGTTGATTGATGGAGAATATGTGGTTAAAAATTAAGGAAAAGTTTGAGGTTCGTGTGTAATATTATTTTATTGAAATATGTGTGATTGAAAAGAAAAGAGACAAAAATGTATTTTAAAAAAAATTGGCTAAAGAATAATTTATTTTTTCCTACTTTCGGGTACTTCAACAGGGCTAACTCGGTCGACTATATGAAACGAAGGTTCAACAGGAAAGTTCGTACATCTCTTTGTCTCACTCTCTCACACGCTGCCTTCAAATCTGAGGATCATTGCGTCGGGTAAATCTCTGCTCTCTCTCTCTCTCTCTCTCTCTCTCTCTCTCTACACTCCACACACGCGATATGTACGTATATGCGAATATCAATTCCTTTTTTTTTATTTTTAAATTTTTGAGTTGTGGTTGAGATCTCAGGTTTTTCCAACTGGGTGGCAATTTCCTTTGCTTTATTTTGTTTTCCGCTTAAGAAATTTTGAAATTCCACTTATGCGGATGATGCATTAAATTTCTCGATTGAATGTCCGATTCAAGCTTCTTCTTTTTTTAATCATTTTTTTCCATTTTCCATTTATTGAAATCTGCGATTCTACAGAAATTTTCTAGAAAAAAATAAAAAGTAAAAAAAACAGTTTTTCATTTATTTTCGCTGGTCTAAGGTCTTTCTGGAAATTCATAATATTTTTTGTTAGGTGGGTTATATTCATAAAGGTTTTGAGGATTTTTGGAATACGTTTATTAAGCTTTTTGAAAGACCTGTATATTGTGTTTCTAAAACAGATTCTGTAACTTCATTCCTGAAATTCTTACTCCTTTAAATAGTTCCCCCGTTATGATTTTTAAGATGTTGGATATTCTAATTGTTATTATTTTTCATTTTATGAATGAAATTCGGCCTTTTCTATCGTTTCATGTTCCTGACCCATTTATATTTTCCATTGAAGCTCAATTGCTGCTCAACAAATTTATTTGAGACACAATGTCTATGGTGGATGAGCCATTGTATCCTATAGCAGTACTTATAGATGAGCTAAAGAATGATGATGTGCAACTGCGGTTGAACTCTATACGGAAATTATCCACCATTTCCCGTGCACTAGGGGAGGATAGGACCCGGAAAGAGTTGATCCCATTTTTAAGTGAGAACAATGATGACGACGACGAGGTGCTGCTTGCGATGGCTGAAGAACTGGGTGTGTTTATTCCTTACATTGGAGGGGTGGAGCATGCTCATGTGTTGCTCCCACCTCTGGAAAACCTTTGCACCGTTGAGGAGACTTGTGTGAGGGACAAATCTGTGGAGTCATTGTGTAGAATTGGATTACAGATGAGGGAAAATGATTTGGTCGATGGGTTTATCCCTCTTGTGAAGGTTAGATAAATAACTCATGTTTTGTTCATTATTCATGGTGCTGTTTCTGTAACTTTATCTCTGTTAGGCATCAAATTGGAAGCTGCTAGTACATTTTGGGGTTGATGAGAAATTGTTATATCATCATGTGATGTATGCTAGACTTCTTGTTTGCTATTTTTCTCCTTTACCGAGTCCTGGCAATATGCTCACATTTAGGTCTGAATTATAAGAAGCAAATAACTGGAACACTCATATTGTCTTCCTCTAGATATTGCCTCAAATAGGAAACATGAAACTCTTAAGCTACCTTTCCGGATCAAACACATAGGGCTGAGAGAAGGAAACTGAAGAAGTAGTTGTTCTTCTTTTGGCATAGCATGCTACTCCCGGGGGTGGCTGGTAGAATTAGCTTTGTATGTTTGTTACATTAGTATGTGTATTGCTTTATCAAGTTTTATGTTTAACTTCTTTGATGAAGTATTCAGTATTGCCAACTATAGCATTTCTGCTTTCTTATTTGTTTATCTTCTATGCTTGGACATGGTGTAATTTCTGCTTACAGAGGCTGGCAGCTGGTGAGTGGTTTACAGCTCGAGTTTCTGCTTGTGGACTGTTTCATGTTGCTTACCCCAGTGCCCCAGATGTGTTAAAGACAGAACTAAGGTCAATATACAGCCAACTGTGTCAAGATGATATGCCAATGGTGAGAAGGGCTGCTGCAACTAACTTGGGGAAATTTGCTGCTACTGTTGAAGCTTCTCATCTGAAGACTGATATTATGTCGATGTTTGAGGATCTTACTCAGGATGGTAATTAATTTCTTAGTTACTGCTTTGCATGATTTTTTAGTTACAGTAGATGAAAATATTGTCCTCTGACCAATTGGAGATGTGTCGAAGTTACATGTATACTGGTTGGCTTTAGAAAACCTATCTAGAATTTGTTTATGAGGAGGGGGAAAATCCCTCCCTAACGAAGTGTTAGTTAACATGGTTCAATGAATTGCTTATACATTTGACATTTGATCCAAGAGGAATTGAAAACATGAATATTGCAGATCAGACACTAATATGTAAATTTATTCTAGAGAAGTTAGTGATGCACTTATAAAGAGCCTCTTCAATTTAGCAATGAATGAACACGAAAAAGGATTCAGGTATCCTCCCTCAACTTTAATATTGCCCAAGGCGCTTCGTATGAGTCATTAAATTCCTTGGAGCTTCTGCTTTAAGTGCCCTTTGTTTAGGCTTAAAGCTTAACTTATGCAAGGGACATGCCTCAGGACATAAGTTTCAAGCTGTCCTAGACATGCACTCTATACTCCTGGCCTTTCTAGACTTCATTTTATCAACCACAGCTTTTTGGGCTGATTTCATGGTTCATCATCATCTTATTGAGTTGTTCAAACACAGTCCAATCCCAAAAGGTAAAAATAATGATTTTGTTGACTAGAGAATAGTACAATTGAAGTTCTTGGTCTTTAAAGAAACAAATAACTTGGAAAAGCTAATTTTAGTTATTGGCGAACAGCAGGATTTAAACTCACACATGGTAGATTCATCCTGACTGCTCTAGCCCTCTACTCCCACGATTGAAGTGTGATACCCCAAGTGAATTAGCAACTTTTTAGTGGTAGACAGCTGGTGTCAAGTGACATGTAACTTCACTCTTCTTTTACTTATATTTTTCTTGTTTTTGTCTTAGTTTTCTCCTCTCTTGAAACAAAATTTTACAGTCAGGAGTTTCATTTGTTTTATAGTTATAGTTATATGTCCTGTTTGATTCTCATTCTTTGTAAAATGAGAATGAAAAATATAGCCGTTATGGACCTCACACAAGAGATAGAAAGTAAAAAATGGTGGTTGGATGTGATTGATAACGGTCATATTTTTCATTTTTATGGAGGAAAAATGGATACCAAACGGGACAATAGCTTTTGATTATATTTCTAGTTTGTTAATCTAGTATTTGCTACCTTGTTAATCATTTTATGTGCTTAGTTGAAAATTGGACTTTTAATTTTGTTGAATTTTTTTATTTTAAAGATTTATATTTATTAGGGGTATAATTTTCCATTTTTAAAATTATTTTAGTGTTTATGTTGAGTTATAAGCTTCAAAGTGCCTAGATGCTTTTGCCTCACCTCACAGGGGTACACTGCCAAGGGAATGTGGAAGACATCTAGGACTAGGAAACGCTCTACTTTTGGGGTTCAAAACGTACTTATAGTGGAAATTTTTGTAGCTTTTGATTACAAGAGACCTAAAAGAGGATAGCATTTAATTGGATCATGAAAAGAAATTTTAAAAAGAGTTAAAAAATTACATATTTATCTTAGTTTATCATTTGAAACATGTTTAAATCTTGGATTAAGTTTTTCAGTTATCAGTTACAGAGAATTTTGAGTGACGTGCTTGAAAACATAAATATTTTATTCAACGTGCCTGCTTACTGTTAATGCTCGGCTAGGGTGTTCATCTTGATATTTGTATCTTTGTGATTAACATTTTATTAGATGATCTAGGATGTGGTCTATAGATGAGATTGACCCCTGAATCATACATTATTTAAAGCCAATTCAGGTGGATCAATATTGTGGAGAGAGCGGAGGTTCACCCCTCGCACTGAATTATTAATAAGTATGTGAGTGGTGATGAAATACAAAGGTTGGTTGCTGAGCTAATAAGCACTTCATTAATACCATTTTTCAGATCAAGATTCTGTTCGCTTACTAGCTGTTGAGGGCTGTGCTGCTCTTGGCAAGTTATTGGAGCCTCAAGATTGTGTTGCACATATCCTTCCTGTAATTGTCAATTTTTCACAGGTACACTTCAAACTATAGTAGATTTTGGATTGTTGTAATTCTAATAGTTGGACCTGCTTTCAGAGATTATCATTGTAGCCAGTTTTAAGGAATAGGTAATTATTTAAGAGGTTTCTAGTTCTCTAGGTATTTGAGTGGATAATTTGTTAATGCACCAATGCTTTCTTGGAAATCTGTCACAATCCTTCCTTGTATATGTGTTCTGTTATTATCTTGTTGACTTTTTTTTTTTTTTTTGGGGGGGTCAAAATAATGACTTATCTGTCTTTGATAAGTTCGTATTAGGTAATATTCCCGCAAAAAAAGAAGAGTTCCATTGCATATGAAGACTGAAAGGAAATTAACAATGGAAGCTGAATTTCTTTACCCTTTTATTTTGTGGCATATCATTTTCAGTAATAGAACTGACATCAGTGTATATCTTTGTTGCTTGAACAGTGGGCGTGATAAACATATTAGAACCTGCTTATTAATTGTACTTGTGGATGTTTGCATTTTATATCAATGTTTTGATAAGTGCTTGAATGCCTCATGTGAGATTTCACTATATGTTTCAAAGCTACGCCTTGAATGTTGCTCCTTGTCTTACAAAGGTGTAAGCCTCAGGGCAACGAGGTGTGTGCTTGTTTGTCTTTTCCTTGCCGTGCTATTTATATGGTCTAAACTTTTTGGGTTGGTATTTTAAATAGCTTAGGACATTTTAAGTTTTTTATTTTTATAAATGTTTTTGAGCACAATCTAATACTAGCAAAACAAGAGAAAGCTCAAGGAACCTACAATTGCCATTCCCATTGCAACTTTTTGACGATAGAAGGCCGATCACAAGAGACATTTGTCTCGTAACTTCACTCTTTTCTATCTTTTGTTGTTTTTTATGTTGATGTCCTCTTTTTGTTTTGTTTTTTATTTTTATTGTTTTTATGTACTTGTATAAGGAAGTTATTAGTTATGGGAAAGGGGAAGGGAAAGGGCACGGTGCCATTGCTAATGGAGGATGAGGAAAAAGAATGTGAAGAAACTGATAATCATGAGCTGGGAATCATTGACACGTCATTGGCGTCTACTTATCGATATCCGACACATTGAGCATCGATACGTCACCGATGCATGTCGATGGTTTTTTGCGGCATGTCGGAGACTAAGAAATGCAGACGGCTAGAAGAAACACGGTTGAAAGAAAATGGACGGCTGGAAGAAAACCACGGTTGGAAGAAGAGACGGCTATCTATGAGGAAGAAATGAGGAAATGAAGTGATAGCTAATCTAAACCCTATTGAAATGTAATTTGCAATTCAATTTTTTAGGCCCAAAACATTAAATGCTCTGTAAACTATATTTTCCAAGTATGTATTTGATGGACTTTTTTTTTACACTTTAACAAAGTAAAATGTAGATTTTTATGTGGATCAAATTTTGTTGCCATTTAATTTGCCATTTTACCCCCAATAAAAAAATAAAACTTACAAAGGAAGTCAAAAATTTAAAATATATTTAATTATTTGTTTTTTAATTATTTATATATGATGCAATAAGTATAAAAATTATTACTTTAGACTTAAATTTAAAAAAATAACATTTTAATCAACATGTATACGATGTATTGTGTTGGAATTTTTTTCATAAAATCATGTGTTGACATGGCCGTGTTGGTGCTTCTTAGATCATGAGGATGTTGGGCTAAGAATCACGTGGACACGAGTGTTCAGCACGATACGTGTTGGACACATCGATATGATTTTTTGAAAAAGTTTCGACATGTTAATTAAAATATTACGAGGAAGAAAGGATTTGACTTTTTTTGTAAGTTTAATTTTTTATTGGGGGGTAGAATGGGAAAAAATTAATCCACAAAAAAGGTTTCTTGTTGCTTTGTTAAATGATAAAGCTGCAAAAAAATGTAAATTAAATATATACTAAAAAAAGGAATTTTACAGAGCATTTAATGTTATTGGGTCCAACAATTTAAATTGAAAATTACATTGGTTTACTTCACAGTCACCATCTGCATTTCTTTCAGCCATTTGTTTTTCTTAGTGTTTTTTTTCCAGTTGTCTACATTTCTTTGTCTCCGACATGGACCTTAGGCACGCGTCGACGATGTGTCGGAGACGTACCGGTGTTCAATACGCGTCGAACACTGATATGTCGACGTTGACAGTGTGTCCATACTTCGCAAATGTTGGGGAATCAAATTTGCTGATGATTCTCAAAGAGATCCAACTCTTTGGCCTTTTCTAATTCTCGCAGTGGATAGCAATAAGAGAATCAAATATGCCGATGATTCTCATAAGGATGAAAACTTCGGCTTTTTTCAAAGTCTAATAGGAGTTTACAAATGGGAAATTAAATGTGTCCTGATTCTCATAAAGATCCAGTCCTGGGCTTTGTTCTAAATCTAATAGTAGATTATAATTTTTTGTTATGTTATTACTAATTTGATGATTTATTATTTGTCACTTATTTATCAACTTTATGTTTGTTTGCCAGTTAGGCTTTTATCTTTGTGAATTTGTTTACTATGGATCGGTAAGATAGTTTTTGGTTTATTTGAGTATATTTGCGTGTTTTTATTTTTATTTTTTTTAAATTTTGATTTATTTATAGCTTTATATTGTATTGAGACTTAGGCCTCAAATTACCTCAAAGCTTTTGCCTGACCTCATAGAGTAAAATGCCTTGAGGACTCTAAATGAATAGTAGAAAATAATTGTTGCAAGAGGATTTAGTATCTGTTTGGTTCATGTTGATAATTTGTTTATAAACACTCAAGCTACTTTTTATCCACTCGTTTTGGAGGACCCACAAGTACTTACCACTTATCCACAACTCATTTTTATTTATTCATAGTTTAAATAATTTATGAACACTTCTCAACCTTGCTTTTAGATATGCTGTTGGACTAATTCAAGGTGAAGTAATTGATGGTTTCTGAAGAAGTTTTTCCTAGCATGGTACAAATGCATTATGCAAAGCTTTTGGTGTTCACTCTTTGTAGGCTGTGATATTAGCTACTCTTTACAGGCAGTACAACTAGCTCCCCTTTGTAGACTACAGACCTCAAAAGAATACCCCTAACTATCTAAGTACCTATGCAGTTGACGCTTAAGAATACCTAACAGACAAATGTTTTAAAGGAAAAAAGTCCTGGCTCCCCTGCTGAAGCTGGCAAAAATAATCGTTGCCTTCTGGGTAAATTTACCAGGGCATACATCTGAAGGGGTATAAATAACTATATGTTGATTTTTTTGTCCTCATAATTTGGTGTTTCCCTATTCTGACATCTTGCTCTTAAAATTATTCAGTTGTAGACTAATATATTGCTCCTAATAACATCAGAAAAAAAAAATTTATTCAATGGAAAATCATTGTTGAACACGTAATAAGATCAACTGGCCATTTTACCAACATTTTGGATATCTTTTTATTATCTTAGATTATTCAATTCTTCTTTCTTTTATTTTATTATTATTATTATTTTAATAGTTAGTTTAGAAGTGCCAAAAAATGTACAATCTCATTCTCTTTATGCCTTGGCATGGAAGGGGTGAAATGCTTCGTTAATATTTTTACCTTTAAAACACTGGAAATCTTAAACCTTCCTAATAAGAACTCTACTTTAGAATCCCCTCTGCTACGTTCTCTTGGCTTGTTCTGGCGTTAAGCAAATTGACACAGGGAAGGCAACAACCCTGCCTTGTGGCATTATGTTAAATTTTTGAGTTGATTTCAGAGATTGCCTATTACATCAAGTGCCAACTTGATGATGATTCATGAAATATATTTACTTTCTGAGACATTCTTTGAGATTTCCTGGAGTGATGGGTCTTTTTGGTTATTATGACAAGTGACTCTTCTGCTCTTAAATTTTGAAACATTTTTAACCTATCGAAAGGGGAGATAGCAAGGGAACAAAAATATTTAACATGGTCTGTATGGTTAAATCTCAGGACAAGTCTTGGAGGGTTCGCTACATGGTTGCAAACCAGTTGTATGAGCTTTGTGAAGCTGCAGGACCTGAATCTACTAGGTAACTTTTTATATCTGGCTTCGATTTTGCTATGCCTTATATTATATGACATTGTATTGTACACATGTTCAAATGCTGGTTAGAAATATGTCCGATGGCTAGAATTATATGCCATCTGCCTAACAGTCTCTGTTATTAAAATCTAATCTTTTGTCCCTCACTTCTTTGTTCTATTTATATTATCTCATGTAATGTGGACAGGAACTTGAAATGGCTTATGGCATGGTTTGGCCTAGTTGACACGAAATGTCAAAATATTGAAGTTTTACACCGAGGCACATCATTGATAAATGGATATCTGCATATATTTGATTGTTGTCTAATGTGTTGGTGCTGTTTATAGTATTCTGTCATTTGGATATGTTTACCCACAATTTATCGTCACGTGAATATGTTTGCCCACAATTTGCCGATATTTGAATAATTGAACACATGATTTGCCAATATTTGACTAAGTGTACTAGAAACTCTTAATTATTATTGTGAAGCTGAAGTGCCTATGCAAGTTAATGCTAGTACTTGTATCCTTTTTATCAGGATCTTCATTGCGTTCCTTTTGAATGTGATATAAAGGATGAATGTTCACCTGATCATCTCCGAACTTAATTTTTTAATTTTGTTATATATAAAGTTCTATATAGGTGTCTAACAGATTCCTAAAATATAAAAAATCTTTTATATAAGGACATTGTCATCAGAATATTGGAAGTGTCCAATAGTGGTCAGAGGTTCAGTGTTCAACTTGTTCGACATGAACATGTAGTCTTCTCAGGACTATCTGTGCTATCTAGTCTTAAAGCCTGGCGTCTAGTGAATATGGTTGTAAATTAACTATATGTATGACTATTTTAGGTTCAAGGATGAATATTAATGATCACTATCCTCTTTTATTTTCCTTTTTTTTTTTATCTCATGGTGGAAGTTATCATCATAGATGATTTGTGCTAATAATATGTTTTTAAGGATGGATTTGGTTCCTGCTTATGTACGCCTGCTTCGAGATAATGAAGCGGAAGTACGCATAGCTGCTGCTGGGAAAGTCACCAAATTCTGTCGGATTCTTAATCCTGAACTTGCTATTCAGCATATTCTTCCCTGTGTGAAGGTATGAAATCTATGTTACATGGACTTCGTACTGGTGTTGAATTGTGTGTCCAGGGTCAGATTTTTCAAAAATCTACTGTTATATCATAAATTCAAGGATCTATATCTCATACGCTTCCTAGTATTTGGCATCTAAAATAGGTATTTGATCCTGAATACAATGCTCCGGGAAATATAGATGCATGTGAAATAGAGTTTCGCAGAACCAAGTTTATGTTACCTGTTGGTGAACAATATATTGTTCAAATGATGTGCTCTTTCCTTTCACAATCTTATTATCAAAGGTAACATCTTGTAGGAATTGTCATCGGATTCTTCACAACACGTCAGGTCTGCTTTGGCTTCTGTTATAATGGGAATGGCTCCGGTGTTAGGAAAGGTAAGAATGATTTCCTGGGAGTATGCTGTAAAGTTTAAGGGACTATCGTTGGCAACTTGGCACAGTTATTTGATTCATGAATGCTTATCCATGATAGGAAATCATGTATTTCAAGAGAATTGAACTAACATAGGGAATAATGCAAAATTTGACTAGTAACATGATAGTCATTTCCATTTGCTATAGTAACTTTTTTTTTCTTGCACAAGGTTTATAACTTGAGGAGAAATGAGAAGATCCAGTCATGTGGTTAGAATCCCCTGAATCAATGATCCATGTTTAGAATAATAGTCTAAAAAAAGGCTCAAGCCTTTAGAGAAATATACCTGACTGCACTTGGAACCTAAAATGATTTTTTGAAAAAATAATACCAAGAAGGCATTAAATGCTTTAAAATTCTTCATATATATACTAAAACTTTAGTTTTTTCTTATTATTAACTTTTCTTGCTGAAGTCATTTAAATAAGAATACCTAATTGAATAACTTTGAGTTAAAACTATATAATACTACCGATAAAGAAAAAAAATAAGATTATGATAGTGTCCAAGGAGTGTTGATATCCGACACGACATATTTTGGACACGAATACGTCACCTTAGTTCAAGTGTCTGTGCTACATAGCTTGGAACAAGTGACAATAAGGTTTTCTCATTGATTGAGTGAAGCCCTTGCACAAACCTAACAAAATAGCAGTTGGAGGTGTGCGAAGACTCGAACAGTGTTGATGAAAGCCTAGATCAAATGGATATTACACCCAGAAAATCATAAACGGCTATGATAACACGTAATGGAATCTGATTTTATTGATACTTAATTATTCAAATTATACATGTATATATACATAGGTGTTAGTTTTTTCTTAGAAACTTATGTATTCTGTCTAGACATAATTCTAGGAACACTTGCCGCTTCTAATGCTCTACAAAATCTTTCTGGTTATAAGTCTAGAGTCAGTGATAGCCTACATATTTATGTAATTTCTGCAGAATATATAGAAAAGATTTAATTTTTACTAAATTTTAAAGAAAAATTTACAAGATTAGGGAATTACTATGACAAAATTTCAATGTGTATCATACATATTTATAAGAATTATTTCATGCACCTATATTGTGGTTGTGGAACCACCTGTTGCGAGCATTTTTTTGGGAGCCATTTTTGCTCCCAAAATGCATTTTTATATCATATCAAGTTGGCCACCATGTATGACACACTTGATAATAATGTTTGATATTTATGTCATTTTTCCCTTTTTACCCATGTTTTGTTATTTGTGCATTTTTTTTTTTTAATTTGACAGCTTGCCATCCAGTTTGAATATTCAAAGGGCAAATGTGGAACTTTAGATTCAAAAGCCTAATCGTGTGCAGCTAGTTGTCAGATATAATGGTATAAAATAATTTGCAACGGTTACTTATCTTCTAAAAATGAGGAAAAAATGGCTCCCAAACGTGCTCTGAGTCACATTTTTGACCTGTCACTTGATGTGCATACTTGGTATCTAAGGAAACAGAAGTTATATTCGCTCTCAAATTGGTAGCAAATGTTACTTGAACGCAAGGAAAAAAGAAGAGAAAACTCGTCATAGATGTCCTCACGTGTCCGTGTTAGTGCATCTTAGCTGGAGACAGGGTTTGGGGGTGGGTGGGGACTTGCAGTGATCCATTGCTGGTGCTACTGCTTCCATCACTATTTTGAAAAGTTGTGTTAGATGGACTCCTCTCTTTCTTGAGAGGAGAAGAATTCTTAAACTGATTTTTATCTTAAATGGCAATTGAAATTTGTTATGGAAACATGTGAAATTTTTTATACTCCCCAGCTTCACCATCATTGCTCTATTGTGGTTTTTTCATCTACAATTTGTTGGTGGGACTGTCATGATTGCTGTGGGTTTTTGAACATTTAGTTCTTTGGCTGATGCAGGATGCTACAATTGAACAACTTCTTCCAATATTTCTTTCTCTTCTGAAGGATGAATTTCCTGATGTACGCCTCAATATTATTAGCAAACTGGATCAAGTCAATCAGGTTTGTAGTGTTTTGAGATGTGGACCTTGTTCCAATCAACTGTTTTTTGCTCAATTACTTTGTCAACCTATTTTTACTTGGTTCCCCTTATTGATTTTTTTTTTTTTTCATCTGTGGCTTATGCAACTCCTTTTTTTTAATTGGTCTTTCTTTTCTTTGTTCCTATGGATTCAAGATGATTATTCTTAGCGTTGAAGTTAAAACGGCATAATCTTGCAGGTTATTGGAATTGATTTGCTATCCCAATCTTTATTACCTGCTATAGTTGAGCTAGCAGAGGATAGGCATTGGAGGGTTCGCCTTGCAATAATAGAGTATATACCTTTATTGGCTAGTCAATTGGGTGTAGGATTTTTTGACGATAAGCTTGGTGCCCTTTGCATGCAGTGGCTACAGGACAAGGTTGGTGTTTCTCTCATGATCTGCTACCAGTTGGAATGTAGAGTTTTACAAAATAAGATACAAAACCATCTGCGGCTGGTCATGTTTTCACCTTTACTTGCAGTTAATTAGAGTATCTTTAAAAGCTGCTTCCTTGCACCAAAAATGGAAAACATTTAGTGGCAGCTGTCAGTTACTATTGTAAATATATGTCTATCTGTGACATCTTTCTTTTTGATTCATTTATATGCTGTGAAAATTCTGCTAACAAGGCAAAATAAGTTTGCATGCACACACCGAGGTACGCAAAAGAAAACACTGCCTTAGTACATGGACACTGTAGATGAAAATCGTGTTTCTTTTTCTATTCTCTCTCAAGCATCTATCTTCTCTTTCATTTCACACATAGCTTTGATTTTATGTGGTGAATGAACAAATATTTTTTCTCCCTACACCTTTTCTTATTTATTCCCCTGTCATCTGTTGATGCACTTTGAGGGGAAAAGGCATTCAAATGGAGAACTCTTGTGCCTAACATTTGGGTATCAATGCAGGTTTACTCTATTCGAGATGCTGCTGCTAATAATTTGAAGCGTCTTGCTGAAGAATTTGGTCCAGAGTGGGCAATGCAGCATATAGTTCCTCAGGTTTGTGGATGACATTATTAGAAAATGCTTCCCCTTTTATTGTGTTTCCCTGTTTGGGTTGGAAATACTAATCCTTTCAAATAACTTACTGCTGATGTATCTGCCCATATCTTTTTCCTGGAAATTACTGCTGAGATTAATTATTCAAATAGGATCCTGATTTGTATGTAAAACAGTAAGTACTTGCAATGGAAATTGAATGAATTATAGAACATCGTCAGGCTTGATTCTCTCACTAAACCCACATTCTTCTCAATGCCTCTGACCAGCTACCCCCACCCCCTTATATGCACAATTTAAACCCTACAAAATTTATTTTACTAAATCCCCAAATTACCCCCAAAGCTCAAATACACTATAATGCATAGTTGGGGCCCTATCAAATTCATATAAATTAGATGGGAAATGTCCCGAATAAATCCAATGAGTAACTTATAATCCTGTTATGCAGGAAAAATTCATTAGCATGCTCTTTTCTGACATATCGTAGAGTTTATGATTTCATCGACTAAAAATGTTGCCAACTGATTTGTAATTACAATTGAAACCCTCGAAAAAAAGTGAGTTAAGAATGAAAGGAGAAAAAAATTAAGTAAATTAGAAGAACAGTGGAAGAAGGATTCAGCATATAGGTTTAAAAATTTGTTTCATGTTATTGGGAATTGAGGTACTTCTGGTTCTGTTTGTTGAGATATTCTACACTGGTGTGAAGACATTTATTTTTATATTATTCAGGTTTTTTTTTTTTTTTAAACAATGAAATACAGAGATTTTCTGTGCAGGTTTTAGACATGATAAAAAATCCACATTATTTGTACCGGATGACTGTTCTAAGTGCAATCTCATTACTTGCCCCAGTCATGGGTCCTGAGATAACTTGTTCTCAGCTGTTGCCTGTGATTACCACGGCATCAAAAGACAGGTAGTTATATTTTCTGGTACTTCATTTGTTTTATGTTTTGTTTTATTTATAATTCATGTCATTCTATCATTTAACAGAGTGCCCAACATTAAATTTAATGTGGCCAAGGTGTTGCAGTCCCTTGTTCCCATCGTTGATCGACCGGTGCGTTTAGTTTCTGCATCTCAATACTTTTATTTGACATACTAATGCAATGTAGTTCCAGTTCCAGTTCCTCATATGCTCTTCGTTATTGAAATTCAACTTGTAAACTGTACCCTATGAGTTGCGATTTACTATCTTGAACTTGCTGCCCCCTCCATCCAATACATTTTTGAAGCTTCTTGGCAAATGGGAAGACCAGGGTGTAATGTCCTAAGGTGTCATAAAATGTGTTGGGGTCTAAATTTATTCTCTGTAATATTTTTTTCTCTGCTTTTTTCAACTCTCTGAAGATTCTTCTTGCTCTGAAGGTTGTGGAGACAGCCATCCGACCCTGTTTGGTAGAGCTTGCCGAGGACCCTGATGTTGATGTCCGGTTTTTTGCCAATCAAGCACTTCAATCAATTGATAATGTCATGATGTCGAGCTAGACAGGTTCCTTCTGTGGAAATTTTATTGCTGATGTTTCCTTTTGGATGTCTTTTTTATTTAGTTCTTCAACAACTATTTTAACAGTGTACGGCTTTAATGGAGACGACAGTTTGTTTGCTCTTGAAGCATTTTACTTGTAAAATGGTTGCATGTTTATGGAAACACTGGAAATGGGAAAGATTTGCTTCTTGGCCTTAAAAATGATGTGTATGTGGGGTATTCCTAGTATGTGTCGAACAAGTTACCTATTTTCTAGCATGCTTCAACGAGTTCCTTTTTTTATTTATTTTTTATTGTTATGAATAAAATAAATATCTTATTTGGTCGTAAAGTAGAAGTTAAGTAATTAGTTTTTACTTCGGAAGATTAAGAAGTTATTTATATACTTGTAAGTGAACTTTCTAAGCAATAAAGACTGCTGCAATGTTTTCTAGTCAAGAAGATTTGAGAATAGAAAATAACATATACACCCTTCATAAATCAATAGGTGAATAATATAAGTGGATATTGCATAATGGGGATATGCTTTTGCTATCAATGAACTCGACAAATAATTATAATTTTTAACTTTACAGTCTAGATCTATTAAAATCTTTTATAAAATCTGTGTCTACTTTTTAATGGATTTCGATAAAAGTTTTAATTGATATCCATATTCTAGAGCAAATTGAGTTGTAATTATCCTTTTTGATAGTCCAATAAGGGTGGTCCACTTGTGCTCTTTTGGGATGCTGTGGAGTTTTCAGCTCATCTAAATTGGTGCTCGCTACATTTAAGAATGAGGCGCTTGAAGTTCATGTCCTAGTGAGCTTTTACTAGTACTCCTTGTATTGAGAGGTATCATATAAGCGAGTAGTATATTGTATCATTGAATAATATTATTCATTTGTAGTGATTATGAACAATAGTCATAGTGTGGTCAGTGACACATTGTCCAACTAAAAAAAATGCATCTTAGTTATATTGGACAAGATTGTATTCCCATTGCCACATTCAGCTGTCAATCACCATTACTAATGAATAGCATTACCATATTCTTACCATGATTTAAATATGAGGGTCGTTCCTCTTATCAATGAATTTGACAGAAAATCACAACTTTAGTTTAAGCTAATCTAATGGTTTAAGTATATTAAGGGGGGTGTATTCAATTGAAACTTTTGAAAACTTTGATGGATTTTTTTTAAGTAATGACTTCTGTGGATTTCGTGGAATTTTCATAGATTTATATAGAATTAGTGGAAGTCTTTCATAGACTTCTATAGACTTTCATTTTAAAACTTTTATAGACTTCTATAGAATTTAAAAGACTTTTTAAAAAAGGAAATTACATAAAAACAGGCCCTTAAACTGTCAAATTCAAAATCCAAGTGGGAAGTTTATTTAATAAAAAACCAGGTATTAATTGGATATTTATTAATTAATTAATTTAATTCCAAACCCTAATTCACTTCTCCCTTTCTTCTATCCATTATTTTTCTACTATATCTCCATTCTCTCCGCCTTCTTTCTACGTCGATGCTGCTAAATTTGACTGCCGCTCTCCTCATTGTGACGAATGTTGGTCCGCGACTAGCTTCGGGTGCAGAACGAGTGTCGGTGCCGCGACAAGCGTCGATACCATGATTGTTGAACGTCGATCTGAGTGCCGCTGCAAGTCAACGTGAGCGTCGAAGCCGCGGCATTGTTGTGCGGCGACGTTGGTCAGCGTCAATGTAATAGCATTGCGACACGCAAAAGATAGTTCAGTGTGTGGAAGTGTATTGGTGCGGTGTTTAGGTGTTTGTTGGGTTTGTTGGTTTTTGGAGGATGTGGTGGTGGTGTCGAGTGGTAGTGATGGTGGGTTGAATTAGTGGTTGTGGTGGTGTGGACTGCGTCGGTTGTGTGGTGGCTGTGGTGGTGGGGGTGGTGACTGACTGTTGCTAAAGGTCCGTTTGACATGATTTTTGTTTTTACTTTTACAAGAACAGGGTCGTAGAGAGTGGTCAAAGAATCCAGTGAGGAAGAAAGCGGTGACGACTAAGGCTAGGGTGGCGATCTGGTGGATGCGGGTGTAGAAAGTGGCGCTGTGGTGAGGGTGTGAAGGAAAAAATCTGGTGCTTTTGTTTGCAGTGTTTATACTTGCCATTGTTGCAGTGTTTTTGAAATTGAATCTGGTGCTTTTGTTTGCAGTATTTTCTCTATCTGTATGTGTGAGTTCTGTGGTGGTGCTAGAGTTGGGATTGATCTGTGGAGATGGTCGTTGGATTTTGTGGGTGGGACGGAGTGATGTTTGTTGGTGGTTGTGGTGGTGTGGTGCAGAAGGCTATGGTGGCTATTTTGTGGTGGTGGCTGTGGTGCGGTGGAGGTGGAGGTGGCTGTGATGGTGAACTGTGATCTAAATTTTTTTTTAATTGTGAACAATTATTAAACCGTGGCCTTAAAATTTAATAACCCGTGACCAACAAATTATAAAATCAGTGATTCACAATTAAACTGTGACCTGTAATTTTTGAATTTGTAATTAATAAAATAATTTGTGACCTATAAAAATTTTAATGGGTTAATTTTGCAAACGGTCACTGAAGCTACGTCAAAATAACAAAACGATCACTAAAGTTTAAAACTTGCACTAACAGTCACTAAAGTATCATCCGGTTTCAGTAATGGTCACTGAAGGGCCTTTTTCATTTTAATTGGAACTTAATGGGCCAAAATAGTTGAATCTTGAACCTTGAGGATCTAAATCGCAAATTTGACAAAAAAAAAAAACAAAAACACTTAGGAGGCGTTCTCTTTGCTGTTTTCGGATCGTTTTCTGTTTTCGATTTTCCAAAACATTGAAAACGCGTTCTCTTTCCCATTTTCGAAAACGAGTTTTTGAAAATAGTTGAAAATTTTGTGAAGAAAACAGAAAACAACTTTTTTACGTTTTGGCTGTTTTCTTCACAAATCTGCCAAAACTCAAAAAACAGGAGTTGAGAAATATTTTTTCAAAACGACAAAAAGAACTAGTTTTCAATAATCTCAAAATTGACACCCAAAACACAAACACACAAAACGAATTCAAAACTCAAAACACAAAACTGAAATACGAAGAGAACACCCCCTTAATGTTCCTTTTTCCCTCTAGCAAAAAGGGCGATTTTTTGCCCTTCCAAGCCACCATTTATGGCCCCATTTTTCGGCAACGATCGACCACCTAAACCACCAGATATTGATAATGGTGGAAATCCCTTATCTTCAGCTTCAATTACATCCCAACATCAAGTCATTTCACCCACAGAATTGGATGAAATCGCAGCTCAAAAATCGCTGCAAGAAACTTTGCATTCTGCCGGAATCTCAACTTCCGGCCACATCCATAATACTGGTCCTACACCGGTCGATTGCCCATGCTCAGACGACCTTAACCAAGGCCACAATTTGTTCCAATCATCAATCCAGCTGCACGAATTTTCACTAAGAAACTGCCTAGTCGCGACTGTCGCGAAGTAGCTTCAAAAAAATGGCGATTCCTCCTCCGTCCAGACGAACCCAGGTCGCGGACCACCTGGGCTTGGTTCATTCTCACCTGGCGCACCTTGCCCAGGCATGTGTCATGGCCGAATTGTAGAGGGCAGCGATGTGTAAGCATCCAATTGTTCCAATTAACACCCATAAGTCCGAATTGATTCTTCCAAATGAGGCTACGCGTGATGAAGGTTTTGATGCTGCAATTGATGAAGTTGTTGAGGGGGATAATGAGGGCTTCAAGGTTTATGTTGGGTCGGCGGCCAAGGTGACTGGAGGTTGGGTTTTTGGTTGTCCATAGTTGGTGACCGGAGGTTCACAAAGTGTTTTGGTCCCCACTTTGGTGAGATTTTTCGGTGTGTTGCTTAGAGGGAAGAGAGGGTTTCAAAATGGTGTATTGGTCGGGTGGTTTTGGTGGCCGAAAAGTGATGGAATTTCGTCCCAAAGTTGGCCTCTCGCACAGCACAAAACTGCCGGCTATGCGAGAGGCCCACTTTGGGACAAAATTCCGGCCACCACCTTCGGAGTTTTTGGGTGGGTTGCGTAGAGGGCAGCAAGAGCTTCGAGGTGGTGTGTTGGTCGGATGGTTTTGGTGACCTGAAAGTGATGGAATGGGGTGCGAAAAGTGGCGTCCTGGATTTGGGTTTGGGGCATTTTGAGTTATTTTTTGCACTTGAGGTCCTCCAACTTCTATGTCCATGTGTTTTGGTGCTTTAGGATTCAATTAAAACACAAAAGTCCTCAAACAAAGTTCAGTGACCATTGCTGAAAGCGCCCGAAAGTTCAGTGACCATTTTTGAAAGTTTTAAACTTTAGTGACCGTTTTGTTATTTTCGTGTAACTTCAGTGACTATTTCTGAAATTAACCCAAATTTTAATTTGTGACCTCGAAATAATTTGTAACCAATTAATTTGATAATATGTGGCCAATGAATTAGTTGTGACCTTTAATTATGTAACTGTGACCATGAATCGCATAACTATGACTTTAAAATAATTAATTAATAATTAAATTTTAATTAATTAATGGAAACCTGATTTTTGCATTTTAAAACCTTTGAGCCTGAAATGTGAAATGATCATACTTAAGGCTTGATTTATGAATTCTTCCCATTAAAATTTTTCATTTGAAATAGTATTCACGTGGATCCAATACAATAAAGTGAGATTCTCACATACGATATTGTAGTTCCCACAATTTTCCTTCAATTTCCTCTCCTCAAATAATAAAAAATTATTTTAAAATAAAATAAAATTAAGACATTAATTAAATAAATAATAATCAAAATTATAGAAATATATGATAAAAAATAAATTTAATATTCAATATTATTAATATAATATACTTTTAAAAATAAATAAAAATAAATAAATAAATTTAAATTTAATTATAAACTTGTCATATAAAATTTTATAATTTAATAAAAAAATAGATATTTTTCACAAAAAAATGAATGAAAAAAGGTTACAAGAATTCAATTTAATTTTTTTCATAGAAAATAGAGATAAAGGATGAGAGAGAGAGAGAGAGAGAGAGAGAGACATAAATATAATTAATAAAAAAAAAATTTAATCATACCTTTAATTTTCGTAGAATGAAAAATGAAAGAAACTTTGATTTTTATTTTTTTGTGAAAGTCTTACAAAATCTCGTGATTAATGATAGATAAATTTTGAGATTTGGTGAGTACTTTCTACTTAAAAGTTGGTACTCCAGAGACTTTTATAAAAGTTTCTAGAAGTCATTAAAATTTGAATACTCCAACATTTAGAGAGTTTTAAAAACTTTAAAAGTCTATAAAAGTCTCAGTTGAATATATCAATATTTTTACAGAGTCTCCAAAAGTCTACATTGAATACCCTTAAATTTTTTAAATCTTTAAAAGTCATTAAAAGTTTCAATTGAATACACCCCCAAAACCCTTTTACCATTAGATATTTGGTGATATATTTGCTTGAATCTCTTAGCTAAGTGTGGTGCTAGCAAGTCCTACTTCATTCAGGCTTTGTTAGAGATAACTTTCTATGAACATAGATACATAGAGATCAAAGCCAAAATATACACTATAGTACAAGGTTACTATTTATTTTTAGCCGGATTTTAGGAAATGACAACCCCATGCGTGGATAGACTTTGATTTTTATCTAAACCGAACAAGGGCCATATATACTTTGTCTTTGACATAGAAAGGAGAGGCAATCACTATTTACATTTCATGATATTCATTTGAGCACATTGATGAGGTTTTTGAGATTTGATTTGAAGCGGAAGAAGACAAGGTGAATATTGGAGCTCTATCTTTGTTTATGTAGGAGTATGATGTAACCGAGTCATGAATATTTAATTTTTTTCTTCAAGTTTTAATATTCAAGTAAAAGTTCATATCGAGTTTAATATTATTCGTAATGCCTTTTAGCTCTGATTAAATTTTAGTTGATTCCTAAACTTTCATGAATTTGGTCAGGAGATATAATCCTATGGTTTATGCGGTCTTCTCCATGAATTTTATTGTTGGTTAATGCACTTTTGTACGATCTTCCTTATTGGTTATTACGAATTTCCATAACTTGATAAGCTAGATTGAATATGATTAACTGTCGTATAACCGTATTCTTAAACATTGATTGTTAGTGATATTTCTCATGTTGATATTGTTGATTGGCTGTCTTTGGTTTTCGTTATTTTGCTAATATTTAGTCAAAGATTCACCATAATTTAGTTCTTGAGATAAATTTAGGATTAAGCGAATTTTGATACATAACAATGCAACCTTGTAGGATGAAACTCGAATCACATACCTTGTTACATGTTAAGATATTATGATTACATTATAACAAGAAGGGCGAATTTAGTTTTGTATAAAGTATAGTTTAAATTTTATATTTTTTTTTCTCGAAATATACAGTTAACTTCAGAATAATATGATCAAGGGGAAGTGAATGTCATCACCACTCGAACTGGGAAGGTTATAGAACCAATCCCCAAGTCTAGATAAAATGAAAAGGACTCTAGCAATCTTGAAGAGAGCAGCCTTAGTGAAGACGTAGCGGAAAATCTAGTTAGAGTGCCCTTCTCTCGAGCTCTTAAGCCTATCTTGAAAGTTGTTGGTCAATGTAATGAGATCCTAGAACACCTCAAGCAAGTAAATATTAATCTACCTCTCTTGTATGTGATTGCTTATTACATTGCCCACTTAGAAAGAACCGTTATACTCTTTTGGGCTTGGCCCATTGTCACACCCTAATTTTACACCCATATATGTGCCTCATTTCACCATGTGTGGTGTGTGTTATTGTATTTGACTTCCTCCCTTTTGAGAAGAAAAAATCGGGGCATCTCTCTCGGTGATTGAGCCTCTCTTCGATTTCTCTTCTTCTCTTAGCCTTGGTGGCTACAATAACATCCTCAGTCATCTATCTTAGTGGGCAATAGAAAGTAACCGGAGTTTGGGCATTTGTGCTTTGATTTTGGTTCGACTAGTTCCGACGATTTTGTGAGGTTTTGGATTGATTTGGAGTGAATTGAGCCCGGAGCAACCTCGTGATGGTCAAGTTATCATTCTTACATTTGGTATCAGAGCCCAGATTATCAACAACTTTTAGGCCCAATAGTCACGGGAGATGCGGGTTTTGTGTGAGGGGGAGACGGATTTGGTCTCACCCATGGCCCGCTGTGTGAAGGAGATACGGGTTTGGTCTCCCGCAAGCCCCGATGTGTTAGGGAGAAATTGTTGAGGTTGTTTTACATCGGTTGTGGAATGGCTGGTGGTCAGTTTATAAGTGTGAGAAAAAAACCTTACCTCTTGGAGCTAGCTTTTAGAGTGAGAATGCCCAATACTGGTATCAGAGCTTGGGGTGGAATATCCGGCCAAAAACCAGACCAAAATCGTGAAGGAGACGCAATTTTCAATTTTTTCCTGAACTTGAAATTGACAATTTCAGCCCAAACTAGACCTCCGTTGAACGAACAGAGGCCAGATAGCAATGGGACGGGTCGGGGTGGGTCGGCCTTTCCCACCCCATACCCGTCCCATTACCTGTTTAGGGCGGGGCGGGGCGGGGCGGGTACCCTATTTATTACCCCTTTTTTTATTAATATAATAAGAGTGTTTGAAAAACAAAAGCTCTTTTTGTATAATCCAAAGTTTCAGAAAAAACGATATTCTCTTCTTTGTCGAATGTGAAAAAGAACAAAAAAATAAATGACAGGAAAAAAAACAAAATGATCAGATAGACGTGAGAATTAAATAAAGAGTAATACAATGTTTACTAAAGAAGTTTAATGGATCTTTAAATACAAATAAATGACCAAGAATATAAGACGAAAATTCAAGGAAGAAATAATTTTTATAATTAGTTTGGATTGTAAACTGAAATGATGTTCTTGAGAGAGAAAAACAGATGAAATCCTGAAACATTCACAGAGTAAATTAAATAATAAAATGCTAAAATAAAAGTTAAAAATGTAAAATTTTGCGAGGCGAGTCGGGGACCTTAATACTCGTCCCCGCCCCGTACCCGCTTCGGGTCGACGTTCCCCGCCCCGCCCCGAATACCCGATTAAGCGGGTATTGCCCACCTCACTCGGGGCCGGGCCCTGCGAGTATCGGGTTTGATGGGTTTTTTTACCATCCCTAGACCTGACCCATAGCCAGCAAGTGGAGGTGCCTCTAGTGGTGAGGTGCGTGGCGGCGACCGATGACGACGCGTGGCTCGAAATTCTGGTGAGCTTTCTTTGGGAAGTTTTGCTTATTTTGATCTCCTAAACACACTAGTATTGTATGTTTTCTGTTTCAGGCCACACATGAAAATTTGGACGATTTTGCCCTTAGACGCTTAGCAAGTGGTTGTTGGACAGTCGTGTTGGCACTTCCGCTGAATCTTTAGGGCTAATAGTGGTAGTCTTAAAGCAGCAGATTCGCATATCTCGTAATTTACGGATTCAAATAGGTTTGCTATGGTAAATTGACTTATCCCGTTAAATTTCAACATTAGCGCATCACCGTATGGGGTGAAATTAGGATTGTGGTTACTGTGTGGAGTAACAATGTTTGTGCTAGAAATTTAGGAATGACTTGCTGTATTTAAAATGTTGAAATTGATTGCAAGTTGGTTATTGATTTTGTGCTCTAATTGTCATCTAGTCATGGTGTGAGACTGCATTACGTGAAAATTTGAATTTTATTTTTGTTAACAAACCTTTGGTTGCATTGATTATATTGTTAAAACACCTGGACTTGACTTGTTTGAACATTCCCTTTATCTAAGATCACAAGTCATACGAAACCTTGAAAATTTAGAACGATTTATACTGTGACCTTAGAATTACTTTGTGTGACTTGTTTGTATACTTCGATTGTTTTGTTTTCTAAAAAAAATGTCTTTGCATTTCAAAGTTGAAATTTTTAATAGGAAAATGAAATTTTCAATTTGACAACAAAAAATGAAGGGGGGTTTAGTTCAACAAAAAGTTTCAAAAATCATAGGTGACAAATTTCTTGCAAATTTGACAGAAGCACAAAAAGAAGAATATGATGAACTTGCTTACACTTCAATTATTTTACACTTATTTGAAATTGTTTTGAGGAAAGTTGAAAAACTTGACTCTACAAAAGAAGTTTGACACAAGTTGGAGGACTTAAATGCTTAAGTCCACTTTTAATAAATTATACTTGCTTGAACGATTTTTCAATTTTGAAATAGATCATTCAAAGGATCTTGATGATAATTTAGATATTTTCAATAAACTTGTTTAAGATACAGTTAATTGGGATGAGAAGGTATCTTAAACTTATAAGGCAATTATGTTACTTAATTCCATGCCTGATTCATATAGAGAAGTTAGGAATGCAATTAAGTATGGTAGGGACATCTTAACACTCGAGATTGTCATATATTTTGTTAAGAGTAAGGAAATAGAGATTAAAGCTGAAAAAGAAGGTAAGAGGAGTTGTAAGTTACATATGATGAGGAGTAGAATCAAATTTAAGAATTTGGATAGAGCTCAAGACGGTAGTGATTTGAGTGATGATGACGGTAAGAAGAAGGGCAAAGATAAGAAGAAGGGCAAGGGATGAGACAAGTCTAGTGATAGACGGTGTTACAGTTGTGGTAAGTCTGGACACTTCATTAGGGAAAGCCCCAAGAAAAAGGATAAGCAGAAGGGTAAATGAGAAGTGAGGTGAATATGACTATATGGTCGAGTGATGACCGTAGTGAGGTTTATTGAGAGTAAACCTAGTTACTCCATTGCATTTGTGTGTAATCCTTTTTGCATGTGTGCAATTGCTTAATTTTGTTGCGTTGATATGTTACACATTCAATCTGTTTGTGAATAACTGCATGAATTTGAGGCAATCTAATTATTTAGGGTAGTTTGCATGCTTAGTGGGTTAAGATGCATTAGCAGTTTGTTGTATGCCTTTTGGTAAAGTGGAATATAGATACCTAGGGTAGTTTTGTGTTTTGTACCGGGGATGTGGAGTGTGATATTTGGATCACAATTGAAGAGGTGATCAAATGTTGAAATCATTTATCTGTAAAGAAACCTTGATCAGGTGGAGTGTGAGAAAGACACTTCAATCAATTCTATTAGGTGGAGACCCATTATCTACGTAGGTTGGAAGAAGTGATGTGATGATAGAGGATTATCCCAATGACTTAGAATCTATTGTGACTTACCAGTTAAACATGAGTTGAGTGATCATCTAGTGAGCATAGTGGGCGATGAGAGAAGATATGTGTTCTCGAGGTGTGAGCAACACGGAATGGGATATGATAAGTGCGGTGAGATATTTTCGTAGGGTCATTTACGCATATGTTGCATGTGTTCTGACCGTTTGATCGATTAATTTAGTGTTAATTTGTTGTTTTATGTGAACGTGATTTTGGAACGATCTGTGTATTATTCTATGTTATATCTTCGTCACAAGCTTATTTGTTCTTGATTGATTACTATGAATATTTACTTATACTTGGTGTTTTTGACCTTAGCTTTGGTGAGTATATGAAGCAGGTATGATATGTGTTCCAGGTTGGAAACACAAGGCAAGGTCCGTGATCTCAATTTTATTGGTTACCTTGATTATGCAAGTATAAACTGTGTTTTGATTGCTTGCAGGTTTGTTGGATTTTGATACCCAATAAATCTCGGGCTATAATGTAAACTCGGTTTAAATATCAATCAGATTTGTCCAATTGACTGAACAATCATCAATTCCTCATAATTATAAGACTCTACCCTAAAACCAATTTTGGGCCATTAGTAGCGACCTAATTTCATTAGAGTTGCTCATGGCCCATTTCCCGACTCCATGGACGGCTTATTACATTGCCCACTTAGAAAGACTCATTATACTCTTTTGGGCTCGCCCCATTGTCACACCCTAATTTTACATCCATGTATGTGCCTCATTTCATTGTGTTGTGTGTGTTATTGTATTTGACTTCCTCCCTTTTGAGAAGAAAAAAATGGCGCATCTATCTCGGTGATTGAGCCTCTCTTCGATTTCTCTTCTTCTCTTGGCGTTAGTGTTTGCCTTTGTGGCTACAATAACATCCCCATTCGTCTCTCTTAGTGGGCAATAGAAAGCAACCAGAGTTTGGGCGTTTGTGCTTTGGTTTTGGTTCGACTAGTTCATGCGGTTTTGTGAGGTTTTGGATTGATTTGGAGTGAACTGAGCCCGGAGCAACCTCGTGGTGGTCAAGTTATCATTCTTACAATCAACAAATTACATAAGAACCTTGACATAGCCCTCCTAGTGTCCGGTGCCTAGCGCTTGTGAAACTTGTTTATCGACTTGTAGTTGTTCTTGCAAGTTCTGACTACGGGTTTTGTCTACACGTCCAACTAATTCTTAGGTGGCAACTCTTCGAACGGTACTCCCTAATAGCAAGGACATGTCATATCAATAGGGCACTCTTTTTAGAGACCTAACAATTTCTGTTTGTCTAGATGCCCCCCACAATCGCATTTTCATGGTCTACGAAGAGGGGCAAATGTTCAATTGCAGCTAAGATCCCGGCGAACACGAGTACCGATATTATTGAACTCCGAATAATGTTGCATGATGATTGTCCATGGTTCGAAAGCCATCCTTTTGACCGCGAACGAAAATATGTTGAGGCTCTTCGAGGTGTTGCGAGTGTTAAGAAACCACGGGGTCACAACAATACGAAGAATATTTCTTTTGCTTTCCAATCGAGTGAAGGTTGAAATTGTGTGAAGTGAATTTTGTGTCCATGTGGACATGTGGTTTTATATATGTATAACAAAATAGTTGTCAAACCAATGGTTATTTAGCAGGAATACTCTCCAAATGTCACTTAAGGGAATCATAATCATTTTTGTTCTAAACGGCTAATTAATTAGTCAACTAATTGACCGTAATCGAAACTTGATACTCATAATGTACAATTGTAAAGTACAAAATTTATAAAATTCGATGCTTAATACAGAATATTTAGTCATTTAAATATTTTGAGTGACAGGTCTTATTTTGAAAATTGAATATACAGTAATTTTTCTTCGTTCTACCACTTTTTAATTGTATTAAATGTTCTCAATCTTTTGTTTATTGACGCACTTATGTTATTGATTTTTTTTTCTTATATTTAACCACTCGTAATTAGTACATATTGCCATTGATGATGATTCATTTGAAAAGTTCGTTGGAGGCATAAAAAGAGTTATTTCTCCTTTATATTGTTAAATATACAAAAAAATAACGAATACAAAAATGCAGAAAACTATTTGCCTCTCATTTTCTAAAGCACTCTAATCCAATATTTAGACATAAATCATCATTCAGAGAACCAGATGTAGAGAACCAGATGTACTAATTAAAAAAAAATTAATAATAACATTGCGACGAAAAGGAGGTGGAGAAATAAGTGCAATACTAAGCAAATACTGAGATCTTTAATACAATTAAAAGTAGCACAAATGAAAAATATAGTTCCAATATAATTTCATCCTATCCTTAACTTATAGCGTGAGAAATTATTTGTACATAAGCATGACATAAGAACTAATAAATTTAATATGGAAACGTATAAAAATAAAACAAAACTTGGTATATTTGTTTGCATTTGAAGCCAATTGGAGATCCATTACAAAACTATTTTCCACTTGCCTCAAACTTTGACCAAAATCCTACTTAATTTAACTATAAATATCATAATCATGTGAAAAACCAAACACATTGAATCAATTTCTCCCAAAATGGATATGCATTGCAGTCTTGTGCAAGAAATTACAAATTCATATGCTGAATTTGAAGATGAAGATGATGTTTTCTATGAAGAACTTAGAAGGCAAGTTTTACAGTTGACGGAAGATGACGATGAAGAATTATATGATAACGTTAGATTTCCGACCTCGGTTGATACCCGGAGAAAAAGTAGCCCTCCTTTTGTGCCACAGTGTAGATCTCATTACAACTGGACAGAGAACTATGTGACTCCTCCATGGCTATTGAGCTTGTGGAGAACTAATGGAAACGGCAATGGAACAGGCGTTTTTATACCACAGAATGTCAAGTCTAGTAGAAGAAGAAATAATAGACCGAGTATGTGCATTTTTAATTAATTTTTCTAATTAATTTATTCATCTGGTGTTATTAATTAATGAAATTTTCTGTTTAAATATGGCTGCAGGAAGGAAGAACAATGACAAAGGAAAAATGAAGAAGCTGGTTGAAAAAATCTGATTCTTGGATTAATTTGTATTAAATATAAGATATTAAGCTGTAAATTCTGCGTAGCTTATTATTTTTTCCGAATGATAGAGAATAATAGTAATATATATTCGAATTCCGAAAGGTTTATGCTGATTTTACTTCCTAAATACATACATGAATGCGAAAGTGAAATAGAAAATTAATGAACTAATTCATAATTACACTAAAAACAAGAAAATTGTGATAAAAGGGATGTAGAGGACAAAAAACATATTATCCCTATCATGGTCCATAAGTAGTTTCGAGGATTCGGTCTCATTACACGTCTCAAAGACATCTGACTATCGAGTTGATAACGAGGATAGTAAGATCTATTCAGCCAAGTGCAGAGACAAGCATCCTGCCAAGACAAACATTCGACCCCTCGAACTATCCTTGAGTATTCAATCGAAATTTTGAATGGGGCATTTGTTAGTGTATTATTTTTATTGTCTGCTTCACATTTTATAAACGTATGACTTGTTCAGTAGGCTGAATAATAATGTAATGACAATATTATAGTCGAAAAAAGGAGTCACTATGTGATCAATTGTAGTGTAAATTTCTGTCCATAAAATGAAATAAAAAGTTGCGTTGTGCTTGCTTGTGCAAAAGGAAGTCAAATAGTACCTGCTTCTTGGATTTGATAATCTATATTATGACTTAATACTTCCCTTGCCCTTGCACTTCTATGTTGCAATCGCTGATGTAGTTTTTCTGAGATCTGAGTAAAAAAGGCTGAATCCCACCTGTTTATTAAAGAGGGGTCTTCTGCATAACATATGTAAATGGATGTTACAGCACTTTCCACAACTACAGTTGCTAAGCCAACCTGAGAATAGAACACGACGTCCATTACAGACAGAAGCAATAAGCCGTTCATCTGGAATGAGAGAACATATGCACCCAACTATGAAGCACGGACACTCCTATTAGAGAATTTTCTCAGACCCTGCCACGACTCGATACTATACTATATGCATCTTTCTTTCTTTGTCAATAGTAATCTATACATAGTACATGTTCTTCTAAATATAACAAATAGCTACTCAAATGTGTTGTGTCGTGTCATGTACCTGTCCATGCTTCTTAGCTACGGAACAAGCTAATGTAAAATAGACCATTGCCTCTTTAGTAGTTATGCACAAAAAAAAACCTGGAAATCAATACTTTTTGTCTCTATACCTATTGCAGATGTAGGGTAAAAACACGGTTAGCTACTCAGTTTATAGTGAAGTTACATGTTAGTCTCCATAGTTGTAAGTCTATCCGCTTCGACGTTTATTTTATTTCAAAGTAGTGAATCAAGTTTTCTTTTGGTTTCAATTTGATCAATCAGTCAAATCTCTAGTAGACTATCCAATGTGCAAGACTTCAAGGTTGAAGCACGTTAGATTACTGTCTTTCACGCCACACATTCTGTTAGTGAAAATAACAGATTTTAACCGAGTGACCAAATTGAGAACAAAGCAAACTTGGCCGATTACTTTGGATTAAAATAAAGTTCAGTGATTAACATGAAACTTCGTTAGAGAGACTAAACGAGCAAGTATTGTAAGCATACCAAGATCATTCCCATCAACATGGCCGTAGATCCCACCATCATCACTCTGTCAGGATGTTTAATCCACGCCCAAACTCCTGCACAAGTTCCAGCAATAAGCCCACCCAAGATCGTTGCCATCAATAGAACAGCACCTGAACAGTCATAAGCAATAAGTGCTTCAACACCAGTTGATTGAAATAACTCCCACGCATCTTTCGCTGACTGATTAAAATTTTTCCCATAAACTGCGATCTGGAAAGAAAAAGCATCATCATATGCTGCATTCACGGGTTTTAACTAGTAAATACATATATCAAAATAAAAATTTCTCACAGCGTAGATGTATCCGTAGTGTATAGTTCTCATTCCAACTGAAAAAAAAAAAAATTGCCTTCCATTCAATGAAAGAATTTTGGAGAATGATTGTAAGCCAGTCCCTCAATCCCAACCCCACCCCTCACCATGGCAAAGGGTATTCTTGGAATCAAATTGAGGGAGAAACATTAGGATAGATCCGATCCACTAACATTAGATCCTTTTATCCCGAAAATGAAGGATCTTCACCATTGCTAACTGGCATTCTCATTTCACATCTAAATTGTTTCTGCTTCTTTTCTCTTGTTTCAATGATCAATGTTAACCACAGTTTATTGTACAAAAGCATGAAGATCCTATAGGAAGTTCATTAATTCCCAATCGAAGTCCAAGCATGTAGTTCCACATGTAAGTATGTTGTCTCATAGATGTCACAGTAGCATGGAACATTTAAGGAGAAAAACTTCCAGAATATAAATTGAACAAATACCTGGACATAAGCATACTTGTTGAACCAACGAACTAGAAACTCTACCAGATGAAATAGAAAATCAACACAGCAGAGCAAACACTCATTTTTGCCAATCTTTGACCTCAATCCCCTAATCTGTAAAACGCATTCAAGCCTATTGTTAGTTATAACAGCTGCGACTCATGCAGTGAATCTTGTGGGCATGATGTCATTACTCGCCAGTGAATAAGTATTAGTACTCATATCAAATCAAACAACATTGGATTGCCTACCTCCCACCTCAATGTTCGTATCGCAGCTGTAAAGAGTGATCCATAGCATATGCTTCCAAAAGATGTGGTGAAAGCATAGCGCAAAGACTTCATCAGAGGTTTAGGAGGCATTGATGTTGCTTCTTGACCACCATGGATAAGGACAAGAAACACCATTCCAGAAACTATAACATGGACAACATTACAGAGAACAGCACCAGTCCAAAACAAACTCACAGACAGAACCTGACAAAGAAGTAAGAACAGTTTTTCGGTGTCGCTAGATGAATGGTTTAATAGAATCTATGTTGCAATTATGCCAAAAGATGATGAAATGGAGAGCAAAAAACTTGCCAGCTCACCACAAGAAGCCACCAGCGTCCACTGTCACCAATACTTAAAGCAACAACACCAGCAGAACCGAAGGACCAAAGTGCAAGCCATAAAAGCATGAATAGCATGAATATGCATGCTACTTCCAAGACCTCAGGAATGTTCCACACCATCTTCACTGCTCTTTGTAATACCAGCATTGTAAATGGAAGTCTACTGGAAGACAAAGAAAATCATATAAAACTGAAAACATGCATATATCTTAGAAGATAAATTAACAGGAGAGAGCCATCAAAAACTTTTAAAATTCAATTTCAGAGAAACACAACCAGAAGTTTAATAGACTGTTCAACTATCTATCACATGGATCCAGGGTCATACATATAATTCATTAAATTTTTGTTTCAAAATTAAGATCTGCAAGATCGATTTTTTCAAGATTAGGTTTCTCTCTTGAAAACCCAACTTCTAGTTTAATAGACTGTTCAACTATCTATCACATGGATCCAGGGTCATACATATAATTTTTCAAAATTAAGATCTGCAAGATCGATTTTTTCAAGATTAGGTTTCTCTCTTGAAAACCCAACTTGAGAAAGTAGCTCGTTTAACCTAGTTTTTATTTCCTGATTTTGGATTATTTCTAATTATGCAAAAACTACAACCACGAGAGAGAGAGAGAGAGAGAGAGAGAGAGAGAGAGAGAGAGTACACATTTTATTCAATATTCAAAGATGAGATTAGTTTGGGTGAGCCACATGCGCATGGGACGACTCTTTCATGGATGATTAAATTGGTTTGACCTTGGATAGTCATGGGATAATTCCAACAGTCCTAATAGAATCTTATCTATATTAGATTCATTATCATTACATAAAAGAAGTGTCAATATATTAGAGGTTTCTTGCTATTTATAGCCAATGAGTAGTTGCCACGTATAACTTGCATAGAATTAGGGATTTAATTTGATTGTACAGAAACTTACTTTCTTTGTATATCCCTGTAATATTCTATGAATTAAATGGAATACATACCGGAAGAATAATTCAGCAAAATTGGTTTTGACATGGTATCAGAGCCCTAATTCTTCTCGTGCGTGTGACTAGTCTTTCTCTTCGTTTTGGGCAGCAATCAGTTCGTAGTTCATCATAGTAGGCGTGACGATGGTCACCTCTTGTGTCGGTCGATTGATTGCTCATCGGCATCACTTGGTTCCCTCGTAGTCGACGTCTTTGGTATGTTCTTCGTTTTTTCAGAAAGTCGAGCTATGGTTTTAGTTGGAGGAAATCTTCGTTTCTAGTCATCTCCTTCTACCGGTTTCCACTTCACGTCGCCTTTATGAGTGATTTCTTTGTTGGGCCATTGTGTTGGGCTTTTGGATATTTGTTGGTCTTATTTAATGTTTGTAGGCTTGGGCTGTTGGATTTTGATATAAGTTTACAGCTATTGTTTTAATTGAACATTGGTGGGCTTGGACTTGGGCTGTTGATTTAGGTGGATATTTAATTCGGCAAAATTTATTTGATTGGGTTGTAGTTAATTTATTGGCTACATTATACTCCGGATCATCATGTCAAATGAAAAGATTGAATCTGTTTGCATTCACTTTCCTGGGAAGAACTCTTCATGGACATTTCATTTTCAGTTATTGATTGAAGGGAAAGACAGTCTGTGAGGATACATTGATGGAAGTATTCTGCCGCTTGATCAGGAAAAGTTCAAAGAGAAGTATCTTGCTTAGAAAACCAAGGATTCCCGAATTATGGCCTGGAGCATTGGATCTGTTGATAATCAGATTGTTCTTAATCTCAAGCCTTACAAGTCGGCTCGTTCTATGTGGGAGTACCTGAAGAAAATATAATGTTAAAGCAACAATGCTCGACGGTTTCAACTGGAGTTTGAATTGGAGAACTCTCAGAACTCCCGCTTCATTGAAGAACATTATTCTGGGTTTTCTAACCTTTAGGTTGAGTATACAGATATTATCTATACTTCGGTATCACTTGACACTTTGGAGGCCGTTCAAGCTATGCATAAAGTTACCAAAAGAGATCAATTTCTCATGAAATTGCAAACTGAATTTGAATCCATCCAATTCAGTCTAATGAACCGCAAATCCATTCCATCTTTGGATGACTGTTTAGGTGAGTTGCTGAGGGAGGAGCAATGACTTATCATCATACCTCTTTGGAGCAACAAAATCAAGTAGCATTGATTTCTGTTGCATATGCAGCTCGAGGAAAATTCAAACGTCGAGATATGTCAAAGTGTTCAGTGTTACAACTGTAAAGAGTTTGGTCAAATGGCTTTTCAGTGTCTTAGAAAAGTTTGCAATTATTGCAAGAAGCCTGGTCATGTCATTAAGGAGTGTCCTACTCATCCTCCATGCAAGACTAGAGCAGGTTATGTTGCTGCTGCCACTTTAGGCTCCAGTTCTGCTTCGCCACCTACTCCCGCTCAAGTTCTAGCCGTCACTAGTTCATCCCATAACTCCATTACCTCTGAGATGATCCAACTTGGTTATTAGACTCAGGTGCTTCTAATCATATGACTCGTGATCCACTATTACTTAGTAACCTTAGACCAAATTCTAGATCTCTCCATATATATATTATCGATGGTAACACACTTCCTATCTCGGCCGTGGGTGATATATCACCTGATTTATCTAATATTTTAGTCTCTCATAGTTTATCAACTAATCTTATATCTGTTGGCCAACTTGTTGATAACAATTGTATTGTCTTTTTCTTCTTCTGGTTGTCATGTACAGGATCAGGTGTTTGGGTGGACGATCGTGAGGGGGTCTAAGGAGGGACGTCTCTTTCCTATTTCACCGAAGCCTATGTTATCTTTTCTGATTGTTTGTCATTATGCTACTTTTGATTTTTTTATTGACATAAAAAATCGGGACATCACAATTCTAACGTGTTAAAACACTTGTTAAACTCTAGTTTGCTAGGTAATGAAAATTTTGTTTCGATTTCTTCTGTATATTGATTGTGCTTCATGTAAACTTGCTAAAAGTAAGGTTTTGTCAATCCGTTCTCTTCATTCTCATGCTTTGCATAATTTTGATATTGTTCATAGTGATGTATGTGGTCTTGCACCTGTAATATTTCATGCTTATTATAAATACTGCCACTTTTATTGATGATTATAATCGCTTCACATGGGTTTACTTTCTCCCTGGCAAAGTGAGATTTTCTCTACCTTTCAAGCTTTCCGACTCATTGATAACCAATTTTCCTCCTCCATCAAAATCTTAAGTTCAGAAGGTGAATATATGTCTAACGCATTTCAATCTTTCCTACAGACTAAAGGCATTATTTCTCAACGATCTTGTTCTTCTACCCCTCAACAAAATGGGGCGGCAAAACGCAAGAATCGTCATTCGCTTGATATGGCTAGAGCTATTTTGATTAAGTCTTCAGTTCCCTCTCTTTTTGGTGTGAAGGCTTGTGTAACGTTGTACATCTCATAATTGGTCACATTCTCCTACTCTTAATAATGTTTCTCTATTTTATAAGCTCTTTGGTCATCATCCCTCTTACTCTCATCTTTGTCCTTTTGGCTGTGTGTGTTTTGTTCGTTTACAATCACATGAAAGGACAAAATTCACTCCTCAATCGGTCAAGTGTGTTTTTCTGGGATATGGTAGGACTAAAAAAGGGTATGTTTGTTATGATCCTAAGACACGACGAATTAGGATTTCTAGCAATGTTGTTTTCTTTGAAAAACAACCTTTCTTCACTTCAGAAATTGTTATTTCCCAACCTGAGTTCTCTATCCTGCCTAATTTCCCTATAGAATTCTCTCGGTACAAGTCTTGTTTACACTCACAAACCGCACAAGCCACTGATCCTGAGCATCTTTCTAAGACAACTGTCTCCCAGGCTCTTTAATCTTCCACCTGCAACATCAAATACTTCACCTACTACATCAGATCCTTCATCAGATGATCTTCCACCTCCTGTCACTCTTCGTCGCACCTCTCGTGTCCCTCGACCACCAGATAGGTATAGCTTTTTCTCCCATAGTTCTATGTCTGCTACTCTTAAATTGATTTCCATTCTTTCTTCTTATACACAAGCTATAGAAAAGGGGTGTTAGAAACAAGCAATGAATGCAAACCTTAAAGCCCTTGAGTCTAGCCAAACATGGGATGTTGTGCCATGTCCACAGAATGTAAAGCCCATTGGGAGTAAATGGGTCCATTCTATCAAACATCATTATGATGGTTCCCTTGAACGCTATAAGACTCGATTGGTTGCATTGGATAACCGTCAAGAGTATGGAGTAGACTTTGATAAAACATTTGCTCCAGTAGCTAAAATTACCACTTTTTGCCTTTTGTTATAGCTTGCCGCTTCTCAATCTTAGTCTTTACATCAAATGGATGTAAAGAACACATTCTTACACAAAGACCTCAAGACATTTATATGAAACATATATGCCTCTTCCCTCAGCTAATTCGGTATGTAAGTTAAAGCGCTCTTTGTATGGTTTTAAACAGACTCCTCGAGCATGGTTTGACAAGTTCCGCGGCAGTCTTTTGGATTTTTCCCTTACTCAGAGCCAGTATGACGTACCCTTATTCCTTCACAAGAATACCGCTGGCATTGTTTTTCCTTTGGTATATGTGAATGATATTATTATCCTTGGATGTGATCGCATCCTCATTCAGAAGCTTCAATATCTTCACTCAGTTTTTCATATGAAAGATCTTGATCAACTCACTTACTTTCTTGGATTAGAGGTTCATATAGCATCGCATGGTATATTCTTGGATCAACATAATTACATTCAAGATTTGATTCGGTTAGCTGATTTATCTGAAGCCTCCTCAGTTGATACTCAGTAGGAACTTAATGTTAAATGTCGAAAAGGCAATATATCCATCGAAGGTTAGTTGGTAGTCTCACGTATCTCATTATCACTCCTTCAGATATTTCATTCGCAAATCATGCTGTCAACAAATTTATAGATACCCCTTGTCCTCTTCATTTGGTAGATGTTCGCCGTATTATTCGATACCTTATTGGGACCCCTCATAAGGGGTTGTTCTTCCCTAGTGGAACGTCTCTAGAGCTCACCGCTTATAATGATGTTGATTGGATAGGTTGCCCTGATTCTCGTCAATCGACTACTGGCTATTGTATCTTTTTAGGTGATGCTCCCATTTCTTGAAAATATAAAAAATAGGATTGTGTTTCTAAATCCTCCACTGAGGCTGAATATCATGCTATGTCTGTTGTGTATTCTAAAATTGTGTGGCCACGTTGTCTTCTAGCAGAGCTTGATATTTCCCAAACAAAACCTACACCGCTTCATGGTGACAACACTAGTGCCATTTAGATTGCAGCTAATCATGTGTAGTGTGAACACACCTAACATATTGAGGTGGACTGTTATTACATTTGGGACCCCTATAATTCCAAGGTCATCGCTCTTCCCCGTGTTTCAACTACTCAACAGGTTGCAAATATCTTCACCAAATCTTTAATTCGCCTTCATGATTTTCTCGTTAGCGAATTGACGCTTGTGAGTACCAACATCAATTTGAGGGGGGGTATTAGAGGTTTCTTGCTATTTATAGCTAATGAGTAGTTTCCATGTATAACTTGCATAGAATTATGGATTTAATTTGATTGTACAGAATTTACTTTCATCCCTGTAATACTCTATAAAGTAAATGAAATACATACTGGAAGATTAATTCAGCGAAATTGGTTTTGGCACAATATACAAAAATATCGCTAGCTTTGTATCCTCTACTAAACTAGAAAATAAAAATTAATCAAGTAATAATAAATAGATAAATTAATTGAACAAACTGGCACTTGAAAATGATATTAAATCATTCTTTCAAAGTTTTTCGATGTAGACATTCATGTGAAGCTTACAAGCAATAAACTAGCCAGAAGATCCTTGCTTCAACAAACTACACAACACCTAAATATCACAGTCCAGTATGACCTCTAATAATCATGACTTGTAAACCAATCTAAGAAAACTTTAAAA
Organism: Osmanthus fragrans; assembly: GCA_019395295.1. Taxonomy (NCBI): domain Eukaryota; kingdom Viridiplantae; phylum Streptophyta; class Magnoliopsida; order Lamiales; family Oleaceae; genus Osmanthus; species Osmanthus fragrans. The sequence continues at coordinate 25,888,279 of CM033345.1, forward strand.
ATATCAGAAGATGCATTTTTTGACATACAGATTCAGATATTCTAGGGCAGTGACAAATATTCCTACTTATATGAAAGTGTGATATGATCTGGCATAGGCCATAATCGGAAGAAACTTTCATTTTTCATGAATTATTTTATTTTGGCTAGAATTTTTATTTATGAAAACTTTTTATATTTTAGAACTCTTAAATTCTGTTTTTAATTATTTTCCTTAGTTTAGTATAAATAGGAATTTTATTTTACGATGTAAACGGACTTTTGATATGAATTAAATTGAGACTTTTCTCTCCATAGTTCTTCAATGAACTTTCGAACTTATCAAATATTTTGATATATTTGTGGCGTTGAAACCTAGAACTTATCAAAGGATTATACATTATTTGTGACGTTCTCAAATCGAGGTTCGTCGGTTTTATAATCAAGTTTCGTTCTTATTTGGTTGCTTGGTTCAATAATCTTCGGGTCGAAATCCTATCGTCTACAACCTGAATTTGGGCTTTCTCGGCGTTTTCGAAATCATTCCGCGAGTTCCATGCGATTCCACCAACCGGGATCTCATCAAGTGATATCAGAGCTTGGGCGCCAGATTCAGGTTTTATATTTTTATTTTGTTTTGAGTCTTTTATCATAATTCTTTGTGTTCTTGTGTCCAGTAATAGTTTTAAATCTTTAATCCAAAAAAATTTTAAAAAAAAATTCGAAGTTGTTTTTCGGACTATTTAAAAGTCCAAATTCATTTTTGTTTGTTCTGCTGATTTCTTAGTCAAATTCCGATGTGAGAAACAAAAAAAAAAGTCAAAAAAATCTGAAAAAAATCGTTATTATTGTTACGGGAATTTCCAACAATATCAATTTTCAATTTTGAGTAAAAAAAATTGTTAATTCTGGAAATTGTCATTATCATACTATCTTGTCTAAATCCAAAAAATTGTTGTGTTAATTCCAATCCAAAAATTCAAGAACCACTTTCTTGAATTAAAATAATTCCCATTCAAAATTTCATCAAATTTCTTTTCTTTCTTGAGTCTTCTTGATTACAAAACTCAGTCACAACTGGTTTGAATACCACAAGAAATTGAGTGATACATGAGACGATAAAAGTGAGGCAAAAATATTTTAGAAGTTAGGATGTCGAATGAGGTGATCCGACGGTTTGAAAGTGGACACTCAAATGCAAGGAGATCGGATACGAGAGAGCCTAGGAGGGAGTTGCATGATGATTATGGGTATGGTAGTGATTTGGATGATGATGCTTTAATGGTAGGTGAAATGGGTAGGATGAGGAATAGAGGTGGTAGGTTTGAATGAAGGGGTAGGAACAACTTTGGAGATTATGTAGATAGGAGTATGTGTAATAGTAAAACAACAATTCCTTCATTCAAAGGAAGGAGTGATCCGAAGACATACTTGGCATGGGAAGAAAATGTGGAGCTCATATTTGATGACCATAACTACTCTAAGAGGAGAAAGGTAAAGTTAGCTGTAACTCAATTTGTAGATTATGCTATAATTTGGTGGGATCAGTTGACAACATCTAGGCAAAGAAATTATGAGAGACCTATTGAAACTTGGGGTAAGTTAAGGGCTGTAATGAGAAAACGATATGCACCTAATCATTATTTTAGGTATAGGAGTGATAGGCGTGGAAGAGGGTTTTGAGAGGATCCTAGAATGTGTGGTGAAGTTGAGAAGTTAATGGGGGATAAAATACCTATTGTGAAGCATGTTAGTAGTATGTCAAATACACTAACTAGTTTGGATTATAAACTAGAATTTTCAAAGTTTCACGACATGATTAATTCTCAAAATGATCATACCAAAGAGCAAGTGAGAAAAATGAGAGAAGATTGTGAGGTGACTAAATGTGAAGAAAAAATAGTAGAGTCACATGAGAGAAAGGAGATACAGAGTGAAAATGAGAGTGGAGAGGTGCCAAAAAATGAAGTGGAGCTACAAGAGGGAAAAGAGAGAGTTTTTAGAGGAAAGAGAAAAGTCAGAAGAGAGCGTGCATAAAAATGAGAGTGACATTGAGAGTGCTTTAGTGAGAACTGACAATTCCCTTCTTAGTTTGGCTATTTCTGTTTTGCAGGGTTTTGGAGACTTGATCCATGAAGGCAAACTTATTGCCTATCTCAGTTTGACTTTATTACCGAAAATTGACTTTGTGATCCCTGAACAGGTAGAGAAGTTATCATGGACGAAATTCATAGGCAATGGGTTGAAGTACGAAGGTGACATGATAAGAGACATGAGTCCATTTGCAATGCTATTGTTACTGTAAACTTTGACAAGAAAAGTAGGTAATTTCTCTCGGTTATATTATTCATCAATATCTCAATGTATATATACAAGTTACAAATACTATTTTAGGAAAGGGGCCTAAACCCTAATCAAAGACAAATATCTTTATTTCCTAATCTAGAAATATAGTTTGTAACACTCCCCCTCAAGCTGGAGCATAGATATTTATCATGCCCAGCTTGTTACAAAGATACTTAACCCGAATCCCATTTAGAGCTTTTGTGAAGATATCTCCCAATTGTTCTCCTGTTCTCACATACCCTGTAGAGATCAAACATTGCTGAACCTTTTCACGAACGAAATGACAATCAATCTCAATATACTTCGTTCGTTCATGAAAGACTGGATTAGATGCAATATGAAGTGCTGCTTGGTTATCACACCATAACTTAGCCGGCATAGATATCTTGAGGCCCACTTCAGTGAGGAGCTGATGTATCCACATTATTTCACATACAGACTTAGCCATAGCCCTATATTCTGATTCTGCACTCGAACGTGAAACCACATTCTGTTTCTTACTTTTCCATGAAACCAAATTTCCTCCAACAAATACACAATAGCCGGAAGTAGATCTTCGATCTTCCTTGGATCCTGCCCAATCAGCATCTGAAAAACATTCAATTCTAGTATGACCATGATTGCCATACAGAATTCCTCTTCCAGGGGCCCCCTTTAAGTAGCATAAAATTTGTTCTACAGCTCTCCAATGATCGACGGTTGGGGAAGACATATACTGACTTACCACACTAACTGAATAGGCAATGTCTGGACGAGTCACAGTAAGGTAATTCAACTTCCCAACCAATTTTCTATATCTCTCAGGATCGTCAAATAATTCACCATCTTTTGTCAGCTGCAAATTAGGAACCATTGGAGTGCTATATGGTTTAGCTCCCAATTTTCCTGTTTCAGTTAACAAGTCAAGCACATACTTTCTTTGAGATAAGAAGATCCCTTTCTTACTCCTCATCACCTCAACACCCAAGAAATACTTTAGTGTCCCTAAATCCTTTGTGTGAAACTGACTGTGAAGAAAGGTTTTTAGAGATGAAATACCACCAGAGTCACTTCCAGTAATAACGATGTGATCAACATAGACCACTAATAGGATGAGACCAGCTGCAGACTGCTTATAGAAGACAGAATGATCAGACTTACTCTTTTGCATGCCAAACGTTTCAATAGCTTGACTAAACTTTCCAAACCAGGCCCTGGGACTTTGCTTCAAGCCATATAAGGATTTACGAAGGTGACAAACCTTCCCACACTCCCCCTGAGCAACAAAGCCAGGTGGTTGCTCCATATAAACTTCCTCCTGAAGATCACCGTGAAGGAATGCATTCTTAATGTCTAATTGATGCAGAGGCCAATCATATGAGGCTGCCATAGACATAAACAACCTGACAGAGGTAAGTTTCGCAACAGGAGAAAAGGTGTCAGAGTAATCAACACCGTATGTTTGAGCAAACCCCTTAGCAACAAGTCGAGCTTTTAATCTAGCTACGGTCCCATCGGGATTGACTTTAACTGTAAATACCCACTTACAACCAATAGCCCTCTTACCTGCAGGTAAGTGTACCAGGGTCCAAGTACCATTGTCATCTAAAGCATTCATTTCCTCAAGCATCGCATTACGCCATCCAGGATGAGATAAAACATTATGAACGGTCTTAGGAATAGTGACAGAATCAAGAGATGCAACGAAAGAACAAGAGGATGATGATAAATGGTTATATGACATAAAAGAGGATACTGGATAAGTACATTGACGTTTACCTTTGCGAATTGCAATAGGAAGATCATCACTGGAATCGGGAACCAGATCTGATGACGAAGAAACTGATGCTGGACATAAAGCAGGAGGTGTAGGAGCCGGGACCGGATCAGGAGGTTGTGGACGACGAGAATAAACCTGGTGTATAGGAGGTTTAACAGGAGCAGGTGAAAGAAGATCAGGACCGGGGGACGTAAGAGTATAAATTAATAGATCATCATTTGCCCACTGACTAGGAGAATCTGAAGATGAAGCAAATGGTGTTTGTTCTAGAAATGTAACATCAGCTGACACAAGGTACCTGTTAAGATTGGGACAGTAACATCTATACCCTTTTTGCACACGAGAATAACCAAGAAAGATACACTTTAGAGATTTGGGATCAAGTTTTGTAACATGAGGTCGAACATCCCGAACAAAGCAAGTACAACCAAATACCCTAGGTTCAATAGGAAACAATGATTTATTAGGAAAAAGGGCATGAAATGGAGTCTCGCCAGACAGAACGGATGAAGGCATACGGTTAATCAGAAAACAAGCTGTAGAGACGGCATTAGGGGTGGCAAAATAGCTCGGTGGCTCGGGCCGCCCGGGCTCGACCCGTGAAAAGCCCGGGCCAGGCCCGGCTCACGGCCCGGGATACCGAGCCAAGGCTCGTATCACGGGCTTTTTGGGCTCACGATAAAAAAATGTAAAAAAAATAGAATAATACTGAATTTTTTTAAAAAAAAATTAAAAAAAATAGAAAAATACGGGCCGGCTCGGCTCGGGAAAAGCCCAGGCCGAGCCCTAAAAATTCCACCGAGCTTCGGCTCGGGCCCGAAAAAAGCCCGGGTCCTCCGAGCCCGAGCCGAGCCCGGGCCTAACATTTTGGCCCGCGAGCCGGGCCGGCCCGGCTCGTTGCCATCCCTAGACGGCATCGGCCCAAAAATGTTTAGGGACCTTCATTTGAAATAACAAAGCTCTGGCAGTTTCAAGAAGATGTCTATTCTTTCTTTCAGCAACCCCATTTTGAGATGGTGTATCGACACAAGAAGTTTGATGAATAATGCCATGTTGAACCATATAGTTTTGGAAGTGTTCTGATAAGTATTCCTTAGCATTATCACTTCTCAAAATTTGAACAGGCACATTAAATTGAGTTTTGATCTCAGCACAAAAGGCGGTAAAATGAGAGAACAGTTCTGAACGATTTTTCATTAAAAATAACCATGTCATTCGAGAATAATCATCAACAAAGGTGACAAAATATTTAAACCCAGCTTTCGACACAACTGGACACGGACCCCAAACATCAGAGTGAACTAACTCAAAAGGAGCACTAGCTCGTTTATTGACTCTAGAACTAGAACTCAATCGATGATGTTTGGCAAATTGACAAGACTCACAATCTAATGAAGATAGACTAGAAAATTGGGGATAAAGTTTCTTTAACGTAGACAACGAAGGATGACCGAATCGACAATGGGCTTCCAAAAGGGTCACAACTCCAGAGCAAGCAACAGACTTTGGTATTTGTGTATCAAAAATGTAGAGGCCTCCAGACTCATGTCCTTTACCAATAATCTTCTTCGTCATAAGATCCTGAAATAGACAAAAATTAGGATAGAATGAGACACAACAATTAAGAGAACAAGTAAGTTTACTGACGGAAACTAAATTAAAAGACAAGTTAGGTAAACTTAAAACAGATTGCAAAGGAATGGAGGGTGTTGGAATAATTGTGCCGGACCCCAGAACGGGAGATGTAGTCCCATCTGCTAAAGTAACTTTAGAACTCGAAGCATGTGACTGGAAAGAAGAGAATAGATTAGAATTACCTGTCATGTGATCTGTGGCACCAGAATCAATGACCCATTTGGAAGATGAGGAAGCAAGACATGTGTTCATTTTACCTGAATCGGTGATGGCAGTAATAGGAGTAGATGAAGACTTCAGAGATTCTTGGTATTGTGAGAACTTGGCATACTCATCTGCAGGTATTAGAATGGACTCAGAATCATTAGTAGAGGCAATATGGGCTGACTGGTTCAATTGATTCTTGTGCTGCAGGCGCTGCCACTTTCTACAATCTTTCTTCAAATGTCCTCGATTGTGACAATAATAACACACAACACCTCCCGAATCCTGTCCACGAGTACCAAGGTTTCGATCATAGTTACTAGAGTTTTCCCCTTTATTGCCACTTCTAAAGGACTGTCTCCCAGAATCAAAGGTGCGGCTGACAAGAGCACTGTTCGGTTGAGTGGGAGCTGAATTCTCTGTGCGGAGTACCCTACTAAAAGCTTCTTCCAGAGATGATATCTCAGAACTAGAAAGAATTTGAGATTTAGCAGTCTCAAACTCAGAAGGAAGACCAGTCAAGAAGCTCATAACCGCCATCTTTTCTCTTTGAGCTTGCTGAACCTTTACATCCGTACTGAATGGGAGTAGCGTATTAAGTTCTTCATGAGTTTTCTTAAAATCCATAAAGTAGTTGGTGAGGGATCTGTCACCTTTTTCTGCACGATAAAAAGCTTGGCACACCTCATAAGTGTGTCTGATATTTCCCTTGCCAGAGTACACAAACTCCAAATATGTCATCAATTCTTTCACAAATTCACAATGATTTATCAAGCCCACCACCTCACTATCAATAGAATTACGTATTTGCAAAAATAGACGGGCATCCTCTCTTAGCCATGAGACTTTCGAATCATCACTAGGTGGTTCATCAGTCAGGTGATTATCCATAGCAATACTCCGCAAATAAAGTCTAACAGTTTTACTCCAATCTAAATAATTAGATTTATTCAATTTATGTTCTGTAATTTTTGACATTAAAGGAACTAAATCAACCACATGAGATTTCTTTTCCTCCATAATCCCAAATATCAGAGAAGTAATTTAATAAGAAGTCACAAGAAAATCAAAATATCAAACCCGAGTTCAAATATTGACGTTGAAGCCCGGTCCACCAATAAATTCACGTCGGGTTCACCAAGAGACGCTAAAGCCCAGAGACGCTAAAGCCCAGAAATTGGCAAGTGAAAACAGTAGCCAAAGAAACGCGACGTCTCAGAGCCAATGGTCCGACCTGCCGGAGCCAACTTCCCACGTAACCGGCTGAAAAACGAGAGACCCTACCAACTGAACGGCGACAGGCGACTCCTCCGGTGTAGGCGGCGCGGACTGGAAGCGCCGGAAAGATGAGTTAGACGCCCTAATGTGACTGGAATCGCCGGAAAAAGGGTCTGGAGGACGGGCGACCTTCTGGTGCACGCGGCGCTTACTGAAATTGCCGGAAAGAACGGGAGACGCCCTAGCTTGACTGGAATCGCCGGAATAATGGCGAGGTACCGGGCAGCGACGGCGGCGAATGGAACCCTAGCAACCTGGCTCTGATACCATGCAAACTTTGACAAGAAAAGTAGGTAATTTCTCTCGGTTATATTATTCATCAATATCTCAATGTATATATACAAGTTACAAATACTATTTTAGGAAAGGGGCCTAAACCCTAATCAAAGACAAATATCTTTATTTCCTAATCTAGAAATATAGTTTGTAACAGTTACAAACACTTAGGCGGGGTAGGACATGGAGGAAGCTAGGTTACTCAGTTTTTGGAGAATCTCAAACTTGCAGAAGGAAGCCATTGGGAGGAGCACACTTTGATCTATGCGATGGTTATTGGGTGTTCATACGAAAGAAGCGAGAAAGAATTCAAAGAAGGTCCAAACTGCATCCTAGAGGGGATGAATCATTTCACGTTCTCGCCATGATTGGAAATAAGGGTTACAACTTGGGTGTAGATTCGAGGACAAATTCTTTCGAAGGGAGAAGGATGATATGATCTGGCATAGGCCATAATCGGAAGAAACTTTCTTTTTTCATGAAATATTTTATTTTGGTTAAAATACTTGTTTTTTGAAACTTTTTACAATTTAGAACTCGTAAATTCTGTTTTTAATTATTTTCCTTGGTTTAGTATAAATAGGAATTTTATTCTATGATGTAAACGGACTTTTGATATGAATTAAATTGAGATTTTTCTCTCCATAGTTCTTCAATGAACTTTCGAACTTATCAAATATTTTGATATATTTGTGGTGTTGAAACCCATAACTTATCAAAGGATTAGACATTATTTGTGGCGTTCTCAAATCGAGGTTCATTGATTTTATAATCAAGAGGTCTTTCAAGTTTCGTTCTCATTTGGTTGCTTGGTTCAATAATCTTCGGGTCGAGATCCTATCGTCTACAACCTGAATTTGGGCTTTCCCGACGTTTTCGAAATCATTCCGCGAGTTCCATTCGATTCCACCAACCGGGATCTCATCAAAGTGTCATTTCTCTATTAAAAGCAAAAAGGTTTTTGGACCAATTCTTTAGTTTTCAATTAATTACATCCTGGAAGTGTTATGATAAAACAAGAGGATTCTACAGCAATCACAAATCGGCAAATAAAATCTAAATTTTACATGTCTGGCTATAAAATCTGTAAAGTATGATCACCTAGTAAATTAACAATATTAAGAAAAACATGGAATCTAAGTTGCAACCTTATTATGCAGCAAACGTTGTTCGAATGTTCGAAATTAGTAAAAACTAAAGAATAGCCTATAGGACCAGACCAATAACATGAAGATCAACCGTTAATGCTCCAAGCAATAAGAAAGAAACCTTAACAAGAACAATCAAAATATAGAATTCAGATTTATTTGCACATATTGGTGAATTACCGAACTTCGCTGAACTTTGTGAAAGAGTTCGGTAACAAAAAATTCATGCACGTTGTAATTCTACTGATGTGTCACTCAAAAACATTCATCGACAGTATCATTTTACAAAAGGTTTCTGTTCTCATATATTCTATTTGAAGAAATCATTTTAACCAGTCTCAAAATAAAGCATGACAAGAACTCCAACTCAATTGTATATACCAATCAGACACAATTTTTACCTGTCTATGACTGATATAACATACAAGAACTGCAATGAAGCACCAATGGCAAATGCAACACCCCAGAAGAACTGCTTACACCAAAAACACAGCACACTAATAACAGCAAGATAAGTAGTCAAGATGTGCACTGAGAACTTCATTATCTGATTTGCACGAGAACCAAGCAACAACAACCAAGTCCACCCGAGAACTGTTCCAACTCCGCCAGCAACAGCATAAAACCGCCAGTAATCCTCCGTTAGACCATCTTTATTCTCGAGGAAACCCATCGTGTACTTATCAATGTTCAGCCTATCCTTCGTCTCAAACCTATTGAGCCCAAGAACCCCTAAAGCCAAACCTACCACAGTCAAATGTACCATAAATATCAACAACCAAAACACGTCCCGGCAATGACGTGAAACTGTTGGAGTGAGTCCCTGAGACAATGAACGGCTGTTATCTGAAGGTCTAAGACTCCCAACAACATTCTGCATGCAGCACATAAATATCAAAAAAAATTCAACACATATACACAGCCTTAGTTTCTCTCTCTCTCTCTCTCTCTCTTATCAAAGGAAAATTTATATATGCATAAAAGTTTGTAACTTGCACGATAAAATTTTTATAGTTTTGTTTCATGCCACAAACTTTGCTTTTCTCTTTTTTCCAATATCTTTGCCTATGCATGTATCAAAATTTGTTCACAGTTGAAGTACAAATTAATACCTCAAGTGCAAGAATAAAAAAGGAAGTGAAAGGATTACCAAACTAATCAATGAATCGGAAATGCTGGTAAAAAAAAAAAACTAACATCCTAGGGAGAAAAAGTGAAGTTTGAGAAAGTGAACTTTAAATCAAGCCTATAAAGCAAGTTAGTAAAGTGATCCCTTTTCTGCCAGAAGAAATTCACAACTTTTAATCAGTGTTCTAAAAAGCGTAAAGTGTGGCTAGGTGTAGAGGCCAAACTTCAAGATTTACGAGCCTAAGCGAGCCTTAGGCGTAAAAAAGCGTTTTTTGATTTTAAATTTTTAATCATTGTAAAAACATTCAATAATTCATATAATATATACCAAACATCTAAAATTATAAAATATTGTATGCACTTCATAATTCCTACAAAAAAAAAAAAAAATTCAAAATCATAATTACATAACATGGAAAGTTTGTAGTTTAAATCTTATCTAACTCTTTATCGGACTCCAATTAAATATATTTTTCTTCATCTAAAAAAACAAATAAAAAAATTGTACATTTAATGAAGATGAAAAATAAAAATTTTTTAAAAAAAAATTTAAGCGGTCAACAAGAATGTTGACCTTAATGCGTGCTTAGGCACGCTTAAGTTGCCTAAGGCCCGCATTAAGCGGTCAACATTCTCGTTGATCGCTTAATTCCCGCTTAGCCTCAAGGCGAAACATCTTAGTCATGCTTCGCGCAATTGAAAACGCTACCCGTATTTATCTGTAGAAAAGAAAAAATCTTTAAACAACAGTTTCCCCTTATATTTATGTACACTATGAAACAACTAATTTTTTCTTGTGCACAGCTTTTTGTCTCAGTCACAAACGCCAATCCTGGACAACCAAATAATAGATCAAAGATCAATTAACTACTTTTTTCTCAAAAACTCGTGTACTTCAAATAAGCATACACAATCACGCTAGTTTTCTGCAAATCAAACACAAACCAGCAGTGGCGATTGAATTCGAGCAATTGACCAGTCACAAGTCTAACTGTGACAAAAAATTCACTACATCATAATCAATTAAGAACCGGCAAACAAACACACGTAAACGTACCGGCAGTGGGGGCCCAAGCGAGGCAGAGTCGTAGAAGGAGGAGGAAGAAGAAGACTGGGAGTCGCTCATGGAATTACAGGGTTTGGATCGATAATAATTAGGAAATTAGAAGGTTCTTTACAGGCTTTGGAATTGACTACAACTACTGCCAATACGAGTCCACGAAAGACACGGAGGGAGAGAGAGAGAGAGAGTAGAAATCGGCTTAAAAACTTTAGAGAGAGAAACTTTAATATAACGGCTATCATTTCATTCTGATATGGACTCTGTCTCTGTGTGTGTGTGTGTGTGTGAGAGAGAGAAAGAGAAAGAGAGAGAGAGAGAGAGCGGGTATGTGCCACACTGGGTTTGCTGGTAAGAAAGGGTTTTAATTATAATAATTGCACCTACAATCCCTAACTTATGAACCTAGTTATACTTTTAGTATCAGCATTATTTCTTCACAAATTTCACATCTACAAATCTTCACCTTCCCCTTGTCTCTCGACATCTCATCTAGCAGTCACAATTCTCGACTCTCCCCTAATTCTCCTCTCATCCGTCAATCCTGTCGAAAACCGTTGATTTGAGGTAAATAAACTCTCATTCTTGTCGAAGACGTGATTTGAAGTATATAAAGTCATTTGATGTATACTTTTTGTATCACTATTTTGTGTACTAGTATTTTTATTTTTATTTTTATTTTTTTTGTGTACATTTACACTATCTTCAATTTGTTGTGTGTTTCTTTGAATTCGAATTGTCCTATATGTTTTATTAAAATGTTCCAAGAAAAGTAGATGTTTATTTTTTAAGTTATAAAGTGGGAAATGGGTAGGGAATGTGTTCCTTACCACCCGCCCCCACCTTACCTCAAACAAGGACTGGGACAGGGATAGGGCATAAAAATTCTCGACAGAATGTAGAACCCTATTTTGCTCTCCATATGTGGGGTTTCATGACATATTGGTTGGAAGAAGGGGTTGAGAATTGGAGATAATTGCTGTACTAGCTGTATTTTAGAGAGAGAATTAATATTATTTATTATTTTGTGTAAAGTTAATCATTAGTAATGGTGATCATCATCAATTTAAGCAGGTTATGTCATTGATTTATTGTTTAATGGAGTTATGATGTATTTTAATATATCACACAATGAATAAGATATTCAATGTCACTTAATGGTTACAACTAATGATGAATAATATAATCTATCCTTACGTATTTAAGCTAAGAGCAAAATTGAATTTTTACATTCAGTTAATAATAATTTTGCACGGAAACGTGCCTACTTAAAAAAGATCGAGGAGCTTAATGACAAGGAAAATAGTTTAAGAGCAAAAATGTAAAAATAGAAGTATAGATTGAGGAAAGCTTTTGCAATTTACTATTTAAATTATGGATGTCACAAGGGCCAATTTCACGTGCTGGGCAGCATGATTGCGATGTTGTGGATTCATTTCTTTTTAATTCTAATAAATTTGGAATCCAAATTATGTTCTGTACAATTAAAAAATAAAGTATGACCAAAGGAAAAAAGAAAGTAGGACCAAATGAAGTTTATCTTAGAATAATGTGTAGGTGATAGTGGGGTTCGGTACCTTATTTTTAAATAAATTCTTTGGAAACTTATTGTTTCATAAATTCATTGGATGACGAGGCAATGAAATCACTGTCATTTATACAAGTACTTAACACCAGTAGTGTTATAGATTATTTATCTTTATTTTAAAGTAAATTGTATGAAACCAACTTAATTAATATGATTTTATCTTTTCATTCATTAAATTGCCTAGGAAATACTAGGACTGGGCATATATCCCGAATCGAACCGAACCGAACCGGACCCGAATCGAACCGAACCGAACCGAGCGGTTCTTCGTAAATGAAATACCCTAACGGGTATCAGAATCAAGAACCGACGGGTACGAGTCGGTTCTCAGTTCTAGACCCAGAACCGAAGAACCGAATAAGAACCAAATTTTTTAAAATTTTTTAATTTTTATATATGGAATAAATCAAATTATTTAATTTTTTAAAAATAAATTAACAAATATAGAGTTTGCAATGGAGAGACAGGATTCTATGATGGCATTGAGACATGTAATAAAAAATATATTATATTTTTTCTTATTAAATTTTATTAGTTGAACAATTTTTTGTTTATTTATGTTTGTTAATTGTGATTTTTCAATCTTTCTTGCATAGTTTTTTAGTATCTAGTATGGTAAATCAAGTAATTGATGGTTAAATCAAATAGTTGTTAAGTAAGTACTACTGTATTAGCAATACTTTAAAATATTTTATCTCTACGAGTCTATGACTTTTAATTTATATGGATCACCGATATTTAGTATTACTAATTTACTATCTATTTTTTGTTATTTGTATATATTGGTAAATTAATCTTATTGGACAACTTGTTATTTATATCTTATTAAATTGGAATACGTTAATTTGTAAAAGTTAAGATTGAACATGTCAGACTGTAGTATTGTTATAAATGTTAAAAAAAATTAATTATACTATGGAACCGAACAGAACCGAACCGAACTGAACTGAACCGAATGGAACCGAACCCAAACGGTTCCAAAATTATATTTAGACCCGACGGTTTCATTTACTAACTACCCGAAAATTTTCGGTTCGGTTCGGTTCTCTTCAGAACCGAACCGAACCGACCCGTGCCCAAGCCTAGGAAATACTCCTAACCTTTTAAAATGGCACTACACATCCCAATGTTTGAGGAAATAGGACTGGTAGATCTCTAAAGACAGAATTCGTCCATTTCAACCGTTAAGGAAAAATAAAAAGATCAAATCGCCCCTCTTTAGATAAATGCAAAAAGAAAAGACAAAATAAAGAAAGAAATAAAAAAAATCAAAGGTAAATCAACAAATGAAGAAATAACAAAGGGATCATCGTCTTCCTTCATCTCCAATAACCAAACATTCTCGAAGAGTAAGAAAACAACCACCGTAAAAGAGTGGCTTGAGGATAACACTGTTGATCTACTAGTTAACATTTTTGGAGAAAATTTTATGAATACTATTATGCCTCGTGCTACGAGATTGGCTATTTGATAGCCATCTAGAAAATAGTAAGAAGCCACCTAAGGCCCACACTCCACATCATTTCCTTACCTAACCTAACCGATTCCATCAAACAAAGGAAGTTGAAGTGAACTAAGCACCTCAGCCGAAGAGATATGTAGAAGTCGAACCTCCATGTCTTAAGAGATGTGTCACAAACTAATGCAGTATATTTTCAAAGCACGAGCCTTCGTTCCCCAAGGCATCTTTTACAATATTGCTTTATCCAAAAAAATCTTTTGTACGACGTTTTCTAAGGGTCAACTGGAGGGTCAACTAGTCTTCCTCACCTTTACTGGGGTGGAAGGCTCGTCAAGGTTCAGCAATTCCTCAAAGGCATACTTCCTCTAGTAACTACTAAAGAAGTTATAGTCTTCTGTTAAATGGAAGTTATATATATGATGTTAGACAAGTGTTTCGTGATTGGATATCGGATTTGCAGATTGAATATCGGATTTACAAATTGAATACCGAATTTGCGCATACCGTATGTGCAACTTACCGGATTTGCTCATACCTTATATGTATCTTAGATATTGTATATGCAACTTGGATACCGTCTATGCAACTTACCGTATTTGCAATGTGTTTAGATATTGTATATGCACATACTGGTTCTGTACATACCGTATATATAGCTTACTGTATAGGTAATGCATTTAGATACCGTATCTGCACATACCGGTTTGCACACACGGTATATGCGGTAAACTAAGAATATTAATAGTTCAATAATATAGCAGATTCAATAATATAGTAGATTCAATGATTTTGTCAAATTACAGTAAGACATAACAAGTAATTTAAATAGAATTGCAAAATTATAAATCTGCAAAAACGAGTAATAAAACAAGTAATTATAGAAACTAATTAAACAGGAAAAATTTTAACCTGAGGCCTGTGTACACACAGTTTCCTTAAAACAAATTCGCCCCCTCATCATAAGTGCTTGAGGTTTAGATCAAGCGTTCGTTACCTAAGATACAATGGTAAAATCAGTAGATTCTGAGCACTGTAGATCTTATTCCGATGAACTGACTTAGTGTCCGAAGAATACCTCCACACAGACACAGTTTACGTATACAGAAAGGTTTCTTGCACAGAAATACATATGATTTTGTGTGTATGCAGATGAATTCTCTTGTACAAAATGGTGGGAAACTAGTCAATTATAGACTTGGCTATTGAGTGTAACATGTCATTCACTTAATAGTAATTATAATAGGAGTTTCAGCAGTTTCAGAAAGTGAAAAATTGTTTGAAGAAAACAGAAAAATATAGCAAAATGTGGACACTCCTAATTGGCCAATTTTGCTCCTTTCGGTCCAATGTTCATGTACACAGGTGGCATCTACATACAAGTTCAAGGTCCGAAGCACATCTCGGTCTATGATTTGCACCCCCCTGTGCGACACGTAGAGAGAGTTTTTATGCTACACATGTTTACACACTTCCAAAGTGCAACCATGTTTAAAGTGGTTTTATTTTTTTTTCAACTTGTTATGTGGGACAAACTCACTTTTAGTTTTCCTTCCAACATAAATTCCTTTCAATTAGCATACTTTGAGCTCTAATTTCTCATTACTCGAGCATCATTTTTGGCAAGTAAATATATGATTTCGATGTACTCACGGAGGAGAATACAAATCAACTTTGATCTTCCAAAATAGCTAAACAGGTCCCACTCAAAATTCATGCCAAAGTCAGCCATATACTCATTTTTCCAACAATCCCCCACATGACTGAAAATTGGGAGCGACACATGAATGTGACACATGAAAACTTGGTGATATAGTTCAACGATTGAAATCTACATAGGATAGGTAGATATTACCCTTTGAACCTTCCCTTGTGAAAGCATATTTACTTTACTAGTTGACCAGTAGACGTGATATCTTTGAATTGTTCTGCAGTTTATGTAAACGATGATATATTCTACACAGGATTCTTCCTAACACACTTCAGTTCTCATTATTATGTTCGTTTTGGCCATGGTCATAAGCCTGGTTCTGTGAGAGTTTACAAGAATTGCGCCCCACTCAATTCTCCTAGAAGCGGTCTCACTTCTCTCTCACATAGGTGATTTCTTACTACAAGTAATCTGCATTACGTGGCTCGATTTTTCGACGCATAAAAATTATTAAAAGCCTAATGCTTATCCTTCATTTTTACGGGCATCACTGTTGCATCATAGGAATGGACAGAAGGTAACATCTACCACAATGATTCCATTAAATCTTTACAATTAGGTTGTCCCTTTGAACCTAGATCTTGGGATCTCCAGTCAATTAGGTTGGGTTTCCTTTGTATCAACTTACCCATTCAAGGACTTAAATCTCATTCTTTTCGATGATTTTTCGATGAACTCTCTATTTAACCCTTTGGTTAGCAGATCCGCAATGTTATCTTTTGACCATAGGTAGTCAATAGTGATAACTCTAGTTGAGAGTAGCTGCCTTATGGTATTGTGCCTACGAAGTAGATGTCTAAACTTACCATTGTACATGTTACTCTATACCCTTCCAATTGCTGATTGACTATCACAATATATGCAAATTATTGGCACAGATTTTGACCATCTTGGAATATCCTCTAAGAAGTTGAGTAACCACTCAACTTCTGTACTCAACTTCTTTACCACTTTTATCTAGAGCTATGAACCCAAATTCCATAGTAGATCTGACTATCACTGTTTATTTATAGGATTTCTAGAATATAGCTACACCTATCAATATGAACACAAATCCACTCGTGAACTTTGAGTCTTTCATATCAGATATCCAATTAGAATCACTATATCCTTTGATGACCGCTGGATATCTGGTATAGTGTAATCCAAAATTACGAGTATATCCTAAGTATCTTAGTACTCTTACTATTCATTTCCAATGATCAGCTCCTAGATTACTCGTATATCTACTCAGTTTATTGATTGTGTAGGCTATGTCTGGTCTTGTACAACTCATCGAGTACATCAGATTTCCAATAATTCTCGAGTATTCTACCTGAAATTCACTTTTACCTTTGTTTTTGGATATATGTTGACTTGTATCTATCAGTGTTCTACTAATGTCAGTATCATCCTTACTGAACTTTTCTAAAATTTTGTTCATCTAATGTGACTGGCTTAGAACGAGCCCATCTAATGTTCTTGAAATTTTGATTTCAAGTATAACATTAGTTGAACCCATATCTTTCGGGTCAAATCTCGAATTTAACACGATTTTAGTATATTTAATCATTTTATTGTCACTGCCAATAATAAGCATTTCATCAACGTAAAGACATAAAATTACATAACCATTTTCAGTGTCTTTAACGTAAATACATTTGTCACACTCTTTGATTTTAAATCCACACTCCATCATGACACTATCCAAAATTTTCTTGTCATTATTTTGGTGTTTGTTTCAAGCCATATAACAACTTCACCAATTTACAGACATTGTTTTCCTGCCCTGAAGATGAAACCCCTCGGGTTGTTCCATATAGATTTCTTCCTCTAAATCTTCATTCAAGAAGACATTCTTAACATCCATTTGATGTACTTCAAGATTTAGCAGAGCTGCAATCGCAATTATCATCATAATAGATGTTATTCTTGTTACTGGAGAATATATATCAAAGTTATCAAGGACTTTCCGTTGTATGTAATATTTTATTACTAATCTGGCCTTGTACTTTTCAATAGTTCCATTTGCTTTCATTTTTTGTTTGAAAATCCATTTGTAGCCCAGTGGTTTACTTCCTGGAGGAAAATCTACTAACTCCCATGTGATTTTGCAAAATAGAATCTATTTCACCTTTAATGGCCTCTTTCCATTGAGGTCATTCTGAGGAGTTCTAGCTTCTTGTTAGCTTTGAGGTTCACTTTCTAGCATATAGGTCAGAAAATCAAGACCATGTGATTTTTCTATCATTTCCCTTTTGCTACGTCTTGGTTCAATCTCAACTTCCTCTTCTAATTCTTGGTCCTAACTATTTTCAGCCATAGTCTCATATGTCCGTTTAGATGAGCTTGTCTCCTCTTTGGACCTGTACGAAAACACATGTTCAAAGAATAAAATATTTCTCGATTCCATCATCATATTTTTGTGTATGTCTGGAATTTTAGATTCATACACAAGAAACTGATAAGCATTACTGTTATGCGCATAGCCAATAAAGATGCAATCTACAATTTTCGTCATTACCTTCTTTGGTGTTGGAACAACCACTTCAGCAAGACACCCCCACACTCTTAAGTAAATATAGGAATATTTTTTTCCTTTCCATAACTCATAAGGGGTCTTTTCCATTTTCTTTCGGGACACCTTATTTAAAAGGTAATTTGCTAATAATACAGCTTCCCCCACATGTTCTGAGGTAACCAAGAGCTTACTATCATTGCATTTATCATTTCTTTTAAGGTGCGATTTTTCTTTCAGTAACACCATTTTGTTACGGTGAATAAGGTGCGGTGGTTTCATGTATGATTTCGTATTGTGCACAGAATTCAGCAAACGGTGCTTTATACTCACCACATTGATCGTTTCTCAACACCTTAATTTTCTTACTAAGTTGATTTTATACTTCATTCTTATAGAAAATAAATTTCTCTATTGCTTCATCCTTACTTTTTAGCAAATATACATAACAGTATTTTGTGCTATCGTTGACAAAAATAATGAAGTACTCGTTGCCACATCTCGTTTGTACAAATTTTAAATCACATATGTCACTATGAATTAGATCAAGTGATTTTGTATTTCGTTCAATTGACGTAAATGATGACCTTGTCAATTTTGCCTCAACACAAGTTTCGTACTTATGTTTGGAATCAGTATGGAACGCTGGTATGCAATTCAAGTTAGCTAGTCGTCTTAAAGTATCATAGTTAACATGTCCTAGTCTACCATGTTACAAGTTGGAAGACTTAAGCAAGTAAGCAAAAGAGTTTACTTTATTCATTCTTGATTTAACAACCATTACATTCAGTTTAAACATACCATTAGAAACATAACTTTTTCCGACAAATATTCCACTTGTTGACAAAATAACTTTGTCTGACTCAAATATAATGCGAAAATCATGCTTATTCAAAAGAGGCCCGGACACTACGTTCTTGCGAATTTTCGGCACATACAATACATTATTAAGAGTCAGCTTCTTTCTCGAAGTGATCTTCAGAACCACCTTTCCTTGACCATTGATTTCAAAAGTTGTTGAATTTCTCATAAACAACTTTTCTCCATTATCAACTGATTCGAAAGCAATAAACAACTCTTCATCAGAGCACACATGCCTTGTAGATCTGGTGTCAATCCACCACTCTTTTAGATTTGAACGCACCATATTCACTTCAGAAATGATGGTTGCGAGGCTCATCTCCTACACATCATGCACCACGTAGTCAACCACATTTGCTTCTTTCTTCTTCTTTGGCAATCTGCACTCCGAAGACTTATGACCTACTTTGTTACAATTGAAGCATTTTTTCTTGAAACTTCTTTTTAGAAATTTCACCTTTAGGTCCTAACTTGGTCTCTTTGCCACCGGATGATCCAGCCTTATTTTTGTAGGCATTGCTACTTTGACCATGCTCCACAACATTAGCTTTAGCAACACCAGGATTGAACTACTTCTTCTCGAAACTTCTATTGTCTTCTTCAATTTGAAGTCTAACAGTCAGTTCTTCAACGTTCATTTCTCGAATTGTTCGATTACAGATTGGACTAACCGTTGGTTCACTGGCTCCTTGTCAGAATTTTTAGGAGGCATATTGATTTTTTTGTCGTATCTTCAAACACCAATTGAGTCCCATCGGGCGTGCCAAATTGTTTCGCGCGAAAAACGCTAACAATTAAAAGAATGATAAGACGATTGTGTAAGGAACAACGACCTCTCGAGACAAAGTCTCAACGAGGGGTGTTTATTTATAAAGATTACGATTTACAAGACACAAATACCTCTAAGGGGCACAAGCACACAAATTAACTAAGATTTGACTATGAAAGACTTAAAAGAAATAAAATTACATATTCTCTGTTTGAGAGTGATTTGTTCAGTCCTTCTTTCTGTATTCTCTTCGTTCATTTATACTCCCGGGTAATTTCCTTCGTAGAAACGCGTGAAAACCGCAAATTACTCTCTAACCACCCACTTTCTCCATGATGAGCACTCTATCCAGAAACCTTCCACTTTCTCAATGATCACAACTGCTATCCTCGAATGGTAGGATGTGATAAGGTCTTTCTCCTTAACCGTTTTAATAACTGTTGCCTTTGAATGTGGGTAGCTATAATGTTCGTTCAATTCTGGGGAGTCTCGCGCAGTTAAGCGACATCACTGTAATGCTCGCTCAGGTTTGGGGCGTCTCGCGCAATTGAGCGACGCTCAGCAGGTTTGAGCGATCATGGGCTGCTGTAGCACGACTCCTTTTTGACTAATCTCGCTTGAACCTGCCTTTCGAATTGGGTTTTGCTCTCTTCTCGAATTAAACTCTATTGTTTGGGCCATTTAATTGGGCTCGCTTAATTGGGCCTAGTTTTGTGTGTCAACAGAGCCAAAAAAAAAAAAATCAGTAGTTCGTTCTGAAACCATGAAACTACATCAATATAGATCTACACTTGAAAGAAACAAAATGTGCATGGTAAGAACTTAAGAAAATACTTAAACCGACAATCAGTTTCCATTTTAGAGTAGCTAAAAGTTACATATGAAGAATTCGTAATTAATTATAGATGGAAATCAACCAAAACACCAAACTTCACCTATAGAATATACATAGGTAATGCTTACCTAGTAGGTTTGTCTCCATCCATCATTAACGACCAATTCATCGATAAGGGTTGATAAGTGTATTTTGCACACTTATCTAGATAATTAAATTAGAGTATTTGTTGTTGATTTTAATGAAAAATGACTTAATTTTGTGTAAATTGTGTTTATTAGGTAAACTTCGATGTAAAATGATGGAATTGTATGAAAGAACGAAAAATTGGTGAAAATGAGGAAATTCAAAGTTCAGGGATCAAAGTGAAACTTTCGAAAGTTGATTTAGACAATATATCGATGATTGGAGTGGTAAGAGCAAATTAGAAGAGAATGGAAGGCTACGGACTAAAATATCATTAGGAAAGGACCAAAACATGCCTCGAGAAGTTTAGGACAATTGGTCTTAAAGTTGTCAACCTTGCGTAGGCCTCAAGCAAAACGCTTACACACGCAAGGGGCTCAAATTATGGAACCCGAGTCCACATGGTTTTACCATGCCTACACAATAGAGAGAGCCACTCGCACGCATGGCTCTATCAGTTATCCTTCTTTTCTTTCTTTTTTTAAGTCCAATTCTTTATGGTATCAATTTTTAGCCGCTATTTAACCTAGTAGAGGCCACCAAGAATGAGATAGATCATATTCTAACATCAAGTAGAATTCTAGCAAGAGAATTGAAGGCAATTAATACAAGAATTGAAGAATCAAGGCTCGAATTCAAGACGAAGGGTTTGATTTATCAAATTTCTTTTATTGTTCTTTATTTCTGGTAATATCTTTCCATAACTTTGTGGTGCAATTTTTATAAGAACATGCTAGGCTAACTTATCTATTATACTGGATGAAGATGAAGCCATTGGTTATCTATGTTTTAATTTAAAGACAAGTAGTTTAGAGTATTTGCGTGTTCTTGATTAGTCTTGTATTAATATTCTATTATTTGATTGCTTTATCACTAATACTACATGGTTAACACACGTAGAAATACGTTAGTCATGTGCTTGAATGTATTACTTTATATATAAATTCGGACTAAGAATATGATCGGATCATACTTGGAATATGTTTAACGTACCCTGAAAAAAGATAATTAAATATAAGTAGATTATTGATTGTCATAACACTAAACTACATAAGTTGAGAATTGAAAGGAGATATCAATAAGTGGATTCGAAAATCCAATACATTCATTTCATAATTTTATACAAATTAACGCTTTTTCATAACTCATAGAATTACTTAGAATAATTACAAAATAATCATCTTTTGTGTTATAATAACTTGAATTTGATAGAAAACTAACACACTTCAATAAGAATTTAGTTCTCATGGGACGATACTCATCTCATCACATATTACTTGACAACGATTTTGTACATTTTCACTATTTATTAGAACAATGGTCATAACATAACCCCTATAGACCTAAAGCGTAATAATCTTTTTTTCTAAAATTCATTGAGATTTTATACAAAGAAAATTATGTCACTATTTTGTAAATTCATAAAGAGGATCACGAAATGGATGAATAATAAATGTGTTGTTACACATGCCATCCAATGTCAATTGCTGGACATGAAGATGGTAGTTGTTGAGAGGCGATAATGTGAGAATATACACTTTCATGTTTGGTCCATATTTTTAAAATTTATTTGACTCAAAACTCATTTTTAATCGAACATTCGGTTAATAAAATAATTTTACACGAGAATTCATAATTAGAATTAGATTCAGTGGTGTGAGTATTGGAAGAACGTGCGTGCTTTATGTGTAAAAAATGATTATTCTAGATCATGAAGCTTCGATCCAGAATATAGGTCAGGTCATTGATTGGCCCAATTCAATTGTTCTAGATGTTCATTTTATCTCCTTTGCTTTATCGGGTTATTCTTACTAGACAAGATATTCTCCATGTATCACAATTATTTGGGACTCGGTTCTGTGGGAGCTTTGAATTATGTATGGAAGAGCATCATATGAAATGCGAAACTCAGCTTACAATCTCAGACATAACAAGACTAGAAATTAAGGAAAAAGATAAATGGCCAGGGTAATATTCATGTGGGTCTCATGCACAGTGAGGGGGTCGATCACCATTCGGTCATCAACCCCCTGACCAGAAGCTCAGAAATTAATATCTTCTACATTATTTTTAAAATATATTTTTTTTCTCTCTTTTAATCACACATTTTTCAATAAAATAAAATTATACACAAATCTAAAATTTTTCTTTACTTTTTAACTGCATATTCTCCAACAATCTATTATTCTAAAATACATTTTTAGTATAAAAACAAAAAATCGAACTCAAACAACACCTAATATCGAATGGCACTCTGACTGAAACTTGATGACAGCACCCCATGTCTAAACATGGGTTTTAACTCCAGTTAGACCTGACATACAAATTGCAAATACAAGCTCGACACGATGCTTAAACATGGTAGGCTCGTTTGATATGAATTTTATGAAAAGTGATTTTATTTTATTTTTAAATGTGTGGTAAAAAATAATGAAATTTTTTATAGTTTTACCTGAAAATTTATTTTATAAAAAGAATATGTGGTTGAATAAGAATTTGAGAAAAAAATAAATTTTAAATTTTTTTTACCAAACGAGGACGACATTAATCCTCTGGATGTACTTATGGCCTTGTATACAAACTCAAGCCTTATTCCTAGGTCAACCTTCACAGAAAAAAAGAAGAAAATATAGACAATTTAGACATATCAACTAATTGTAATTTGTTAACAATATTTAAAACTCGTCATTCTACATGTCTTACATTATATATGTGTTCCAAACATGAAACTCTATACATTATTATATTCTTAAGATTTTCGATAAGATCTGCACAAGTGACATAAATTGTTAAAGTAGGACGAAAGTCTTTTCGCAAAGCATCAATATAGAAGACCAACATTTATTAGTACAATAAGATGATAATCTTCAATAGTCCAATAATAAAAATAGTTTTCTTAGCTTATTGTGGTGCTTAAGTACTGAAGTTGTAATTAATTATGAACTCGTGCTTGATTGATACATATATAACTCCATTATTTTTTGTACATGTTGACTCTATAGCTTATTTATGTCAAGTTTGACTTTGTGAAAAGGCATCTCTATGATTGATTCGAAGAAATTTTTTGGGATATTCGATTTCTTGACCAAAATTTAAAACAAAAACAAGTAAATTGTAAATTTAATAAATAAGATGATTCTTCGACTAGGGCAGGGGCGAATCCATTAAGGGCTTAGTAGGTGCAGTCACCTCCACTGAATTTTCAAATACCTTCAACTGAGTTTTTTTTAAATTTAAACTTTCAAATTATTTTTCACAATTTATTTTGGCTTATTTTCTGTCTCATCTCTACTGAACAATAGTCTTGGGTCTGTCTCAGGATTAGGGCATAGTACTTATATTATGAAGAGTGATAATATTTTCTCATAATTATATATCTAATATCCTAAATTAAATTATTAATAATGATTAAAAAGCCCATATAATATATAACACCAACAAAATTGCTAAACGTCACGGTAGTTAATTTTGCAAGTTGTAAAACCACGCAATTCATGCCCCTTCAGCCGTCTTAACTGACAAACTAAAATTCCAAAAGTGCCACTGCAAAATTCCAAAATCCGAGCAAGTACGTTTCATGCTCACCCTATATTAAGGTAAGCATATTATTATTCTTTCACAAACACTAATTTAAAAAGTCTTCTCATCCAATGAGAACCGCACAGATACCCCCCATGAATTCCTCCATGTAAAATCACGCTCCAAAATCGTTTTTAATTAATTAAACGTTCTAAATGATAGACCACCCTCCAAATAACATATTTTGCAATCGTATTGGAGCATTATGCCATTATCTCATATTTCTTTTTGAATAATATGAAGAAATAAAATTGGAAGTGATAAAATTTGCAGAATTAATTCGCAAGATTAGATTAGTGATTGATAATGCTATAATTCTTAGGCTCAACCTAAAGTGATCTAGGTCCTCGACCTCACATGAACGGCACTCATAGTCCATATTGAACCTCGATCTCATCACCGATCATGACACGGCCCCGTCTCTAATCATTCTAGTGGACTCGAAACGTGACGTGCACCGATAATAAATACCAATTAAATATTGGACTCACCACTAAGGGAACTTTGACTTTCTTTGACTATGATAAATTTATTTTTTAAAAAAATGATAGAATTTCCTCTAAAATATGGACTAAAATCACCTGAAAAACAAGGAATTTTCTCAAAATACATACATGTATATAAAAATAGGGTACACCAGCCCCTCTATACTCAAACTAGTCAAAATAAAGTGTACTGAAATAATATTTACACTTCTTTACAAGCCAAAAGACTCCAAATGCACAATATATGTAGCGAGCCCCTGATAAGGGTACATAAATTACGAGTTAACCTTTTTTTGACAAAAGATGCATGAACCCCAAAAGAAATATGAACTATATAAACTGATAAATTGAGTCGTACAACTAATGACAATGAGTAGCTAGCTCAGTAGATCAACAAGCTCCAACGCTGTCCAACGCAGCTAATGTCTGATAAGACAAAGGGTGATAAAATATGTAAGTTTATAACTCAATGAGCGGATATTTCGCAAATAAGTATACTTTTTCCATTTGCGCAAACTTTCTGAAAAACTCTTATGCTATCATACCTTTGAGAAAGTCTAAAAAGCTAATAATACTTTTAAGATTAAAGTATAGTGAAATCATAAAATATATATATATTTTGTAAACTGCATAAACTAAATTTTGTATTTTGAAATCTGATAAGTTGCATAATTCTGAAAACTCACACCAAAAAGGTACACGTAATAACCATACTCATGTATCGATGAATATCGAAGTACAAGACAAAACTATTCAATTCTAAAATTCTGTAATTCTAGTTACACACGTACAAAGCTGCCCAAAGGCTATAATCTGATCATACACTATAGAAACACATTCACAATAGTGCAGAGCTGATAAAATCACCATAACTGGTCATATAGTGTGGAGACACATTCACACCAGTGCAAAGCGATTAAAATCACTTGAGTACTTTCTGGTGATTTTTAAATTGACTTTATATACATTGCAACATGTAATACGAATATAACATATCAATGAAACGATTTAACTGAATTGAATTTAACTTTAAAAAGAATTGACTATAAAATTCATTTTATTCTGAAAATCATACTGTCAAACCAACTATATAAATAATTAACTTTATGATCTAATATAAATTATATAAACACTTACTTCTGAAAAATAAGTTTTTTCACTCACTCCAAACAAGCTACTAGCTATGAAGGTCAATAAGATTTTATCAATCTTTTCGTCACCACCTGAATTATGATACAAAATAATCAATTTAATCATTACTAAATCAAGAAACCTTTAATAGCTAATGATATAATACATAAACTAAATTTCTCGATACTTCAGTAATTTCCCAAATTACCTTTAATCAATTGGAGAAAAATTTACTTTCTAATCCTTCACCAAAATTTACTTTATCCAAATTTACTTCATCCCAATCATAAAAAATAATTACACCGTCCAATATAGTGAAAACTGGTAACAATAATTCAACCAAATTAATTTTTCATCTTGTTCCATAAATTTATGCTTTTAAGTGAGTATTTCATCATTACAATCACTTCCACTAACTATACTTATTCAAGAATCCCAAATAAAAATTCTAGGGTTTTGTTCAATTGGTCTTACTCACCTTAATTCAAATATAAATTTTTCAATCAAGCAGATTGAACAAGAAATTTCCTCCTTGTACTTAATTTGAAAATTAAACCAACAATTCAGAACCCTGGAAAATTTAACATCATCATTCCATAAATTTTTTTTACTTCTTTCCCTCTTGAAGAAATGAAGAACTTGAACTCGAGCTTGAAGAAAATCAACACCTAATTATTCTTCCTTTTTCCTTCTCTTTTCCTTTTTTTTTCTCCACCGTTTTCCTCTCTGCTCTCGATTCCTCAGCATTCTGTGTGTATATAAATGAAAAATGGGTATAAATGGCCAAGTTAATGGGGTACTTTTAAAATTGACCTGGTAGAATGGGAGATTTTTAGGATTGACCTCTTTGACTAAAAAGTGCTAAAATATCTATATTACCCTTAACGAAATGAATTTTTGTATATTGCAGGATATATCTCTATTTTAGAATAGTTTTTCAATTATGTCCTATATTATTCCTATCTCGAATTCTAGCATATAAATCCATCATTTGATCTAATAGATTGACATAATCTTCCATATATCTATCAAAATTTTCTCCAAGTATATAATATTCCTCAGACGATGATTGATCTATTCTTTCCATTTGATAAATAATATTATTTATTTTTCTAATAATTTTTCTAATAAATTACCTAATCCTTCAATTGTATATCCTGGCATGTTATATAAATCTTAACATGATAAACAATGCTAATAAAATATACATCATGCAAATATTCAGATGAGAAATCCCAACGATTCTTTAAGATTTCAGAAAATATCTTTCCAAATTTAACAAAAATAATAGTTTTACCTTAGTTTTGATCTCAAATCTTTATTCTTAGAGCTGAGTAACCTTCAGGTTCTGGATCTGCAAATGACTCCCTTCAATTGCCTTCTACCTTTACAGGATAATTGCTATTCCAACTTTTCACCTTCGCTGTATCAATTCTTTGAATTCGGATTATAGATCTTAACTAAAGAAAACTCTCTTTCTGTTAAAGTAAGAAAGAATTTCTTCTTCAATCTTTCAAGAATCTATGAGATGAAGTGTTTAGAAACTCATGATATCTTTTTAAAGACAATTTGGATATGAAATAACTTGAAATTTTATTGATATTTAAAATCTGAAATATGATTACAATAGAAAACATGAAATTGTTTAGCTAACTCACAGTTTGAGTGCTCAACCAACTCTGCATTTTTCATTAGCCCAAAGGTTTCTATTTATACACAAATCTGAAGATAAATTACATCATTACTTACATCATACTAATAATATTTTATTGTCTCGTGCTTTTCATCAAGAGTCTCATAGCCCCTCCATCTTTTGTTGTTTTGTTACATTTTCTTTGATAAAGGACACAGTCCTTCTATGATTGTCCTTCAAGTCTTGTTCTTACATATAGCTGGTAAGATTCTCCTATAGCAGTTTGAACACCTTTCCTCCATGTATTTATCATTTTCATCTTTATCTTCTAATTCTGTCGGCAAGTGGAGCAGTCTCTTGCTTCACATGCCCTCTTTAATGTTGAAATGACACCAGGAATCTGATGCATGTCAAACTTGGTAATAAAATCTTTTAAAACTTCAGATTTTTTATTCCCATCATTAGCCAAAAGTGTCCATCCATTATATTGGCATATGCACCTATATTTTCTATCATAAAAACTTTTTGCTATGTTATAAAGGATTTTGTATCCAATCACTCTTCTATTTTTTATCCATGATTTTGTAAACTTTGGTAATGGTTTATCAATATGCCCTTCATCCATTTTGAAATTTCTTCCAACATGTCCAATGGAGATTATATGTTCTGCTGGATAGAAAATTCCATCTTCGACTTCTAGACTGATAGTATAAAATTTTAGATAAATAGATCGTCCATGTGCATATCTTGAGACTTCAGATTTAAATATGTCATCAAATCTATTTATTTCTTTAAGAGATTTATCTGGATAAATTAAATCAAAATATCCATAATCAGCTGCCATTTTGACCATGATTGGATCTGATTCTTTCATCATAACTATTCTTGGATAAATGTGATCACCGGGTGAAATAAAATATGAATCACTTGTTTGTAATTCATAAATTATTTTAGTAATTGTTTTATATTCTTCTTCTTTTGAAGACAAATAGATTTCATCTTCTTCATCTGGTTGTATCTGAATTGATCTCGTATGCTCTTCATTGATAATAATTTTTTTAGGATTATCACCAATCCTTATCTTTTTGGGACTTTGGATTATAATATCTATCTTTGGTCAACTGCTGCTTCCGCATGGTGGATCACTTATTGATATCTGTTGATATTCCTGTTTGGTATCATAGGATTGTGCCAAGACATCAACCCTTGTATCCTTATTTGTATCAATAGACATTAATTGTGTTTCAAGAGCATCAATTTTGTCTTTCATTTCATTGGCAACTTTGACGTGGGATTCACTGATCTCAAGTAATAGGTTGAAATTATTACTTAAGATTTCAGCTAATGTTCCCATCCCAACTTTTATATCATCTGCTTCTTCTTTGGCAAATGCTACCACAGATTTCATCTCTGATATCATTTGTTTAATATTATTCATCTCCAAATTCAATGTTCCTGCTTAAAAAATCAGCAAGATAATTATTTGTACCTTTAATATGAATAATATCAAAATTATAGAATGATAAATATGCTTGCCATCTATGTAACCTTCTATACTGGGGTTCCATTGGTAATTTATTTCTAACAAGTCCTGCAACTTGAGAATTATCAGTTTCAACAATAAATTTTTTAGATAATAAAAATAATGAAAATTTCTTTATTCCTCTAATAATTGCTAATAATTCTTTTTCATGAGTGGTATAATTTATTTTTGCTTGATTAAAAGTTCCAGTTGAATATTTACATATTTCATTTAAATCTGTTTTTAATATTGCTGCCCAAATTTGTCTGAGGTATCAGTATTAACTATTAAATTATCATTTTCATTCGGTAACCTTAATTTTGGTAAATTTTTACATTCTTCTTTAAGTAGTCTAACTATTTCTGTATGTTCTTCATTCAATCCTTTAGTATTAGTTTTTCTAAGTAAAATTTGTATTTTATATCTCTTTTTTTGAAAGATTTTCAATAAATCATTCTGCATAATTTAAACATCCTAAAAATTTTTGTATTTATTCCTTATATTCTAATTTATCAGGAAAATTTTCTATCTTTTTAGATATATGATATTGTAATTTTATTCCATTCTTATCTATAATTAATCCAAGAAATTCTATCTCAGGTTTTTCTATAATAGCTTTCTTTTCAGATAAGACTATTACTTCTTTTTGACATTCTTTTACGAATTTTATAATATGATTTTTATGATCATTTTTATTTTCTGAACATATTATTATATCATCAACGTATACTAATAAAAAATCATTATATTTTCTAAAAATATTATTCATTCTTCTTTGAAATATTTGAGGTGCATTTTTTAATCCAAATAGCATAACTATCCATTCATATTTACCTTGAGGCATGCTAAATGTCGTATATGGTATTGATTCTTCTTCCATTTTGATTTGCCAAAATCCTGACTTACAATAAAATTTTGAATAATACTCTTTTCCTTTTACAAGGTTTATTAAAACATATTTATTTGGTAGAAAATATTCATCAAATTTTGTGTATTTATTTAATTTTTTATAATTTATTACCATTCTTAGTTTTTCTCGTACCTATTCAGAGTGTTTCATTACCATAAAGGCTGGACTACTATGTGGTCTATTGCTAGCTCTAATTAATTTCATATTTTTTAATTTTTTAATTTATTTTCTAAATTTTTGAGTATCTTGTATAGTATACATCATTGGTTTTACTTTTATTATTACATTTTCAGTTAATTCTATTTTTGCTCTTGGATGTTCAGGTTTCCAATAAGCAAATGGATTTTCATTATAGACATTTTCTATCTTTTATTATCTATTCTATTAATTCTGATTTTTCTGTTGTTTGTATTTTTTGTATTTTAACAGTTTTTTTTATTGGTATTTTTATTGTCTTTTCACCACGTTGGGCTGGCTGAACTTTGTATGGTTTAAATTCTCTTGAAATTTTTAGTAGATATCCACATGGTGTTTTTAACATAATCATATAGTTATTTTGTTGGTAATATTGGAATTGTTGAACAAAGTCATTTCCTAATAATATATCACATTTTAATACATCATATGCGTATACTTTGTTTATAGTTATTTGTTTACTTCCTAATAGGATTTCTACCTTTTCTTTATTTTTAGTAATGGGTGTCGATATTCTCTTGACACCTGTTATTTTTATAGTATTATCATTGTTTCAATTTTTTAACAAAAATGTCTTGATAATAGTTATATCACTTTCTGTATCTATTAAGGCACATGTTGTTATATTAGTTTCTACAATAGTAATTTGTATATATACTGCTAATGAAAATATTATTACATTATTCATTCTTTTGGACAAAACAATGTCTTATTATTATGTGTTATATAGATTCATTTTTTATTAATATTATAATGATTTAAGGTTTGTAAAAAACTCATTCCTAATAATATATGGTAATGATCTCCCATACTATTATCATTTCTTCTCCATCTAAAACTATTGGTATCTTTACTTCTAATTCACTAGTATATGTTTTTCAATCAAAATTGATATATTTATAAAGTTCTACCCTTCTTTTTGTTAATCTTTTATCTCTATTTCTTGATATATGGCAGTTTGCTGCTCCTATATCAATTATGATATTCTTTCCTTTTATATATTCTATTCCATTAAAATATTCTCCATATATTTGCATATTTCCTATATTTCTTTTTACCATTATTTCTCGACTTATGCTTGGTTTTCTTGGTATCATAGATGTACTATTATTTCTTCTTAATCTTCCATCTTTAAATTCTATTAAAAAATTATTTTCTATTTTTCTGTTACATCTGGTTTTGTTTTAGATATTTCTAATTCATATATTTCTGGTAATAGGTTTAGTTGTTTGTTTGGTTCTACAATATTTAATATGTTTTTACATTCTTTGTGAATTTCTATATAGGGTTTTTTAGAGTAAATGTTTCCATAGTTTGAATTAGTAAATGTATATAATGTTCTGTATTCTATAGTCATGATATGATTTCCTTCTTCCATAATATCATTTCTATGTATTTTAAAATGTAATCCTAATACTTCATTAAAATCTTTATCTTTTATTGATACACAATATTTTGGATAACATGTAAATATTAATTTTTTGTATGCTAAATTTTCTTCTATAGTTCATAAATCACTATCATTAGTATTTAGTATTCTTCCATCATGTAAACTTACAGTTATTGGTGAATCTATTCTTTCTCTAAATAGGGATTTGAACATTAATTGTATTCCTGCTAGATAAACATATTGTATCCTTATTTTTTTTCTTTTACTTTTACCATTAATTGGTCAACTGTGAATTTTGTTAGTAATGCTAATTCATGACTTCCTGAAACTGTTCTTATATCTATTGATTTTTCTATCTTATGATATTCACTTATAGATACTCTTTATCTTCTAAATATTTTATCGAATATTTTTCATTATCCTAATTTTAAATCTAATGATAATTTTTTTATTTTTCTAAATGTATTATTATCGAATGTTACTTTTAATCCATATCCTTCAAAATTTTCTATTTCTTATTTTTCTTCTATAGTTTCAGCTTCTTCTATCTCGTGATTCATTCTGATTCTGATATGTAAACCTCTTCTCTTTCATATATATTAATATTTGTTATTTCTTCTAAATCGTTTTCTATTTCTTCATATTATTGTTGTAAAATTCTAACTTTCTTCTTAGTATAATCAGGGCTTATATGTCATATTTCTCCACAATTCCAGCATTTGCATTGTTTTTCATCCTTTTTAAACTCTTTTCTTTTTGGTTTATATTTTCTTTTATAATATCTCCTATTTGATTTTTGATATTTCTTTTTGAATTATTTATATTTTTTATACTTTTTTGGTTTGAACTTTCTTTTATATTTTCTTTCTGGTCCACATTCCCAATTAATAGGTCTATATCTATTTCTTCGCAACAGATTCTTGTTAATTTTTCAGACTTTTTCATTAGTTGTCTATTTTTACATATTTCTGCTAATCTTTCCAATAGGAATTTTATTCTACTTCCTAATGTATTTGGTACAGGATTATCCTTTATATATCTTTCATATTCTATCTTAAAATATACATTCCATGTTCTTGGTAATTTAGTAAAATACATTTCTAAGT
The DNA here is from genome assembly GCA_019395295.1 of Osmanthus fragrans. NCBI lineage: Eukaryota > Viridiplantae > Streptophyta > Magnoliopsida > Lamiales > Oleaceae > Osmanthus > Osmanthus fragrans. The sequence continues at coordinate 25,920,948 of CM033345.1, forward strand.
ATGGTCCTTGATTTTCGTTACTATAAAATTGGGTATTATAGAAATTTCTAAATTGACATGTGTATTCTTTTATTTTACACATATCACATATCATAATGTTTATCAATCATAATCTTGCTTTTAATTTTTCTCTTCTAACTTGTTCTTATGAATTTTTTATCCAATTTTCTCCTAAAAATTCATCTGATATATATTCTATTAACTTTTTTATTCCCTTTTGTGAGGTTTTTTACATTTTTGTTTGTATATTTCTTCTCATTAATAATTTAGTATATTCGGTTACTCATTCCCACCAATTTCTTACATCTCATTCAAATGATGCTATTAAATAGTCAATTCTTCTATCCGTAAATTCTCATGTATCATCTTGGTTATATAAAAAGAATAATATCATTGCATCTGCCCATTGTAACAAAGATTTCTTTGTATCTATTTTACAATCTAAATCTAGTTTTGCTCCTCCATGATTTATTGGTTTATTGTAGTCTGAGTTTGGAATAAATTGATCTTTATATTTTTCTATTCTATGTTGTGGTATAATTCTATCATAGTACTGCCTATAAGGTGTATGTGGCATTGGTGCATATCCTCCTTCTAATTCAGGAAATTCTAATTTTGGTTGTTGCTTGTACTTCCTGGTGCTGGTGTTGGTCCTCCACCAGTATTCATTAATATTTCATAATTTTCTAATTCTTCTATACTTAATTGGTCAAAGTTTTCTATTAGATTTTCTATTTCTTCATTCATCATCTTTTTTATTTTTTCCTCTTTCTTCTGCATATTTTTCAAATTCATTCTCTTGTTCTAGTATTATTGGTAATATTTCTTTCCTAAATCTATCATCCATACTTCCAGGTTCATAATATCCTTCTGTTTCTACATGTTTCTTTCCTATTCTTGTCATTTCTCCTTTTATTCTATCTTTATCTACTTTTTTATCTGTTGATTTCATATTTTGTTTCATTTCTCAAATTTCTATTTTTAACATTCCTACTTCATCTCTTAATTCCTTAGTTTCATTTATTAATTCTTTTATTATTTTCTTTAGTCATCAAATGATTGTGAAAAAGCCATTATATTTTTCCACTTTTTACTTCTAATAAATATGATAATATACACTTTTTATCTTTATTTTCATTGATGATTTTATTAAAACTTTCTATTGCTATTTCATTATTAGATAATTCATCTCTTACAGTTTCAAAATATTTTGCTTTTAATTCTAAGTTTTCGATTTTTAGTTTCCCTAACATTTTTTCTTGTGATTTATTTATATCTCCTGGTGTTCCTAGTATATTTGAGGTTTTTCTTGTATTTTTTTTAGATTTTTAACAATATTATTAAGTTTTCTAGCTACTTTATCATTACTCATTTATAGCTTATGTTGATTCATATATTTCTCTATAATACAAAATATTTTCAAGTTCTTTATTAATCATTTCATATACATATCTATCTTTTATAGATCCTATGATTAATTTATGTAGTATTTGTTCTTTTATTTCTCTAGGTAATTTTTTAATTATATTTAATGTTAATATTTTTGATTTATTAGGAATAGGTTCATAAAATATTTTATATCCTTTTTCTTCTTTTAATTTATAATAGTTATCTATCTTCTTAATTTTAATTCCCATAATTACTTATATTATTTTCTATTATAGCAGCTATTTCTTCTCGATCTATTATTTCTAAAATAGTTTCTCATATCATAAGATCTCTTATTATTCTAATTTCTGTTTTTTCTATTATCTCCTTTCTAATATCTAAAGGTATATTTTTTAATTTTATAAGTATAATTTTTAAGGCTTCTTTCTCTATTATAGGTTTTCCTATTATTATTCCAAATCTATCTTTTTTAATTTTATATTTATTTCCTAAATATTCTATTATCATATTATGATCTATGGCTCTGATACCAATTAAAGTAGGGGGTACTAAGACCGTCTACAAAATTTTCAAAATCTACAAAATATTTTAATATTTTAAAAATTCTTTTATCATTCTTTCGGTTAATCTATTATTTATTAAGGAAATGTAAAATCTTATTGTTAATCTATATTTTAATTTTTTTTATTTTAGTGGTAACCTATTTTTTATTGGTCTTCTTATTTAATAACTTGTTTTATATTATTTTTGTATTATAGGGATTAGGTTGCAATTTTTTAAGTTAAGGGTATTTTTGATAGTTAAAATGGTCAAATGTCATTTTGGAAATATGACTTCAATTTAGGTTATTATGGAAATAAGGTATCAAATTTAGGTTATTTTCACATAATTCCTCCAAGTTAATAGAGCAATAACTCATAATTTGCAATTCAAGTCCTTCACTTAATTATTTTACATAATATTTAGTCCTTAACTTTTAATAATAAGTGAGTACATTCCCAAAATTTTATTTTATCCATCTTAAAACCTAAAGTATCATCAATTGTAAAATAGACTCTAATAAAATGATATATTTCATTTAAGTCCCTATTTGACTTTCACTTTGACTTTGATTAGTCGAACATTTGACCTTGAATAAAAAAAATATTGGCTTTTGACTAGTATAAAATAGGGTGTAACAATCTTACTTCCTTAAAAGAATTCCATCCTTGAAATTCGATTGGCAACTGACTAATCAATTAATAGATGAGAATATTGAACATGCATCTGATACTCATTATCCCATGTAGTCTCATCCACTGTCTAATTCTTCCACAGGACCTTGACAAGTGGAATTGTCTGGTTTTCATTAAATTTGAACCTTTCTATCTAGAATTCTCACTAGCTCTTCTATGTAAGTCAAAGGTTCCTTCAACTGAAATAGTTGAGACTTTAGAACATGAGAATGATCTACAATATACTTAGGTAGCATAGCAACATGAAAAACATCATAAATCCTCGATAATTCAGCTGGCAAATCTAATCGGTATGCAACTGGACTAATTTGCTCAGTAATCTGATAGGGTCAAATATATCATGGACTTAATTTTCCTCACTTGCAAAATCTTAACACCCCTTTCCAATGCGACAATTTCAGAAAAACTTTGTCTCTAACTATAAATTAAAAAAATTTCTTACACCTATCTGCATAACTTTTCTGTCTATCTTGTGTTGCTTTCAACTTTTTTCTGATCAATTTTACATTTTCCGAAGTCATTTGAACCAATTCAAAGCCTACTAATTTTCTCTTACCAGTTTCATCCTAAAAACTAGTGTTCTGCACTTTTTACAATATAAAGCTTCAAAACGAGCCATTTCTATGCTGGAGTGATAAATGTTCGTGTAAGCAAACTTCATCAACGACAAATGAGTATCCCAACTACCTTTGAACTCTAAACCATAGGCCTTTAACATATCCTCGAGAGTCCATATGGTCCTTTCTGATTAAAAGGTATAGGGGCAATGTAACTTTAGACTAAGTTACCCCTATAATTCCTCAATTAGGAATTACATATGCAATCTAGTAATGTTGCATCCACAATCTAGAACTTTTCATATAAGTTCACAAGAATCAATATAACCCTCACATTTTGGGTTATATTTGAACTTAGAGTTCATCAACTCTTTCATAATTCAATTCACTTATCACTTGGATAATGTTCGTGAAAGTCTAAATACTTTATGATAGTGGTCGTTAAGTTTCAATCCAACTATCTTTAATTTTGATCACACACAATTTGATCAAGGTCATCTCATAGACCAACAATGCTTTTTCAAGCTCGAACCACCTCAATTGGTTCCACGATAAATCAAATTCAATCAACGAATCTTGATTCACAAGATTGGCAACTTCTCCAATCATTTACAATTTACTACTTTCGTGATCTTCATACAATATCATCATATTACATTAAATGATAAGTACATATTTACCCTATTCACGGCAAATAGATTAAGACAAACCACATTTTTTCATACTCATATGCAAATAGAATTTTGCATAATTCATCTCACCTAATCTCATCGAATTAATTAAGGCTATCAAACAAGATATGAAAATTTAACCAACTCATTTACCATGTCAATTTTCATATTCCAACAAATCCCAATTATGGATTCAATGTCTGAAGGTTTATACTTTCTTTTACAAAAGTCTAACATTATATACTGAACATCAAGAGATTATCGTCCACTTCACAAATATGAATTTATGTGTTATATGGTAGCACTGAAAAAATCCCTTTTCAAAATTTGCCTCGTGATACATCAATGGAGAACCTCATGTAAGAAAGATTATCTTACTCATAAATCACTAATTATTTGAACCTCTCATTACTAAACAATGATTTCCATTATGACATAATCATGTTATTCTTTCAAGTTGAGAAGTAACGCAAACAAATAATTAAAGTGACAAATTTTATGATCTCCTTTCAAACAGGAATTAATGCATACGACCGTTCGTCGTTATTTTCAATTTACTTCAAAACATATAACATATCATAAAGACATACACACTCATGCCCTTTTCACACAAATAAATTCATGTTATATTCCAACCAAATATATCATGCACATAATTTATACAACTATGCAATTTGACAAATAGATTATAATTATAGACATAATTTCCAGATATCTTCCACTAGTAGAAATTCTATGAATTATCATGAAATTGCATATTTAATGCCATCAAATATTTATCTTAGATGTCTCACAAATAATGTCCATAAGACAAACATGCGTCTTTCGCATAATGATTGTCATTCAAATTCGCAACAAATATGCTATCATTCAACAATATGACAATTATATATATTCGCACACCATTTACACTAACATCAATTTAGTGGATTTTGTTCTTTTCCATTAACACAAGTCAAAAACTAGACTTTTAACACATAAAAATCAGATTTAATATGGAGTCAAAACTCACGTGAATAATCTTTTGCATGTGCGAAGATCGAATATAAAATCAACTTACCAAATTGATATCAATCCTTTCAAATCCTTTCACGAGATTCGTCCCATCAACCGATCCAAACAAGATCTTGATTTCATCAACTTGATTGTCGTCAAAGTAGTTCCATTCTCCATCGCAAAATATTGTTTGAGATTGTTGAGAAAATATCAACACCAAGGGTTGGAGAAGAAACCATAGAAACAGAATCATAAGAAGATGAAAGTGAGAAGAAGATCATCACGAACATGAAGGCTCAAATATGACATTATATCGTTGTTCTCAAACGATATTTGCCCCCTCTAGATTGAATAATGGTGCTTAAAAGGTTTTCTGGCAAATGGTTCGAAGGATTAATCAAGTCTTGTAGAGAATTCACCACTTAAGTACTTGTGAAATTCTCCAAAACTTCAAGAACGCAAGGGGAATTTGAATATGTATGAAAAAGACTTTTATTTCTTCCTTGTAGAATAAATTAATACTTTTTATTTGTTTCTTATTAATTGTATTGATCATCTCATCACCTATTTATAGACTTTGATCAATACCCCATGAATTGGTACCAAAAAACCATGAAGAGATGCAAGGTTTCCTCCAAAAGTCATCAAGAATGAAACTGGAAAAATCGCCTAACAGCTATATACTTCTTCTATGCGGTCACCAAAACGTAGGGCCTTTAGGTCCTGTGGGGTTGGCATATGCGGTCACATAGGCCAATATTTTGGCCTCCGATTCCTTTTTAAATTTTTGGCTTTCTCTTCCAATTCAATCTCAATCCATACTCGATTTTATTGATTTTGAAGAATATTTTCCAACACAATTCTATAATTAACCATTCTTAATTCTTCTACACTTTTAATTTACAGTTTGTGTGTATATAGTTGCATGTAGTGTGTTTGCACATTTACATGAGTTCACTCTTTTCTTTTCATTTTTTTTTTCATTAAACCCACTAGCTCATATTGAATTTGAAACCACTGCCAATCAGTAATCAAAGCCAAATTATATTACTTTAATATTTTATTTATATAATTGTTTAATTATATCTCTTGTCATATTTGTAAGTGTTATGCCCTACGTCCAATCGATTTAGGTTGTAAACACCTTTAATATGTTTAATGCATTTATTTTGGCAAGATCTATTGTTTATTTAAATTGATATTCTGATGAATGATATTAAATAATAGAGTCCGTAGATTCAAGTTTCAGTAGTTTGTTAATCACAAGGAATTGTGATTGTGAGATACAAATTACGTTTGATTGAATCTTAAACAATCCATGGTCGTAAGTAAGAACGAGATACGGATATCGTTATTACGGATAGACCATCACGTGTGGCCTTTCTTACTTATGAAGTAAGTAGCTGACCTCACAAACTAAAGTGTAGTGACACTTAAATGAACACGTGAATGTTTTGTTAAAGAACAAAACATTGGAGACCCGCTGGGGAGATTCCACATGGATAGCTATCTGAGTGTCAGTGGTTAATCTCCAATGTTCGGTAGTGGAATTGATCTTTCGACTTGAGGTCATCATAGTATCTTATATGGGGACAGTCATACTTTGGTGACGCTGAAAGTTGCTCTGTCAAGGGCCGCTAATACGGCGTTGTTCGGGTATGTCAAGAATCATATGAAGGTTGTGAATGATCAATAAAGGATTCGTCACTCTTAGATAGTAAGAGTTTGTGATCTACATTTCATCCAATTAAGTTGATAATGAAATCCTTGGCCAAGGTGTACACATAATTCGAAAATGAGTTTTCGACTTACATTGACTTAATAGTGGAATGAAAGATATGATCGATAATTGAGATTGACACATATCTATATCTCGTAATTGATCGGATCATATTAACGAAGGGATTATAGTTTCACGATAAACGAACGAGTTTGATTTTGTCATACCACGTGACATTTTTCATAGCATGTATTGCCCCGACACATTGCTAGATGTCAATATGGGATGACGGATGTGAATTAGTATTAAATCAAAAGGGTGTTTTGGTTTATCTATTTTGATTAGATCAAAATAATAATTCATGTCGTTAGGTATTGTGATTGAGAACCTAATGGGTCACACACAAAATGAGAATTGGAAGATTGAGAGTTACCAATTAATTAATTTACAATCGTTGGATAATTAATTAATTGAGTTACTTATTAATAGGTCCGAATGAATTAATAAGATTGGACCGGATTTAATTAATTGGATTAATTAAATACTGGACCGGTTTAACTTTAAGGGACGGGTCAAGCCCGTTTGGGCTTATATAAATAAGTTGCTAGGGTTTTAAAGTTGTAGAGATTTTTCATTATTCTACTTGCTAGCACAAGAAATAAAACCCTGATTTTCTCTCTATATTGTTCTCTGTGCGGATACTATTGGAGGCTGGACAATTGAACAGCTATGGGAGGCAGATCAGGATTGCTGAAACAGATTGAACAACAAAAGAGTTTGTAGATTTCACAAAAGGTAAAATCTATATCACAATTTCTATCTAAACGCAAAGTAGATCATTGGTGGGAATTGAAAATTGTTATATTTCTGCTGTGCATGTTTAAGTAAATTCCAACAGTGGTATCAAAGCCTCCTTTGTGCTTGTTAGAAATTGTTTTACATGTTAACACAATTAAAAGTTGATTATTCATGTTATTCTTGAATCTAGCAATTGGAAAATAATTGTTTTTTCTTTTATTCAAAATCGGGTTTGACAAAAAAAAAGGGGGATCGAACTGTGTAGTGGCCGGCAGCGACGGTCTCCGCCAGCGCTGGGTTGTGCAGGCGACAGGCCGCACGCTACAGCGACGAGTGTCGCTGTTGTTGGGCGAGTGCGGGCGACAGCAGCGTTCGATGCTGCTTCGCCGCACATCGCACGCCGCAGCAGCGAGCGTCGCTCGCTCGTTGCCGTTGTGGGCGTTGGTGGCGCCGACAAGAAAGAAGAAAGGGAGGGGTGAAATTTTCTAGGGTTTTCAGTTGATGAAAGGTTGGAGATGAGGGCTTGTCTGTTATTTTTGAAATTGTGGGGCTCTACCTGCAATTATGAAAAAGGGGGTCGTTTAGCAATTTTTAAATGAAGGGTCTGTCATGTAATTTGAATAATTCAAGGACTTGCCTTTTAATTTCTATCTTGGGGTCAAGTTGTAATTTTCAAAAATTGGTTTTAAAACTAATTTTAAAATGTTTTGAAATTGTAATTTTAAATGGATTTGACCCACCTTTATAACTTTGACCCAAAGTTAAAATTTTATTTAAAATTGACGACTTTTATATTTTGTTAAAACTAGATTTTAACTTAAATATTTAATTTCAACCGTAAATTGAATTTTATTTTGTTTAGGAGTTTTTCTAAATTAAAATATAAATTCATTTTCAATTAGAGTTGGACTCTAATTTTATATTTAATTAAAATTTTGATTTTAATTAAATTCTTCACCCTAGTATATTCTTAAGATTAGAGTTAGACTCTAATTTAATATTTAATTAGAATATGATTTTAATTAAATGGTTTTGCCCTATAATTATGGAATTAGAGTTTGACTAAAATTCAATATTTAATTAAAATTTGATTTTAATTAAATAAACCCGTTAATTAAATTAATTGATTAATACGATTAATTAATTATTTAATTTTTTCGATCCATATGTCTAAATGATTTAGACGACTTTAATTGCTAGATTCTTGAAATATGCTTGCATATAATATTAGATATTATATAGGAACATTTATATGATGAATGTTTATTAGTGGATGATTATGGACTCGACCATGTGAATGTGTTGAATGAATGGTTTAATTCTTGTTATTTTATGGGCTTGCGAGCTTTTAATTGTTTTGGGTCTGCGTGCCTGTTAATATTTTTATTATTATGGGCCTGCGAGCTCTTAATTGTCTTGGACCTGCGAGTCTGTTGCTATTATTATATATATGGGCCTGCGAGTCCAATTTTACTTAGACATACGTGCCAACTAGTATAGGATACAAGTTATGTCTGGTCCAATTGAAGACATAGGAAGAGGAAGATACCATGGAGATGGTGCATTGATAATGATTCAATGCAATACCCCCTAGGAATTGACCAACTAGTCTTCCTTTTGGCTCTGGAAGACTAGATAGAATTAGTCCATAATCATCCACACTATAATATGTATGTTTATTTGCATAATTGATGCATGTTTATATATATATATATATACACACTCATTGAGACCTATGCATGATAAATCCCTTGTCAAAATATTAAGTCAATTTTATTATTAGCCTTCCATCATTATAGTGAAAAACGAGAGTCCTAAATCGATCTCAACTTGTTAAGTACACTCAGGACTGGTCTATTGGGGATATGTTTGACACAATGAAACATTATATGTTTCTGAATGATGGGTTTGACTTAACTAAAATTTATCTTTTGTTGAGTACAATCAAGGAGATAAAATTTAGAGACATGTTAGGCTAACACATAAGATGTGTGAAGATAAGGAGTTATCAGCTTAATGATCTGGGAGTTGTATAGAGATACAATTGATAATAATATCTACCCAAATGTTTTATCAAGATTTGTTGAGTACACTCAAGATTTTGACATAACAGATGAGATCCCAGCCCACTGAAATCAAATGTTGATTCTAATAATTTATATATGAGGGTCATAAATTTATTTTAAATAGTGGGAGCACATTTAATTGAAGTCCATATTAAATTTGTGCAATGCATTTTAATACATATTAATTCTTTACAGTTTTTGAATCATGAGTAATCATATGAATTTGAGAGGCATACTTGATGCCAACAAACTGATCGGACCAAATTTTCTCGATTGACACCGTAATTTGAGAATTGTTCTCAGGCATGAGAAAATTGGGTATGTCCTTGAGCAGTCCTTTCCAGGGGTACCTACTGAAAACTCTACTGAGGAAGAGGTGACTGCTTACAACAAACACAGTGATGACGATAATACTGCAGCATGTGTGATGCTTGCAGCCATGTCACCTGAGTTGGAAAAGCAACATGAGGGTATGGATGCTTACACTATGATTTTTCATCTCAAGGAGTTGTATGATGAACAATCACGTGTGGAAAGATACGATACTTCCAAGCAACTGTACCGGTGCAAAATGGCAGAGGGATCTTCAGTCAATGCTCATGTGCTGAAGATGATTGGCTTTATTGAAAAATTGGGTCAATTGGGTTTCATAATGGACCACGAGCTAAGTGTTAACTTAGTTCTACAATCTCTGCCAGATAGTTATTCACAGTTCATCATGAATTTTAATATGAATAAGATTGAATGCACACTCCCTGAGTTGCTTAATATGCTTAAGACTGTTGAGCCCAATGTCAAAGCGAATACTCGGCATGTGTTAGCCATTCAATCCTCTAAGGGTACTAAGAGGAAGACTAAAGGAAGTTTTAAGAAAACATCCAAGAAGGCTAATGGTACTATCAAAACAGTTAAAGCAAACAAGGACAATACCAAGTCTGATGACCAGTGTTATCACTGTGGAGTGAAAGGTCATTGGAAGAGGAACTGCAAGGCTTACCTCGCAAGCTTGAAGGCAAAGAAATCTTCTGAAACTTCTACTTCAGGTAATTTTGTTATCGAGGTTAATATGTCTACTTCATTAGTTTCTTGGGTATTAGATATCGGATGTGGATCTCATCTTTGTATAAATATGCAGGGACTAAAGAAAAGTAGACCACTGCAGAAAAGAGAAGTTGACCTGCGTGTGGGAAATGGAGCAAGAGTTGCTGCATTAGCTGTAGGGATATACTTCTTACCATTGCCTTCGGGTTTAGTATTAGAATTAGAAAATTGTTATTTTGTTCCTACCATTACTAAAAACATTATTTCCATTTCATGTTTGGACATGAATGATTTTTCAATTATTGTTAAGAACAATCGTTGTTCGTTTTATAAAGATGAGATCTTTTATGGTTGTGGCATATTACAAAATGGCATTTATATTCTTGATACTGAATCGTCTATTATGAGTATAGAAAATAAAAGGCATAAATGTAATAATCTAAATAATACTTATCTCTGGCATTGTAGACTAGGTCATATCAATGAGAAACACATTTCCAAGTTACATAAAGATGGATTCTTGGGTTCAACTGATTTTGAATCATTTGACAAGTGCGAATCGTGCCTATTAGGCAAGATGACCAAATTTCCTTTTACTGGAAAGGGAAAAAGAGCTGCATGATTGCTGGGTCTAATACATACCGATGTATGTGGACCCATGTCAATAACTGCTAGATGTGGTTTCTCTTACTTCATCACATTTACTGATGATCATTCTAGATATGGTTATGTGTATTTGATGAAATTCAAGCATGAAGCACTTGAAAACTTCAAGGAATTCAAACTTGAAGTAGAGAAACAAACAGTAAAAATATTCTTACACTAAGATCAGATTGAGGTGGAGAATATCTGAAAGGAGAATATTTAGATTATCTAAAAGAAAATGGGATTCTCTCGCAGTGGACTCCACCATATACACCGCAACATAATGATGTATCTGAATGGAGGAACCGCACACTATTAGATATGGTGCGATCAATGATGAACCATGCAAACTTTACAAAATTGTTTTGGGGTCATGCACTAATTACTGTGTGCTACACACTAAATCGTGTCCCATCTAAATCGGTTGACAAAACTCCATACGAGTTATGGAAGGAAAAAAGACCCAACTTATCTCATATGAAAATATGGGGCTGTGACGCTTATATGAAACGTACTGAATCGGATAAACTTGAGACTAAGTCCGATAAATGCATATTTGTGGGGTATCCAAAAGAAACAATTGGATACCAGTTCTACAATCCTGTTGAGAAGAAGGTGTTCGTCTCAAGACATGTCATATTCCTAAAGAAAGAGTTTATTCTAGGAGAAGGCAGTGGGAGCAAGTTAGAACTTGAAGAAGTTCATGAATCCACAGATGTTGTTGACCGATTAGATGACCCTAAGTCTGATCTCACACCTGCTGAAGAATTCACGATTACTAATCAAGTATTGTTAATCAAGGATGATGAGCCTACCAATTACGCAAAAGTAAAGTCAAATGTTGACTCAAAGAGATGGCAAGAGGTCATGGAGTCCGAAATGAATTCAATGTATGAAAACAAGCTTTGGACCTTGGTTGACCCTCCTGATGGGATAAAACTCATAGGTTGTAAATGGGTTTACAAGAAAAAGGTCGACATGGATGGAAATATCCATACATAAAAAGCAAGGCTAGTAGCGAAAGGTTACACACAAATACAAGGTGTTGACTTTGATGAAACTTTTTCGCCTATAGCCATGCTGAAATCCATTCGAATTTTGCTTGCAATTGCTACATACCATGATTATGAGATATGACAAATGGATGTCAAAACCGCTTTCCTTAATAGAAACCTACAAGAGGAAGTGTACATGACACAACCTGAAGGTTTTGAGTCCAAAGAAGCCAACAAGTATGTAAGTTTAATCGATCCATTTATGAGTTGAAGCAAGCCTCTAAGAGCTGGAATCTTCGTTTTGATGAGACAATCAAAGAGTTTGATTTTATCAAAAATGAAGATGAACCGTGTGTTTATAAGAAGACAAGTGGGAGCGCTGTCAAATTCCTTATACTATATGTAGATGACATATTATTAATGGGAAACGACATCCTAATGCTTCAATCAGTAAAATTGTGGTTATCAAAGAATTTCTTCATGAAAGATATGGGACTTCCAGCATATATCTTGGGAATTAAGATCTATAGAGATAGATCTAAAAGATTGCTTGGCTTATCCCAATCTTCGTACATAGATAAAATCTTGAGAAGATTTAACATGGAAGAGTCCAAAAGGGGGTTGTGTTCCATGTCACATGAAATTTATCTCTCAAAAGATATGTGTCATAAAACACATGATGAAAGGGGTCGCATGGATAAGATTTCTTATGCCTCAGCGATAGGATCTATCATGTATGCGATGCTATGTACGAGACCAAATGTTTCATACGCTCTAAGTGTTACGAGTAGGTTTCAAGCAAACCCTGGTGAGAAATATTGGATAGCAGTTAAGAACATTCTTAAAAACTTAAGAAGAACTAAAGATGTGTTCTTGATATATGGAGGAGATGAACTGAAAGTTCATGGATATACTGATGCTAGCTTCCAAACTGACAAGAATGATAGCAAATCTCAATCTGGATATATGTTTACTCTCAACAACGGAGCGGTTAGTTGGAAAAGTTCCAAACAGAAGACAACCACTGATTCAACAACGGAAGCCGAGTACATTGCTGCTTCTGAAGCAGCGAAGGAAGCTGTCTGGATCAAAAAGTTCGTTAATGAACTGGGAGTTGTTCCTAACATTGTTGATCCTATACCTTTGTATTGTGATAACAATGGAGCCATTGCGCAAGCGAAGGAACCGATGTCTCATCAACGATCCAAACATGTGTTAAGGTGATATCATCTCATCAGGGAGATTATACATAGAAATGACGTGAAGATAGAGCGAGTTCCCACGGATGATAACATTGCAGATCCATTGACAAAGCCGTTGTCACAACATAGGCATGATTGTCATGTAGAGACTTATGATATTAGATACATGAGTAATTAGATCTAGTGCAAGTGGGAGTTTGTAAGTGTTACGCCCTAGGTCTAATCGATTTAGGTTGTAAACACCTTTAATATGTTTAGTGCATTTATTTTGGCAAGATCTATTGTTTACTTAAATTGATATTCTGATTAATGATATTAAATAATAGAGTCCGTAAATTCAAGTTTCAGTAGTTTGTTAATCACAAGGAATTGTGATTGTGAGATACAAATTACGTTTGATTGAATCTTAAACAATCCATGGTCGTAAGTTAGAATGAGATACGGATATTGTTATTACAGATAGACCATCACGTGTGGCCTTTCTTACTTATGAACTAAGTAGCTAATGTTACAAGCTAAAGTGTAGTGACACTTAAATGAACACGTGAATGTTTTGTTATAGACAAAAACGTTGGAGACCCGCTGGGGAGATTCTACATGGATAGCTATTTGAGTGTCAGTGGTTAATCTCCAATGTTCGGTAGTGGAATTGATCCTTCGACTTGAGGTCATCATAGTATCTTATATGTGGATAGTCATACTTTGGTGATGCTGGAAGTTGCTCTGTCAAGGGCCGCTAATACGGCGTCGTTCGGGTATGTCAAGAATAATATGAAGGTTGTGAATGATCAATAGATGATTCGTCACTCTTAGATAGTAAGAGTTTGTGATCTACATTTTATCCAATTAAGTTGATAATGAAATTCTTGGCCAAGGTGTACACATAAGTCGAAAATGAGTTTTCGACTTACATTGACTTAATAGTGGAATGAAAGATATGATCGATAATCGAGATTGACACATATCCATATTTCGTAATTGATCGGATCATATTGACGAAGGGATTATAGTTTCACGATAAACGAACGAGCTTGATTTTGTCATACCACGTGACATTTCTCATCGCATGTATTGCTCTGACACATTGCTAGATGTTAATTTGGGACGACGGATGTGAATTAGTATTAAATCAAAAGAGTGTTTTGGTTTATCGATTTTGATTAGATCAAAATAATAATTCACGTCGTTAGGTATCGTGATTGGGAACCTAATGGGTCACACACAAAATAAGAATTGGAAGATTGAGAGTTACCAATTAATTACTTGACAATCGTCGGATAATTAATTAATTGGGTTACTTATTAATAGGCCCGAATTAATTAATAAGATTAATTAATTCATGGACCGGATTTAATTAATTGGATTAATTAAATACTGGACCGGGTTAACTTTAAGGGACGGGTCAAACCCGTTTGGGCTTATATAAATAAGTTGCTAGAGTTTTAAAGTTGTAGAGATTTTTCATTATTCTACTTGCTAGCATGACAAATAAAACCCTGGTTTTCTGTCTACATTGTTCTCTGTGTGGATATTATTGGAGGCTGGACAATTGGACAGTTGTGGGAGGCAGATCAGGATTGCTGAAACAGAAGGAACAGTAAAAAAGTTTGCAGATTTCATAAAAGGTAAAATCTATATCACAATTTCTAGCTAAACGCAAAGTAGATTCTTGGTGGGAATTGAAAATTGTTATATTTTCGCTGTGCATATTTAAATAAATTCCCAACAATATTGGTATGAGATATTTGCTAATTTACATCCTTAAATTATTGAAGATTGTATATTTATTAATTTTCAATCTATTTGTCTATATATAGAGATATGATAAAAACATTGGGCATCTTTGCTAAATTTAGAGTCGTGGACTAGTGGTGTCAAGACGGGTGGGCCGTCAGGCCCTCACGGATACAGCCCGGCCCGCGATTCGACCCGTGAATCGAACGGGCTGAATCACGGGCCTATTTTTTGCGAACCGGGCCGGTTCCAACCAAGCGGGCCGCGGTTAACCGCGGGCCGGCCCCTTTTTTAATAAGCATGCGAAGCTTAAATTTGGTTGTGACTTAGGACTCTTTGCAAGTTGACCTTGCAGGCGGCTAGTTTTATCTCCATTTGTCATTCTAAAAGTACATTGTCAAGAATTTCAAGTAAGTAAATCTTCATTGTCTTCATACATATATTACTTTGTTAAATATATGAATGTATTATCTAAATTGGTATTATGTGAAATTAATATTCGATCATTATATTTTATGTCATAAATGATTTAGTGATCATTCATGCATATCAATTCATCCATAATCATGCATGAAATTTCATGAAATAAAGAGTTTTTAAATGTCAATGTGAGAAGGGATGATTTTAAAATGATATGTATCCCAAATATTTTTATTACGAGGTGTATGTCCATGTCATGAATATGAGTGAGAAAGGGGACGTAGGGATCGGCGCACCCAATCAATGTTCAATGTTAATATTAATTGTTAATCATTTTACGGTACTACCAGTAATTTTGATTGGATTTCAAATAATATAATGCATTCAGATTGGTTAGGCAATACACTAAGTGATCTCGCGATATTAATAATAAGGTTTTTAAAAAAATGAAATAAAAGTGAATACATATTGAAAAATGCTTTTTATTTAAAAGTAATTTATATGCATATCCTAAGCATGTATCATATGCATGAGGCTTGCTTACTGAGTTAGTTCATTCCACGATATCATTTCCTATTTTTAGATGATGAAGGCAAAATGATTTTAAGATGATGACTTGTGATGATATGGACTCAACAGTATCATATTTAAATATTAAATTCATTTTGTAAATAAATTTAACATTTAATTTAATTGTCTTATATTTTTTTTATTAAGCTCAGATCCTTTCCATAAGTGAAAATCATTAATTTTTTTATTATCTTAAAGAAAAATCTAATTGCTTTCCGCATTTAGGATTTTTACGAGAAAATAAATGCCAATACTTCAAAGTCTAGGGTACCTAGATTTGGGGTGTTACAGTTTTACTCCACTATACTAACCCAACGTGAATAAAAGATAAAGCTTGGGATGAATTTAAAAGAAGACTATGGTTGTACCTCTAGGTGGGGGTGCTCGAGCTCACCGCTTCTCTGGATTTAGCGAAAGTGAAAATGAAATCTAAAAATGAAGGAATTTTTATTTTTATAAGAGATTAATTTTGACATAGTGACGCATGTTTGAAGTCTCATTATTATGTAAAAGTGGTGGCATACATCTATTTAAATAATCTACTGCGACACGACAGCTTGAAATCACGCAATTGGGGACTCAAGATGGTGTACCTAACCTCGTGCTTGACCTCAGGTGCATAGGAGCTACTAATGATGAAATAATTCTTAGCCCAAGATCTAGGTCCCCAACCTCGAACAAAGCACGCTCGTAGTCGATCCTGGACCCTGAGGTGTGATACTTCCTCCACGAGGTCAAGGACCCCAGTCTCACCACCAGCCAATTGGCCAATTTCGTGCCATCCCACTAACTTCAACCTCAAGCAAGCCTACCCGAGGTCTAAAAGCTCACCACAAGAAGGAGCCCTAATGCATCATGCCTCTTTGTATTTTGATCACAACAGGATTTCTAAGACAATCTAGAGTCCAATCCTATCTTCACTTATTGTTATCCCTTAGATGTTTCAATCCTAGTGGGATTACACCTCTTATACTCCATATATACACATGCCTTGCTCATTGTTCAGGTCCATAGTCATTACTTTATAGCCTCACATACATATTTTCTTGAACAACTTTTTGAATTAAGCATCGAATGATCTACGAAAATAACTCTCCTAGCCTTTTTGCAAGTTTCGAAGGCCTCTTCATGCTCATCCCTTGTATTATTTAAGCTCAAAATCGAGCCATGAACGATTTTTGGTGGCACCGAGAATGATAAAATACTCCACACTTATCTCTTTTTGAATAGGATGGGACACATTGTGCTTTTTAATTTTTTTTGTTTTAATATTTTAATACAAATTGCCTTTAAAAATAAAAATAAAAAAGTAAATGGATAAATAGGAATGAAAATTAAAGTTTTAATCTAGTTCCATCCCGTTGTGTTACCATCCCTATACATGATGAAACAAACTAAGAATCTGTCTAGGTGCACCATTACTCCCACAAAAAAAAAAAAAAAAAAAAAAATTTCAATTTTTGCATATTGGTCTGTCCCTTTTTAAATTTTGAGAGCATTGTCAAATGGTAAGTTTGACAGCTGACAAAACTAGATTCAAATTATTTTTTGGATTTTGGTCTAAATGCCTGTTTTGCAGTCTACTAGTGAAGAAATGGTTGGTTCGTATAATTAAATTGACGGGGCATTTCGATAATTTGGCTATGCTTGTGGAGGGTACAATTGACACAGTGGATGAAAAGAATACATACCATACTTTACCTACTTCAACGTCCACTTTTTAGGATCTATTTTATTAGGACAGTATTATATTTACAGAACGGGAGCTCACAGAAGTTCTACAGACATCACACAAACAGGTGGACTCCACTTTTTTTGACAATATTTAATTCACATGGGTTCTACATTCAATGTGAGTATTCTGTAAAATTTCAATGTGAGTATTTTGTAAAATTTCTCTAAAGTTTCATCTGTACATCTGCCTCTTCCCATTTTATTATTTCAAGTGTTGACATAAATTCTATCAAATTTTGATAGAAATCTCCAATGCCTTTTTTTTTTGTTCTTTACTAGGAAAGAAATGGTTGGTTTGTAGAATTAATTTGGAGGGGACATTTCAGTAATTTGGCTGTGCTTATGGAGGGTACAGTTGACACATTGAATGAAAAGAATACACACCCTACTTTCCGTCCAGTTTGTAGGCTCTATTTTATTATTTCAAATGTAGACATCAATTCTATCAACGGCTAAATATAACTAACAAAGATAACACGTGTAATATTTATCATTATCCTATTTAATTAACAAAGCATATTTAAAAGTTGCATAGTGAAAATAAATAAATTGATTCTTTTAACGGACATCACGTAAGATATATATATATATTTTACCGCAATATATTCGTTCTATTAGCCAAAATTACATATACTATATTTGAAACATTATTTTAAAAGTTATTCAAATCATCTTTCCATATTTTGTTCCCATTTTAATTTAAATAGGACATTTATTTAGTTAGATGAAATATCATCATAAACTTTTAGAATAAGTTCAATTGAAACCATGAAACACAATTATTTCTTAAAAGAATTGTATGTGCATTTTTTGTTTTAAATAAGATTAAAGACGTATTTGGTAGAGATTAAAATCGGATTAAAATTGAAAAACTAGCCGTTATTCTTGATTTTTATTAGACGAGTGAGATCCAATAACGGTCATATTTTCAATTTTAATTGGATTTTAATATCTACCAAACGGATCCTAAAAGTAGCTTGTTAATCGATAATGGTGGCATACGAATTATTTGGAATAATTTAATAAAATGATTAGAAAAGGAAAAAAATGCATTGAGTATTAAAAATTTGTAATTTGATCCAATATATTAATTCGATATTGAGTCCTTGTTTGATTTAACTATAAATTAGACTTAATAAAAATTAATGAAATATATAATTAAAGAATTAAAGAATTGATAGATTTTATTAAATATGTTATTGAAATTAAATTTTAGAAAAAATGGAACCAAAACCAGCTAGTGGTTTGGAGTTTTATTCTCTGAATTATGTAAACAAATATCACGCATATGATGATGCCATAGCGTCTCATGGTAACACGCGCTCTTTACTGGCAAAACTATGGGCGCTGCCCTTTTTTAACTTCACCGATACAGAATCGTACTGATTCTCTACCAGCTGGCTCGGCCGATCACCACCGAGTCAAACTCAGTCCCGACCTTTGACTGGTCCCTTTATATACTGCATTATATGGATCATCTCTCACTGTAAAACAGCTTCTTCAACTCCCCAAATATTTAGGCTCCTTTTTCATAAGATGGGTCTCTCAGTTGTTCAAGTATTATTCTTCGCGGCTATTGGTTTTTATTTTTTATTTTTCAATTTATTTGGGTTGATTAGTTATTTATTTTTGGGCATTTTGTTTGGGAACTGATTAGGGGTTTACGAAGTCACTGGCGATGACTGTTCTATCGGAGATTGGCGACAAGACATTTTTCGCAGCTGCTGTGAGTTCATAACTTGATTTTTACTGCAAAAAAAAAAAAAAAAAAAAAAAAAATGCTATTTTTGATCAGTTTTATAGTGAAATTATCAGTCTTGTTTTATTTATTGAGCTGAGTTGGATTGTTGCATTTTTATTTATTTATTTATTATTTTCTTTTTCACTTCACTTCCTTTTTATGGGAATTATTGCTGTCTTGGGTTATAATTTACTTGCATGCAAATTATATTGAAATTTTTAGGTGAAGTAAATTGAAATTATAGTTTTCTTCCATTTATTATTTGGGAAAAATAAAAAATTAAGGATTTTCTAATCAGAAATATATCTGTTTTTGTTTTCATTGGAAGTAGATAGAATCTGCTACTCCTAATTAAATAACTTGAAGAATCTTTTATCTTGTATATTTTTGTTTCATATTATTGGGATTGAATAAGGTTGATGAGTTACTTCATTGAATTGAAAGATACCTTTTATTGATCATCTTTCTGTCATGTAGTGGTGGTGAAAAAAGTATAATTCTCTTATCTTTTCTTTAATTGTTCTCTTAGATAGTAGCTATTCCTTTTATGTAACCACTATGAAGAATACATCCTTTTTTTTTTCCTCTCTGTCCCTTAACCGATCAAATGAGCTGCCTGACCTAAATTTCCTGAATGTTCTGTACTCTGAGATGCAAGAATATTAGTCGTACTGTGGTTGACATGACTGATTTACTTCACCTTGTTAGCCTTTATTTTATCAATATTGACGTGCCTACATTCACTTGAATCTCTTTTTAGCATGTTTCAGTCCACCAAAAAAAGAAAAGAAAATAAAAGAATAAGATGATCTGATTTAAATCAGTACTGCCATTGTTCATAATGGATGCACTGGGTTTTCATCTCTTATTTCATTTCTTACTGCTCTCGAACTTATAGTTCTTAATAAGCTTCTGAGGTAGCCTGTAGTTCTCATTCTCATGTAGGCATTGAGATTAATGGCCTTTTCTCTGTGATTAGTAAATTAAAATTATTATTAACTTCTGTTTGATGTTAAAGTTGACTCGTGCAAATTTACAAATTTGAAGAGGGTTGAAGCTGGCGAGACATTCTAAGACGTACTGAATGGAATACAGGGAAGTGCTTCACATGGTTTCCCAACTTATCATAAAAAGATGTCAATTGATATTAGAAAAATGTTCTCAAGAATTCTATTTTTTAGTGAACTAGGTAAATGTAAGAAGGATCTCTTGAGGAACTGTGGCTTCCATTGGAAATGGTACATGGAATCATGGAATTGTATTATTAGGATTATGTTTCCTCCAGTAATATCTTTCCTCAGGATCAGATAAATGTTAGCATTTTCTTGAGCAATGGAAGAAACCATATAAGCTTTTTGAAAGAGAAACGAGCAATCTCTGTTATTTTTTTACCCTTTAGAGGATAATTAAAGATAACATGTGCATTGTGCAAATAAACGGATGTTTCTACTTGCCATGATTGTTTGGGCTTCAGGCACTTTTGTGGTTTATCTGATTGATCTTCTTGTCTGTTTTGGAATGCCTTTTGACTTCAGAATGACTTCATCCAATATATGCTGTTATTTATATTGATGCTATTGCCTTATAGCAGGAACTGAAAACTATCATATTTTTTAAGAGATGTCATGACTTTTTGAGAACAATAACCTTTTTATTTTTTATTTTTTTTAAATAAAATTTCTAACTAGACTTCCATAACACTCTGGGAAGGCTTTGATGTCTTCTGACAAGATTATTCTTGTTTCTAGATATTGGCAATGCGTCATCCCAGGAGACTTGTGTTGTCAGGTTGCCTTGGGGCTTTAATAGTAAGATTTGTGTTTCATTTGTTAGTTATTCTGGTTATTATCCAATTTCAAATATCTTGATACATTCAAGTAACTGAAAATATGTTCTGATTTATTATAGATCATGACTATCTTATCTGTTCTTGTTGGCTGGGCAGCTCCAAATCTGGTAAGAGTGATCTACAAGTTCATGTTTTCCAAGAGACCTGATGCTGTAAAGATATTGGATACATTTGCTGAGTTTAATCCAGATGTCATACCACCCAATACCTGACAAACTTTAACTTTTTAAATATTTTTTCATGTAAGGTGCAATAAAAGAGCTCTTGATAACAGTGTTAAAATTCCACCCCCCCTCCCCCTCCCGTCTTCCATCACTTTAGGGAACACATTTTCTTTTCAGTGGCCCATTTAATCCATTTATGAAATTGTTAATTCTTGTGTTTCCAGTTGACACTATGCTTCCATTATGCCGGTAGTTCTCAAGTCATTATACATGCTGGTGCTATTTAAATGTTCAACCAAGCTTTGTTGTCCTGCGCATTTACATTGTCAAATGTGGTTGGCTTTTAGGCTTTGACAAAGAATGAAAGGATACCGGACAAAATATTTATTTATATCTATATTTGTTTAGGCATGCTATCACCGTGCTTCTTTTCATGTCAGTTATTGTCAGTAGTCATAGCTTTATGAATTGCTCACTGGTGCACTGCAATTGTAAATTATGTAGATCTCCCGTAAATGGACTCATCATATCACAACCTTACTGTTTCTGGGGTTTGGTTTCTGGTCTCTATGGGATGCATATAATGAAGGGTACTGATTTTTCCTTCTCTTCCTTATGTTATTATCCTGTTTCAATTTTAGTAGACATAAAACCATCCCCTTCAAATGATTGCTCTGTTCATAAAATCATGTCAATTGTGTTTCACTTCCATACAGGGAAGCAGAAGAATTGGCTGAAGTTGAAGCAAAATTGGTTTGTTTATTTATATTTATTTATTTATTTTTCTTTTTGCCTTTAGGAAATCCCCTTCACTGACTTCGACTTTTGCTGATTTCATCTGTTTCCCATGAACAGGGTGGTGATATAAAAAGTAATGGTGGATCATCCAAAGAGAACAATAAGGTGTGGCTTACAGTATTCATTTTTGGCTCTCTCTGTTGGTATTATAATTATGCTACACAACCCTTTGCAAAGAGACCTGTGCTAAAGGAAAATGGAAGTTCCTTGTTCTTGGATAAAGTTGGTTATGATAATGTTAAAAAGTTTATAAGGAGCTGCACTTCCGCATTATCTATTACACTCCTGTTACTTCAGGACATACTGGATGCATATAGTGAATTCAAGGTTATATCTGCTATTAGTTTGAACTGTTGTTTCACTTTTAGTTTAAGCAAGAACATGGTTTCATTATAAATTTAGACTTATTCTGAAAAATCTATTGCCCAAGTTTAGAGTGACTTGTCTCTGTAATTTGGTGGAGAGAAAAGCAGAGTTAGAACATTTAGAATGATATTAGAAATGAGTATTTTAAATCATGTTAAAGATCTTATCTATTGAGAATATTTGATATTAGATATGGGTTTATAGAAACTTGTATGCTAAAAGTTATTTAGGCTCAATTGTTGAAGAATTTCAGCACATGTGAAGATAATTTTTTTATCCATACTTGATGAGAATGTGTGATGTTGTGGAACTTTCCAGGATGATGACAATTTGAAGAAGCAAAATCGTCCTTTTCTTGCTCAATTCTTCTCGCCCATCTTGCTGAAGGTTTTCATAATGCTTTGATTAAACTGACCATATTGAGAACAGCTAATATGTGACAACACTCTAAACTAAATTTCATTCTATTTCTGCAGGCATTTTCAATTACTTTCTTTGGGGAATGGGGTGATAAGAGCCAGGTAAGCACACAACAGTGGGATTTCATTGCATATACCATTTACTGTTTCTTCTTTCCAATCTAACAATCTGCAAACTACTTTTACAGCTTGCAACTATTGGTTTAGCTGCAGATGAGAATCCATTGGGTGTTGTCCTTGGTGGAATCATGTAAGTTTATTGTGGCTTTTTAATCTGGATGATACCATAAGTCCTTGTCCTTAATTTTCTTATCATGCTGATGCTAGTAGTATCATCTTGTTATTCTGTGTTATCGATGTCATCTCAATTTTAGGGACCAAAACAGTGCTCAAGATTTTGAGAGATACGCTCCACAAAAATAAAATAAAAAATGAAAAAATAAAGAAAAGAGACACATATATACATAGGTCTGAACATAAACTATGTATTGGAATCAAGAGGCCTTTCAGAAGCATGTGATCACTCTTTTAATTAAAAATGGTAGGAAAGGGAGCTGTGAGGTAATAAAAAATTCTGCAAATTGCTCCACAAACCAAGTCGTTGCATGGATAATTCTATGTGAAATTATCTCAGACGGCCCCTTTTGTAACTATATGCTGAATTTTTCTTAGGTGTCAAGCTATTAATCAGAAAGTATTGTGGAATTTTTCTGAAACCAAAATGTCCAAAAGAATAATAACTATTGCCATAAAATCTGAATTTAAAGGGAGGATATGCCGGCCAAAAAATCCCTCTGCTTGTGAAATTTTTATGCTATTTTTTTGGATGAAATGCATGGCAAATATTTGCATGGCGGGCTTCCTAATTGAATTCAATCAAAACATAGGCAGGCAATGATCTAGATGATATTTACCCAATATCTCCTCATGGAAGGATACTATTGTTTTGGACTCTTTGATTGTATCCAACAATTCAAACTGTCTTATCTGATCATGGTTTAATTTCTATTCCCAAGAGTATCTGATGAGGACATCCATTTTATTTATTTTTCTAGTTAGACTTTTATTTATGTTTTGGACTCTTATTTATGTAATTGGGCTTGCATAAGGAGTTTGACCCAAGCACATTCTCGTTAGGGTTTTGCTCTGCTATTTAAATCTATTTTGTCGTGAAATTGAACAGTTGATGATTGAACAAAATTATTGATGGCTTGTTGCGAACTTTTCTCCCTTCCTCCATTCTTGTCTCCTTCTACGGTTTTCTCATTCTGCCCTCTCTACCTCTAATTCTTCTTCCCTACTGAATTGTTTTTCATATTCCATCGGGTGTTCTATTGGTGTTGCATCAAATTTGGTATCAGAGCCGAAACTTGGGTGATTTCTCTCCTACAATCCAATATTCTTCTTTCCCTCTTTCCAAAAACTTGTCGAACAGCACAAACAAAAGGAATTTGTTATAAAGGCAGCAGTTTTCTCTCTTAGTTGAAAAAAAAGACGTTACTGTACATCATACTGTTCACGCCCGAAAATTTCAGTTTTAGTATTTTCATCAGCTTTTTGAAAAAAAAAATTCAAAACTGCTGCGATTTCAGTTCCTTACTGCTGTTCCACCATTGCCATATTACAAATTTGCAACACATACACCAAACCACGCCCACCCTTACTAACCCATCCAATAACAAACCCTAGCTCACCTTCCCAATTCTTATAAAGACTAATACAACGTACTATCAAAACTTACTCAGGCCATTACAAAACCAATACTACCCAAGCCCATTATATACAACACTTAAACCGGCCCAAAACCATCCAGCCAATTAATACACATAAACACCAACTCGGCCTAAATCTTTTATCACTTTCAATCCAAGCCTACTATCAACAGCCGCCGACTTCCTCCACGTTGGCGACACCATCGCTCCATCGCCAGAGCTGGAAATCCTAAATCCTTAACCACCTGCAAATTGCACACGCCTTCTCTGCAAATTGCACCACCACATATACTAAGCTGGCAAACCACTTTATTACCTCCCTCAACCATCAACCACAGCCACTAATAGGCCTACCATTTGCACTAAACACCATGGTCCTCAAATCAATAACAAATTGCCTAGCCTCAAATACCCAATTCTGTTGCTTCTGCAACCTGCCAATCTCTTCGCCGGCACCACAATTGCATTTTGGTTTCTGCCTCAGTTCACTTATCATTTTATCTCTATTTTTGTCCACTCACCGCTGCTGCCAGGCGATTTGGAGTTCTTAGCTTGGAGTTAACAGGTGGTTTCTTAGCACACTGGATTTGTTATATCATCAGGTTCAAGCTCCCATAGGCACCGCTGTTGCAACTAAACAAGGAGTCCTTGATCTCTATTTATTGTTGGTTTATACCTCTGCTTCATTTTGAAATTGCATCGTTTAAATTCCGTGTTGCTGTTAACTTGATAATTTTAGCCTTGAACCCCACTTGATCGGAATCATTGAACGCATTGACTCCATTTGCTCCCTGTTTACCCCACGTGATTAGAGATTTTGATTAGTCATTTGTACTCTTTACTTTTTTTATTTTATGTGCATCATCATTATTAGCTTGTCATATTTGGGCGTACTTAATTCCCAACTTTTAAGTATTTAAAAAAAAAAATTCAAATTGCTATTTTGGTGGCACTCGTTGTTTATTGATCTCTACTGCACTTCATTTAGCTAGTGTTGCTGTGTATGCAATTGCGTAGTGGTCGTTCTATCCCCCTATTTCCAATACCCTTGCAATGGATCCTACCCAATTTGAGGTTCCCACCAGGCAACTAGCACTCTTGAGCACACCCCATATTCAACTGAAGCTGAAAACTCTAACACGTCCATTAATAGACCTTATTGTCTACAAGATGGTCAACACCATGTAAGATATGACCATAGGGATGGAAATCAGGTTCGTGGGCGAGAGCGGGAACATCACCATCATGGGACTCAGTCTTTCCCTCGCTACGAGGAGCGTTTCTTTAAAAATATTAAGTTGGATGCCCCTACATTTGATGGTAGCCTAGACCCTAGCGTATTTACTCAATGGGTTAAAGATATGGATCGTTTCTTCACTTGGTATGGGGTCCTAGAAGACCAGAAAGTTCAATTTCCCAGTCTGAAATTAACTGGCATTGCCAAATACTTTTGGGAAAGTGCTGAGGATCTCTTTGAGAGACGTTGTGCTCCTCCTGTTGGGAGTTGGGATGAAATGAAGCGTCGTCTTCAAGACAAGTACTTATCCCAATCTTACAGGGTAACTTGTTGGATCAATGGAATGCACTTACGCAAGGCAATCGACCTGTGACGGAATACGTCAGTTTGACGAGTTCCGAATGAGATGTCAGGTCGTTGAGGATGAGGTCATGACTTTGAGTAGGTATTGACAAGGCCTAAGGGATGATCTTAGGCGTGAGCTTGTCCTTCGAGGTGTTACCACTCTTGACCACGCCTACTCTTTCGTTCGAGATTACGAGTTAGTGACTTGGACGCCATATAGAACTCGTAGTGACACCCACACCTCAATCTCTTCTGTGTCCACTCCTTCTCCTATGTCTATTCTAGGACCTCCTACTATATCGGAAAATAAAGGTAAAAGTCCTAAAGTTTCAAGGGTGTCTTCCCGCTTGCAGTGCTTTAGCTGTAAGAGTTTTGGTCACATTTCTTCTAAGTACCCTAGTCGAGCCCTAGTTCTGGAAGAACATGAGTGTATAGTAGTCGAACCACTAGAGGACCAAGTTTATGAACCTAAGCTGGAAGAGTTTTATGACTTGGATGATAGTGAAGATACTTTTTTAGGTTGTATTCAGACTAGTTCCCTTATTTTACACACGCCTAGAGTTGAAATCGTACGCTGTACTCTTACCCATCCCAAGGATGTTGATGATTGACGTCGTCATGCCATCTTCCACACTTACATCAAGATCAATAATAATGGCCATAAGGTTATTGTGGATAGTGATAGCTGCATTAATGTGGTTTCGATGGCTACTGTATCCAATCTTGGGTTGAAGCCAGTTCCTCACCCTCAGCCGGGTAGCGTCTCCTGGGTTGATACGTCCTCCATAGCTGTCAAAGAGCGTTGTCTAGTCCCTATCTAGCTCCTCGAGTATAAGGATCATATATGGTGTGATGTCATTGCAATGGATGTCAGGCACATCATCTTGGGACGACCTTGGTTGTTTGATTTGGACATAACCATCTATGGTCGATCCAATTCTTGTTCCTTCGTGTTTAATGGAAAGAAGATTCATATTAACCCGTTACCCCCAAAACCTGTTGGCCTACTGGAAACGAAGAAAAGTGTAGAGCAAATGGGTTACATATCATTTGTCCCACGGAGTTCGAGCGCACACTTGCAGGTGATTCTGTTGTATTTTCCGTGGTTGTCATGGAGGTTTCAGTGAACACCCCCAATAGCAGTCTCCGTTGAAGCCCAGTCGTTGCTTCAAGAGTTTCAGGATGTCTTCTCGGAGACTTGCCTGACCAGCTCGTTCCTCTACGGGACATTCAACATTGCATAGATTTGGTCCCAGAAGCGGTCCTCCCAAACTTACCTCATTATCGAATGAATCCTACGGAGCATGCTGAACTTCATAGACAGGTCGATGAGCTCCTTCACAAGGGTTTCATACGTGAGAATGGCTCTTGGAGAATGTGTAGATAGTCGTGCCATTAATAGGATCACGGTGAAGTATCGCTTTCCCATTTCTAGGCTTGATGATTTGTTAGATATGATGGTTGGTGCTATAATATTTTCTAAGATTGATCTGAAGAGTGGATATCCCTAGATTAGGATCCGCCATGGAGATGAGTAGAAGACCGCTTTTAAAACGAAAGATGGTCTTTATGAATGGTTGGTCATGCCTTTTGGGCTAACCAACGCTCCGAGTATCTTTATGCGGGCAATGACAAACTCTTCGACCTTTCATGGGTAAGCTCCTCGTTGTCTACTTTGATGATATTCTCGTCAATAATAAGACTAAGGAACAACACCGAGACCATCTCACACAAGTTTGTTCTACCTTTTGTGCAACAAAACTGTATGCTAAGATTAAGAAATGCTCTTTCTTCACTGATAGAGTCATTTTTCTAGGATTCATTGTATTCTCGACAGGGGTATCTGCCGATCTGCCAAGATTTAGGCGATTGTTGATTGGCCTGAACCTAAGATTATACATGACTTTAGGAGCTTTCACGGCCTAGCTACATTTTATCGTCGCTTTATCAAGGGGTTTAACACAATCATGACTCCTATTACGGAATGTATGAAGAGATGAGAGTTTCATTGGACACAAGAGGCAGCTAAGGCTTTTAAGTTAGTCAAGAAGCGAATGATAAAAGCTCCTGTAATGCGTCTTTCCGATTTTTTCAAAGTCTTTGTGGTAGAGTGTGATGCCTCCGGGGTAGGAATAGGTGGAGTCTTGAGTCAGGATTGTCACCCTGTTTCCTATTGCAGTGAGAAGTTAAATGATGCCAAACAATGCTATTCAACTTACGATAAGGAATTGTATGCAGCTGTCCAAGCTCTGCTCTATTGGCACCATTATTTGCTACCCCAGGAGTTTCTTCTTTATTCGGACCACGAGGCCCTTCGTCACCCCAACTCCCAAAAAAGGTTGAACTCTAGGCATGGTCGCTGGGTTGATATTTGCAGGCCTATTGTTTTGTTTTGAAACACAAGAAGTGTAGAGAACCAAGGGGCTGATGCTTTAAGTCGTGTCTCATTTTTATCGATCATGAGCATCAATGTTATAGGTTTTGAAAGACTCAAGGAGGATTACGAAGCGTGTCCTGATTTTAAGGATATCTTCCTTGATTTGTAAGATGGACGGTCAAATACTGCGAATGGTTTCCGATTTGAGGAGGGTTACCTTTTTAGAGCTAAAAAATTGTGCATTCCTCGAACTTCGGTGTGGGACTTCATAGTGTGAAAAATTCATACGGGAGGCTTAGTCGGTCACTTTGGTCGTGATAAGACCATAGAAGAGGTTGAACGCCAATTCTATTTGCCTAGCTTGAAGAAAGATGTGGCTAAGATTGTTATTAAATGTAACACTTGCCAGTTGGCCAAATAGAAGAGGCATAACACGAGTCTATACACATTTGTTCTCATTCATAATTGTCCTTGGCAAGATGTTAGTATGGATTTTGTGTTAGGACTTCTATGTACCCTAAAGAAACATGATTCAATTTTTGTTGTAATCAGCCGTTTCTTGAAAATGGCTCATTTTATCCCTTGTAGCAAGACCTCAGATGCGTACAAGGTTGCCTCGTATTTTAATGAAATTGTCAAATTGTATGAACTTCCTAAAATCATTGTGTCAGATAGGGATGTTCGTTTCACTAGCCATTTTTACAGAACCTTGTGGCATAAGATTGGTACTAAATTGAAATTTTCTACTGCCTACCACCCTCAGATGGGCGGTCAAACGAAAATGGTTAATTGTAGTCTTGGTAATTTATTAAGATGTCTGGTCATGGAAAATCTTTGAAATTGGGATTTGATTCTTCCTACAGTGCAAATTACATATAACAGTTCTATGAATTGGTCATTAGGTATGAGTCCATTTGAAGTTGTTCATGGGTATAAGCCTAAGAAGCTTTTAGATCTCATTCCAATGTCTCCACATGCTAGAGTGTTTGTGTTGACCGAGGCATTTGCACAACATCTTCATCATTTGCATATTGAGATCAATAAACAACTTGAAGCCAGTAATGCATCATATAAACTCCAAGCTGATTTGCATAAAAGACATGTTGAGTTTAATATTGGGGATTACGTTATGGTCCGAATTAGGCCAGAGCGCATCTACTTGGACCCGCCTCTAAATCGCAAGCCCGTAGTGCTGATCCTCTTAAAATTTTAAAGCAAATTGGTCCAAATGCATATCTTGTTGACATCCCACCACACCCTTGTTACCACTATACTTTCAATGTTGAGGACTTAGTTGCTTATAAAGGCTATTTCAATCCCTCTGATGATCCTGATTCTCTTCTACATCCATCTGTAGACCTTGACCTTGATTCTTTTGCCACTTTTAACCCAACACCTCTCACAGCATACAAAGATAAAATTGATGCCATTTTAGATGAACAGACTGTGTTGACGAATGATGGAGATGTTCAACGCTTCTTTGTTCGTTGGGTTATCGACAAGATTCTGACTGTACATGGATCTCCAAAGAGACTACAACAACTTGACCTAGATTTATTGGAGCTATATTGGAGTCAGCAGGATCTTTCTTAGCCCAAATCGCCTCTCATCCACTCAAGGGAAGTTGGTGAGGACACCAAATTCAGACCTCCACTGACACATTGTTATAGATGTCGGAAGAAGCTTGCCCAACCACTCAGCTTATGGTTGGGAGAATGACTACAACCTCTCGTTATCTGTTCACTCGACAGGGTCGAGTTTTCCTCCCACCCCGGGAGAGCTGATGAGGACATCTATTTTATTTATTTTTCTAGTTGGACTTTTATTTATGTTTTGGATTCTTATTTATGTAATTGGGCTTGTATAAGGAGTTTGACCTAAGCCCGTTCTTGTTAGGGTTTCGCTTTGCTATTTAAATCTATTTTGTCGTGAAATAGAATAGTTGATGATTGAATAAAATTATTGGTGGTTTGTTGCGAACTTTTCTCCCTTCCTCCATTCCTGTCTCCTTCTTCTACTGTTTTCTCCTTCTGCCCTCTCTACCTCTAATTCTTCTTCCCTATTGAATTGTTTCTCATATTCCTTGGGGTGTTCTATTGGTTCTGCATCAGTATCTAAAACCAAAAAAATAGAATGAGTCCATTCTTAATCCGCTGATCTTATTCACATTCCAGATATATGTGGTTTTAAGTAAATTGAAATCAATTATTCAACATAATTAATGTTGAAGACCAAATGTTCATGATCGTTCTATCATGAGTATTTGACCACCGAGTACCTTGGCTAGAAAACAAGACCCATACAGCAATGTTAGTTCTAATAATATTTCATGAATCCCCATTTCCCAGAATCTCACTGCTTTCTGAGATAAGTATTAATCATATATTCACTCCACTGTAGAAACATAATTGTATCCAAGGATATTATGAAAATTATGTTGAAGCAACATATTTTATTATGTCATTGACCTACTAAATATTATTTGTTGTCCTCGAACATTTATAATTTATGAAAAATACCATTATTCTCTTACACTATATGTGCATGTTCCATTTCTCCAAAATTGTCACGGTGTTGATATCAGGAATAGATATTCTCACTACTATAAAAACGAATTGTCCAAGATATCAAAGATGTTATTAACCAACAAAATGATATCAATGGTTGATATCTTAAAACAATTAGTCCTACGAATTGAATCTAATGTCATCTCAAAATTAAGGACATAGTAGTTCATAGAACACCAGTGTAAATGAGAGTATTTTCGTTAAGGGTTTTGTCATAGTTCATGTTCAATATCCTTTTCATTGAACATATTAACATTTCAATGAAAAATCTTATTTTAGTGACCAAGAGTCATCCTATCTTATGGATGTTGGCATACTACAGTAAATATTAAGTACAGACTTTTGGACAACTAATCAATTTGCTAGGAACCAATAATTTTATATTTTCTAGTGCGAGCTATCCCCATAAACCCAAATCATACATAATGTAAACTTGATGGTAAATGCTCGCTTTATCAGTGTAACTAAAACTACTTACAGAAAATGTAATAATTTATCTTATTCAAAACTCTGTTTGTTACATGGATTAGAGCTCATTTTAACACAACGGTGAAATGAATGTGGAATCGGTTTGAATATGGACAATGGAGCGATTGCAAAATACCCACTACTTAGTTTGGATTGTGGTTTCCATTTTTGGGTCGTGTATTATAAATAGATCTTAAAAATACATGTTTTCCAATTCTTTGTACAGTTTGTACTTCCACTTTGTTTTGGATTGCTTTTCTGCTTGAATGTAAACATAATCGCACTTATACCTCAGTATGAACTGGGTTATATGGTTACTTTGTTCTGCTGGTGGTTTGGCATCAACCTTAATATCTTTATTGCTATAGATCATGTTTGATTTTATTTATTTATTTTTTTAGAGGACAAGCTTTGTGTACTACTGCTGCTGTCCTGGGTGGAAAGAGTTTGGCAACTTCAATATCTGAGAGAATAGTAAGTTGCAGGAGTTGGATCTACCTTGTCTTTCTTTTGCTTTGCCCTAATAGATGTAACGATAATGCTGCTCTGTAACTGCAGGTTGCCTTCTTGGGTGGAGTTCTTTTTATTGTTTTTGGAATCCAATCCTTTCTTTCACCGGTTTAGTTATGATGGCTGATACATTGCTAGGGTCAGTATTACTACTTCATATCATATAACTAGTCCTTCATGATGCTTCTTCAATTAAGTAGAACAGAAATATTTACGGGAAAAATGTACAATTGGTTGTCAATCTATTGTCTGAATTGTAGTATGGTTCCCAACCTTCCAAAAGGAGCAAGTTGGTTTGCAGCTTTTCATTAGTGTTGCGCCATAATTCTCAGTGCCACCAAATTTGCTTTTAAAGTGGCGAAGTTTTGTTGAATAATCTGTCATGCCCCTGTTGCCTGCCAATTTCTGAACTTATGATTTGTTACTTGCATGCAGAAAGTGAAAATGATCCATCGATGAACCAAACGCGATTTGACAATGTGACAATTGTCTTCAATTTGCCGAGTTCCCAGGACTCGGGCTTCTGCGATAATGGAAAATGATTATTGACAGCTAGGTGCTTTGACATCTATTTGTATGCTGTGGCATGTTAATTTCTTCAAACATGGCTTGGCCTCACTACTTCAGTCTTCAACAAGGCATTCTTAGCCCCTGTTTGGTGGCCATTATTTGATAAAAACATATTTTGAATTGCAAATTTTTGAAGAATGTGGTTAAAAATCACGAAATAATTTTGGATTTACGTGTAAAATATTTTATTGTGTGAATGTGTTGTTGAAAATGAATATATAGAAAAAAGAGTTTAGAAATAATAATTGTCATCACCGTTCTAAATGCGTCGTCTAGGTGTGATGCGTGGCGGAAACACCAAGCCAAGTGGTTTGACGCCTTATTTAGCAGTCAATGGAAATTGTTGACTGCTAATGCGCTCCTAGATGTGATTATGCTCGCCTAGGTGCACATTATTTTCTTTTTTTATAAAATTTTTTACATGTTTTTTTTTTACACTTAAAATTTAAAGGTTGATTTTTTCACTCCGTTTGTCATAAATTCAAAACAATCCTTTGAAATCTTGAACAGAGGAAAACTTTCAAAACTTTCTATTTATTTACCATTTAATATTTGCATTTGAAGTTTATCTTCTTGTTGAAAATTTTGAAAAAATGTATAAAGTTCCTATAAATCTATTTTAAATGTTTGATAAATATTATTTTTAATTATAAAATAAATTTTTGATTGATTAAAAATTAAAATAAGAAAATGCCCTTTAACATTTTTTAACGCATTTGTCTCGTCTAAACTCGTGTAATCCATAGCTTGGTCTTCACGTATCGCTATGCATTACGCTTTTTAGAGCATTGATTGTCATACAGGGGCTTTGATGTGAACTAGACCAAGAACAAGTTTGGGAACCCACGAATAAGATGAAACAAACTCAAGAAAAACTAGAAATTACGCCGCGCAAAGAGCAACCTGACCCGTTGTTTGATCCGTACCAAGAATCAAGATTTCAGGCAAGAAATTTGACCCGTTGATTACCCGGAATAAGAACCGTGAAGTGGGAACGTCACAAAAGGATTGCGATCTCCCGATCTCTTTTTGATAAGTTCAATTTAAAATTTTAAACCACCAAGAACATGGAGAAATTAAAACTTTCAAATTTGTATAAAATCTTAATAATAATGTCAAATGTCCTTTACAATGAAGAATGAAGTCCTATTTATACTAAATTAAGGAAATATGGTAAAATACGAATTTTAGAGTCCAAAAATAATAAAACTTGCCAAAAATAATGAATCCTAGTAAAATAGAATGAAACCGCCGAAAATTCGGTTCTACCGGACGTCCAATACGGTGCGTCTGGATGGACAGAGTTTTCATAGCCTTAACTACCGGACGTCTGGTAGGCCTTTGTGCGTTCGGTTGGCCAGAATATCTTCGGCTAGCTTTATCATGTTGATCCAAGTCTTTTCGACTTTCGACCCCAACATGAAACTTGGTCTTTGGCGCGTCGCCTCCAACATGTTGTGCCCTGTAACTCAAACAAGCAATTGTACGATTTTTGTTGATTCATTGAAGACCCGAACCCGACTTAGATCTCTTCCGCTCATTTGCTAAACTTTCGTGAGTTTGTGATTCAACCTGGATCACATCATCCCCTCCCTCGTCGAAAGGATTCGACCTCGAATCCGAACTTGCATCAAACGAAGCAAGTTCGAAACTCAAAAAATGTCAACGAACACCAACTTACCCCAAAGAATCAAGCTGTATCCATTGATTTCGCTCATAGCAAGGATATGAAAAGATCCTCCTCCTTTAGGATGTAGCTTGAACCTCCTTTGAATTCGCATCCACCTAGTAGGTATGTTCACCCAACTATCATCACTTGGATCAAATAAGAGTCTACTCAATGACATACTGATCACCTATTTTTTACTAAAGCTACTACTAACACAACACATAAAGTCATGAAATTGAACAAGGTTAGTAGATTAAAACCACTTGTTAGATGGACACGTGGAATGGAAATAATAAACATTAAACATATTCCTAACACATTACATAAATCCAACCTAGGACAAGTAATAATATCTAAATAGGAATTCAAATACATTTGCATACAACTCCCGATAATGCAACCTAAATGGCTAGCACATGTGATTAACTCAGTGTAGCACGCTAGAATTTCGTAATATAACAAGTGCATATCATAGACAAGCAATTTTTTTTTCATAAATGCATGTGACATCGGACTTACGCTACTCATAGAATTATCAAATGCATTATCACTTTTAAGAGTGCATAACCGATGTACAAGGCCAATCTCATGAGTTATTCCAAATTCTAGTCGAGGTGCAAGATTTTGATAGATTACCTTGGTGTGGTCACAACCTTCTTCACTGTTACTTATCAATTTCTCCATGTGTCCCGCTTCAAATGGATAGTGAATGTATGGCGCCCTGCGAATTATCCCGTCATGTGTCACCTTCTTGAATTCCTGCAAAGGAGAAATTTTCAAATTGTGGGAGGGATTGTTAGCTCTTACTAAAACCCTCTCATATTCGACCTTTCTCGCATACAAGCTCACCTTGGAATTTTCTCGCCTCTCTGAATTTTCTCGCTTCTCTCTTTTGTGTCTTTGCTCCTTTTTTCTCACTCTTAGCCACCTTACTTTCTTCTTTCATGCTCTTTTTTTTCACTCTTTATATTTGCTTTCTCACTCACTTTTCAGTTTTAATTGGTCTTCATGGACCTGCTGTGGTGTTAAAGGAACAAGTGTAATAGTTTTTCTACCCTTCACAAAGTTGTACCTATTCGAAAATCCATCATGTTCCAACCTCCTATCTTATTGCCATGGCCTACCCAACAAGAGATGTCTTGCATGCATTGGAACCATATCACATAACACCTCATCACTATACCATCCTATGCTAAAGTTCACCAATGCCCTCCTGGTAACCCGAACCTCTCCACAACTATTTACCCATTCCAGTTTATAGGGTTGTGCATGCCTCATGAGAGGTAAACTCAACTCTCCTACAAGGGTTGTGTTAACCACATTTGTGCAATTCCCTCCATCTATAATCAAGCTGCACACCTTATCCTTAACATGACACCTAGTGTGAAATAAATTCTCTTGTTGCTGTTCTTCACTATCCACCTTCATTTGCGTAGTAAGAGCATTCATCACTACCAATGATTCCCCAACTGGGTACTTCACACAAGTTTCACCCTTAGTATCCTCCAACCCAGATATACTGTCACTCTCACTCCCATCATCCGACTCAATCTCTCCATTCTCCCTAAGGGTCATTACCCGTCGATTTGGACATTGTGAAGCAATATTCCCCGCACCCAAACACTTAAAACATCTAATATCCCTCGACCTACCCATTTGAGACTTGACATTTGGTTTATTTTTATTCATCTCCTCCGTGACCTTAGGCACTTCAACCTTTTCCCTAGTCATTACTCGATCATTCCAATCACCACCACTCCATTTGGGTTATGCAGTAAGCCAGCTACCCTTTTTCTCCTAAGTTGTCTCTCTACCTTTATAGCTACGTGTACTAAGTTATCCAATTCAACATAGTGTTGCAACTCCACTACGTTGGTGATGTCCCTATTCAATCCGTTCAGAAACCTAGCCATGGTAGCCTCCCGATCCTCCTTTATGTTCGCTCTAATCATTGTCACCTCCATTTCCTTATAGTAATCCTCCACACTTCTAGACCCCTGAAAAAGAGTTTGTAATTTTTGATGAAGGTCCCAGTAATAATGTCCCGGCACAAACCGCTTTCTCATACAAATCTTCAACTCTCCCCACGTCTCAATCGGTCTTTCCAAGTTCCTCCTACGGCTAGTTATCAATTGATCCCACCAAATAATAGCATAATCAGTGAACTCCACTACAACTATCTTCAACTTCTTCTCCTCCGAATAATTATGGCAATCAAACACTAATTCCACATTCTTTTTCCAATCTAAATAAGCCTCAGGATCACTCCTACCTTGGAAAGCTGGAATATTCAGTTTAATGTTTCCTAGATTTCTATCAACCCCTCGATCAAACCTATCTCTCCTATTCCTCGTTCGTCCCATATCACCTTCCAAATAATAATCATCACTCAGTGCACTCACTACCTCGAATTCCTCATCAAATTCAGCCATAAGATTTCGTCCTCTCCTATCTTCTCTACCCCACAAGGAACCCTTTGGGACGTCCTTCGCTGCTGACTGTCAATCAAAGTTTTATGCCTAATTATATCACCGCTAATACGTTCTACTGCCACATCCAATTGATCAAACCAAAAATTTATAGTCTGCATACTATCCATAAGTTCTACATAAAATCTCTTAGGCACAGCTTCTTCCTCACATCTATTCATATTTTCATCCATGTGTGTATATATAGTTTGCAACTACTCAAAAAAAATTCAGAATTTAATAAAAATGAAGAACAAGAAAGCGAAATAAGTTACCTCACGTGTTTACACTCGTGTATCACTCGAGTTTGACTT
Organism: Osmanthus fragrans; assembly: GCA_019395295.1. Classification (NCBI taxonomy): domain Eukaryota; kingdom Viridiplantae; phylum Streptophyta; class Magnoliopsida; order Lamiales; family Oleaceae; genus Osmanthus; species Osmanthus fragrans. The sequence goes on from CM033345.1 coordinate 25,958,295, forward strand.
TTACCCGATATTGAGTTCATCACTATTGCCTTTTACCGCTCGTCCTCCTTTCTCAATGGCTCGAGAATTAACCGATCTCAATCAAATGGAAAACAATTCCCGCGACGATCACCACCACAAGCACAAGTCTCGGATAATCAAACAATTGCACGGACTAAAATAATGGAACCATTTCAAGAGAAAAAATAAACTGACTCAAATGCCTATTCCTTTTTGTTTGTTTTGGTTGCCTCTAGACGTTCAAAAAGTATAGAGATCTTTTTTTTTCTCTCTTTTTTTATTTATTTTATTTTTTTATGGAATTCAATAAACCAGCTAAACAAAGAATCTAGAAGCAATTAAACAATTATAATGACTCTAACTCAAGAAAATAAAAATTGATTTTTTTTTAATTCACGGTGAACAGTATCACGGATTTTTTTAGTAAACTCGAAAATTGACTACGAGACCAACAAAACAAATGGAAGTTGATTTGGATGCTAGATTAGCCCCAAAACAACTTTGACTCTTTTTTTGGATCAAAGACTCGGAAAAATTATTGGATACAAGAACACGAAAAACACAAAGATTCAAAAGAAATAAAAAGATAGATGATCTGAATTCTAGAATTTTGCTTTGATACCACCTGATGTGAACCCGACCAAGACCAAACTTGGGAACCCACGAACAAGATGAAACAAACCCAAGAAAGTTAGAAATCACGCCGCGCAAAGAGTAACCCAACCCGTTGTTCGACCTGTACCAAGAACCAAGATTTCATGCAAGAAATTTATTCCATGGATTACTGAGACCAAGAACCGTGAAGTGGGAACACCATAAAAGGATTGCGATATCTTTTTGATAAGTTCTAGTTAGAACTTTAAACCACCAAGAACATGGAGGAATTAAAACTCTCAAATTTGTGTAAAATCTCAATAATAATGGCAAAAGTCCTTTACAATGAAGAATGAAGTCCTATTTATAGTAAACTAAGGAAATATGGTAAAATATGAATTTTAGAATCCAAAAATAATAAAATTTGCCAAAAATAATGAATCCTAGTAAAATAGAAAGAAATCGTCGAAAATCCGGTTCTACTGGACGACCCTACTGGACGTCCGATATGGTGCGTCCGGATGGACAGAGTTTTCATGGCCTGAACTACTGGATGTTCGGTAGGCCTTTGTGCGTCTGGTTGGCCTGAATATTTCCGGCTAGCTTTATCACGTTGATGCAACTCTTTTCGGCCTTCGACCCCAACATGAAACTTGGTCTTTGGCGCGTCGCCTCCAACATGTTGTGCCCCGTAACTCGAACAAGCAATTGTATGACTTTTGTTGATTTTTTGAAGTCCCGAACCCGGCTTAGATCTCTTCTGCTCATTCGCCAAACTTTCGTGAGTTTGTGATGCAACTCGGATCACATCAGGCTTAATGTGCTCCCTTTGTATTTTGGAGGATCCGTAACCCAATTGCCATGTAATGCTGTTATATAATTTTTGGGGTACTATAGTACGTATTGTTCGGTGAAATTTTGCAAGTATACTAGATCGTTGACGAGTAATATTTTAGTGAGAGATATATCATCCCACATAGAATTAACATTAATTGAATTGTATTAATTCACTATCAAATTTGAATGTAACGTAATAAAAGAGATTTAATTGATTATTTCTAAGTTATTTGGTTAATTATCTAATAGTGTTTGTACTTAAAAATGAGAGATGCGTTGGACTTATGAATTTGTCTATTGTTATTCTATTTTTAAGTCTCAGCCTATGTAACTTAGTGTGATTTGTGTATTCTTGGCCATCGATAATTCAAGTTTATTTATCTATTTTTCCGAAGTAAGTTAAACTTATTCTATGCACGATCTAGTTGTATTCCTATTTCAAATTCATATGCGAAACAACGCATTAAATTACTCAATTATCTATATGACTGTATATGCTATACATTGATTCGGTGATTCCTAACATCTATTGTCAGTATATTAACCTTGTAATGTTTTAAACCTATAATGATCTTAGAACCACAAGCAACAATTAATTATACTTAATTGGTGATCAAGCAACAAAAAAATGAAATAAAGCATGAAAAATTAATTAAGAACACAAAATACACTAACTACTTGGTCTTTGAATTAAAAATAATCGACCATAAGGTTTATCTTCATCCAACATTAGGGAAAATTAACTAGCATGTTTATATTGAATTTTACCAAAATATGAAAATTCGTCACCGAAATATGTGTAAATACAAGAAGAATGATATGAAATAAATTTCTTATTCTTGATCTTTAATCCCGAGCCATGAATTTTCAAATCTTGATGTTAATTGCCTTGTATTATGTTGCTAGCCTTCTTCTTTGCGTAAAAATACGTGGTGGTATTTTGTATGGTTTTTCAGTAGGTTAATTCTTAACTACAAGTTCGTTCCATATAGAATTTTATCTTAATAAGGAAACTAACTTTCGTCCCCTCGATTGCTACCATGCGATCGCATGGTTCAACTTGTTTGACCTCAGCTTCACCAAAGATGAGTTACGATCACAGGAGGTATGGTAGCCTCACTTTGCAGTCGCATGGTTTAGCTTGTTTGGCCTTGGGTTTGCCAAAAAGATGAGCTATGATCGTAGGAGGATTACTCCCATGCAATCGCCTGTGGTAAGTTTTGCTATATTACAATTTGATCCCCAATTTTCTTCCTTCTTTCAAATAAAGTCCTTTTTTTGTGAAATCTTGGTTCTTATTCTTTCAATTATATTCAATTAATTCTGTATAGTTCTTTGGTCCAAATTAACTTTAGAATATTTGCAATTTAGTTCCTTAACTTTGAAGTTTTTCATTTTTAGCTCCATTTTTGTACATTTTTACCAAATTCATTTCCAAGCGTCGATTTTCACCTAACAATATATACACGAGATTAAGCAATAATTCATCAAAAGTACTTCCAGTGCATAAAGTATACTTGTCACATAATTGAAATTTAATAAGTAGTTTATACTTTTATCTTTCTCATTTCTTTCTTAGGTTTGGTTAGTAATTTTGAAGAAACTTGCTATATCAATTAAGTGTTGATATCACAGTTATTAAAACTGGATCGGACTGGAAACCACCGAACCCGATAGTGGTCCTATTCGAGTTCATTAATTAACCAAGTAAGCAGAAGAACCGGTCAACAGTTTGTTACCCCATTAAAATGAGGCCATCATGTGGATGACACGTGACATGACACGTGACAGAAGTTCCAAAAACGAAGTGGATAGAGTATAGCAGAAGTCCATCCTTAGACGAAGTCCCTCAAGGAGGACGTCACCAGCAGAAGTCCTTCCATAGATGAAGTCCCTCAAAGGAGGACGTCACCAGCAGAAGTCCTTCCATAAACGAAGTGGATAGAGTATGGCAGAAGTCCTTCCTTAGACGAAGTCCCTCAAAGGAGGACGTCACCAGCAGAAGTCCTTCCTTAGACGAAGTCCCTCAAAGGAGGACGTCGCCAGCAGAAGTCCTTCCTTAGACGAAGTCCCTCAAAGGAGGACGTCGTCAGCAGAAGTCCTTCCATAGACGAAGTCCCTCAAAGGAGGACATCACCAGCAGAAGTCCTTCCATAGACGAAGTCCCTCAAAGGAGGACGTCACCAGCAGAAGTCCTTCCATAGACGAAGTGGATAGAATGTGGCAGAGGCACTTCTCCATCCGAAGTCCCTTAGTTGCCTAATATCTTATTTACCGAGGTCCCTATAAGAAACAAATCCGGAGGATATCCCTGAGATGTGATTGACGTGACAACACACTTTAAGCCACCTTAATTAATTGTCAGTAAAAAGGAAGGGGGTGACAGGGCAATGACAGGGCAATTATCACCATAGTTAATGTCCTGAATGAGTGATGTGATGCTTGAATCAATGGGACGATGCCACGTGTGCTTGATCCAATGGCCGACAGCCCAGTTGTTTCGTCTATAAATAGCGCCTCTTGTGATTGTAATAAGAATGTTGAATTTGAGATAAAAGAATATACACTTGAATTCTTCCAGAAAACATCATTTTGAAAATACTTGGCTCTTATGATTATTGTACTCTTTACAATATTATAAAGAAAAAGGGAAACACCCATTACAAGATCTTTATCCATTCCGACACAAATATTATCCGTTGGTATTCCGACTCGACGATTTATATACATTCTTCGATTGTCAACTCCGGTTAACTCGCCGAAATCCACGTGTCACGAGTTCGATATCGACATCTGTTGACAACATCTTTTTGGGGTCAACAGATTGGCGCCGTCTGTGGGAAACTAACAGTTAAACCACGAAAATCCCGTAAACAAAGGCTGTTGTAATCCTGCAAAAGGAAAAATCCTATCACCTTGAAGAAAGGAAGGTTATTCTTGAATAAAGAATCACTAAGTAGGATTAAGCAACATAATAAGGTTGAAAAGAAAGCTAAACCGGAAAGCTAACAAGAATGAGCGAAAATGAAGGAGAAGCAGCGTCTCGAATGGCCGGGGAAAACCCTGATCAAGGGGAACCCTCGCACACAATGCCAACATCCCGCCACAGGTTTAACCAGCGGCAAAGGCATGATCCATGGGGCGAATCAAAGGAAACTGCTAGACTTAGCACAGAAATGGCCACCATGGCAGGAAATATGCGGAACATCACCCAGCAGAACCAAGTTATGCAAGAGATGCTAATGAATATGCAGGCTCAAGGAGGGTACCAAAATTTCCAGTACCCTTCGCAAGAAGGCGGGTTTTACCAAAACAATCAATATGGCGGGGGAAACGATCACATGGGAGGACAGCCTCCGTATCAACACGAGGACCCATTGGGGAGAGAGGCCGAAGTCGGCTCTTCCACCAATCATGCAGGCGGTGAACTTCCCCAAGAGGCCCCATAGGACAACTCCTTGCATTATGATTCCGATGTACCAGGGAGGTCGCCAAGACGAACCAGGAGCGTCTTCGACAGGATCACTAACCCGCTTAGAAACAGGTTGAATAGGCGCCAGCGAGAGCCCAGAGAAAGGCCTGTTGAGCAACCTCAATTCGGAGGACAGGCTGAACCACATCACGAAGAGGTGAAACCCTCGCCTAGAAATAGGCGAGAAAGGAGGGACCAAGCCAGAAATCAAGCCGGTCCGTCCCAACCACTTCAGAACATGCCTGTCTATGAGAATCAACACGCAGACGAACCACAAAGGTCTTACGATATTGACGATGATAACGATACTCTTCCCTTTTCGAGAGAGATTCAAGATGCCCCAGTACCAAGTCACTTCATCTTGCCAAAGATACCAAAATATGAAGGAAGGGGAGATCCAGCGAAACATCTGGACTGTTTCAAAACCCACATGGGACTACGGGGGTCAACCCTGGCAATGAAGTGCAGAGCTTTCCACCTTACCCTGAGTGGAGCGGCTGAAGTATGGTACAGCAGGTTGCAAGCCGGAAGCATTCGAAGTTGGCCCGATTTCAAAAATATATTCCTTAAGCGCTTCGCAACCAGCAAAGAAGGCGAGGGTCCTATACAGCGCCTTCAAGACATGAGGCAACAAGAAGGAGAGTCGTTGAAAACTTTCCTGTCCCGATTCACGGATGAGATGACATATTACATCCAAGTTTCGGACAGAGAAGCACTTACAGCATTAATGGGTGGCCTGGACATGAACTCCCTCTTTTGGAGGGATGTGCAAAATAAAGATCCAACGAGTTACGATGCTCTGTTAGAAATGATAAGGCGAGAAGTCATAAACGAGGAGCTCAAAGATCATCGCAATCGAGCGAGCCGAGGTCTCCCACCTCCTCAACTGAGGAGAGGACGAGGTCCTACCTCTCACTTAATAGACCACCAAAGTGGGCAGGCAGACCTTAACCCAGGACAAGCGCTGGCAGCGGCTACACTAAATGCAGTTCCAAATCTGGCGTATGAAGAAGTCCACCCTCATTCCGGACAACAGGAGAGACATCCCGCATCGCCAAAACGTGGATCAAGAGGTAGGGGAAGGAACGTTGGGCCTAGGAATAGGAACAACACTCCTTACTGCACCCACCACCGGTCATATGGCCACAATACCACCGCATGTTGGGACTTGAGGCAAAATAATGCCCGGGGGAGAGGCCAACCGACAAGTACATTACGCAACAATTTGGGAGGAATCGAGCGCAAGCAACCTGAAGAAGGTCGGAGACGTCGCCGAAGCCCTCATAATAGTGATGGAGGTGAACCCATCAGAGAGATTGATACCATATTTGGGGGGCCCTACGTTGGCGACGAATCCAGAAATGCAAAGAAAAACTACGCAGAAGAAGCCAAGGAACCCCCGATGTCTAGTTGATAGTCAGCACCCAACCCTCTAATGGCGGAGCAGAGCCCGTTACATTCACAGAGGACGATGATGTCGGGGTATATTATCCCCATTGTGATGCTTTGGTGGTAAGGGCAGTGGTGGCGAGGAACGGTTTAAAGAGGATGTTGGTAGACAACGGATGTTCGGTCAATATAATCTTTGGATCCACTTACGATCAAATGGAAGTAAAGCAGAAACTGACCCCCGTAACCTCCTCTATCTATGGATTTACGGGAGATAGCCTTATCCCCCGAGGAAAAATTGTCCTAGCAGTCGAAATGGGTGAAGCACTCCTTGTATCCAAGAGCCCCATGGAGTTCTTGATCGTGGACCACCGCTCTGCCTACCATGGAGTATTAGGTCGACCTGCCCTAAAAGAACTTTGGGCTGTCACCTCAATACACCATTTGTGCATAAAATTTCCCATGGAGCATGGTGTTGCGACGGTCCGAGGGGATCAGAGAAGTTCGAGGCTATGTTATACCAATTCCATTCGTAAAGTCGAACCAAGGAATGTGAATGTCATCTTGATGGAAATTGATTACCCAATGGCTGAAGCCTCCGAAGAAGATGTTGTAATGGCTGAAGCCTCTGAAGAAGAGGCAGTCTTAGAGGTAGCGATTATTCCTGAAAAGGAGCAAACCGTTAGGCGAACGATGGTTGCAGATGAATTGGATCCCCGTATGATAGACTGTGAATCTCAGACAGCACCAATAGAAGAACTGGAAAACTTCCTAGTGGGACACCCTGAACAAATGAGGTTCTTGCAGGTCGGAAAGGACTTGACGCCACTGGAAAAAGAGAAGCTGAAATGTTTTCTCAGAAATAATTTGGATGTTTTCACTTGGAAACACGAAGATATGGTTGGAATCGACCCGAAAATCAGCTGTCACCATTTGAAAATCAACCCAAACGCGACTCCAAACAGACAAAAGAGAAGGGCCCTAAATCCGGAAAGGTACGAAGCCTTGAAGGACGAAGTGAAGAAGTTGATTGACAACCACTTCATTAGGGAATCGATCTATCCAAAGTGGGTGTCCAATCCAGTGTTGGTAAAGAAACCCAATGGCAAATGGAGGGTATGTGTGGATTTCTCCAACCTAAATTAAACATGTCCAAAGGATAGTTTCCCACTACCTCGAATCGACCAACTGGTGGATTCCACTGCTGGGCACGAAGAGTTGAGCTTCATGGATGCCTATTCAGGGTATAACCAGATTTCGATGCTTCCAATGGACGACGAACACACTTCCTTTATTACGGACCGAGGTTTATATTGCTACAAGGTGATGCCCTTTGGCTTGAAGAATGCCGGGGCCAAATATCAGAGGTTAGTAAATAAGATATTTGCAGACCTCATCGGAAAGACAGTCGAAGTGTATGTGGACGACATGCTTGTAAAAAGCTTGAGAGCAGGGGATCACGTCCAGCACTTAGACGAAGTCTTCAAAATACTAAGGCAATATAGGATGCGGCTGAACCCATCCAAGTGTGCATTCGGAGTAGCTTCGGGAAAGTTCCTTGGGTATATGGTGAACCAGAGAGGGATCGAAACTAATCCCGACAAGATCAAAGCCCTTGTGGAGATGAGGTCGTCCCAGAAGCCTAAGGAAGTGCAAAGCCTAACAGGAAGGGTAGCGGCTCTGAGTCGCTTCATCTCAAAGGCCACGGACAAATGCTTCCCTTTCTTTAAAATTCTAAAGGGAGGGAATAAATTTCAGTGGACCGAAGAATGTGAGGAGGCCTTACAGGCACTAAAGAGACGTCTTGGTCAAGCTCCTCTTCTCTCAAAACCCAAAATCGGAGAACATTTATTGCTATACCTTGCTGTTACAACTGAAGCTGTCAGTTCGATTTTGATTAGAGAAGAGGCTGGACATCAGCTTCCCGTGTATTACGTCAGCAAAGCGCTTTTAGCCGCCGAAACACGTTACCCTGATATGGAGAAATTGGCTTTAACACTTATCATAGCCTCACGAAAGCTAAGGCCCTACTTTCAAGCACACACCATCGAAGTATTGACAATTTTTCCCTAAGACAAGTCCTTTAGAAGCCTGATGCTTCAGGAAGATTGTTGAAATGGGCCGTGGAGCTCAAAGAATTCGATATTGTTTATAAGACCCGAACTGCCGTTAAGGGACAGGCCCTGGCACACTTTGTAGCGAAATTTACTCCTGTCCCGGAGGTGGAAGAAGAAATGGAACCGGTGGAGCCTCCCACTTGGAATCTATATGTCGATGGCTATTTAGGGGAATCCGGATCCGGTACTGGAGTAGTACTAATCAGCCCAGAGGGGCACAAGTTGAACTGTGCAGTGAGGTTCGGGTTCAAGGCTACCAATAACATGGCTGAGTATGAAGCTCTTATTGTAGGACTCCGCCTCGCCAAGGAAATGTTGGTCAGGAGATTAACCGTTCAAAGTGATTCTCAGCTGGTTGTCAGCCAGGTCGGAGGAGAATTTGCTGCTAAAGACAAAGCAATGGCAGCTTATCTCAAAGTGGTCATGGGACTCCTACCTAATTTTGACAGGTTCGAGCTAATGCACATCCCACGCAGTGAAAATCATCATGCAGATGCTCTCTCAAAATTAGCAAGTAGCAGGGACTCCAAACTCCTAGCGGTGGTCCCAATAGAACATCTGCCGAGGTCCTCCATTGCAAAATGAAATAATGTGGATAGAAAGTACTCCCTCGTAGATGGATCCAATAGTTTCCTTCTTGAAAAACCAAGTCCAACCCTCCGATAAAGAAGAAGCGCAGAAGCTCCGACGACACGCCGCACACTTCATTTTTTAGGACGAAGTACTCTACAAAAGAGGCTTCTCCATGCCTCTTCTCCGTTGCACGGGCGGGGAAGAGGCAAACTACGTGCTTCGAGAAATACATGAAGGTGTTTGTGGCAACCACTCGGGGGGTTGGGCCTTAGCCCAAAAAGTATTGAGACAAGGCTACTACTGGCCAACCTTGAAAAATGATGCCAAACTATTTGCGCAGAAATGTGACAAATGTCAAAGGTTTGCAACAATTCAGAGACAACCTTCCCAAGAGCTCACCGTAGTTTCGAGTCCATGACCCTTCGCCAAGTGGGGAATTGATCTCATTGGGCCGATGCCAAAAGGGAGAGGTGGCGCATGCTTCGCAATCGTCGCCATAGACTACTTCACAAAATGGACTGAAGCCGAACCTCTGTGCAAAATCACTGAAGCAAACACGACAAAATTCCTCTGGAAAAACATCATCTGTAGGTTCGGCATCCCACATTCGATTGTCTTCGATAATGGGCGACAGTTCGACAATAAGAAGGTCAGAGATCTCTGTGATGAGTTGGGCATTAAGAAGCATTTTTCTTCTCCTCATCACCCACAAGCTAATGGCCAAGTGGAGGCAGTAAACAAAACCATCAAATACACGATGAAAAAGAAGCTGGACGCCTCCAAGGGTGCTTGGGTTGATAAACTACCGTAGGTCTTATGGGTAATTCGAACCACAAGTCGAATGGCAACAGGACAAACCCTATTCTCAATGGCTTACGGAGTCGAAGCCATGAGTCCAGTTGAAGTAGGACTCCCCTTACCTCGACGGTTGCACTTCAGCGAAATATCAAACGAGGAATTAAGAAAGTGCGAACTCGACTTCCTTGAAGAAAGGAGGGATGGAGCCCAAGCCAAGGTGGTTGTCTATCAGAGAAAAATGACCAGGTACTACAATTCTAAAGTGAAGAGGAAGTCGTTTCGATTAGGTGATCTTGTGCTGAAAAGGGTTCTGCTATCAACGAACGAGTCTTGGGCCCAATTGGGAAGGCCCCTATCGCATCAGGGAAGAAGTCAGAACAGGGACTTACAAAATCTAATCCATGGATGGCAGGGTACAACCCCATCCGTGGAATGCTGAGTATTTGAGGAAATATTATCAATGAAAGTTGTAAATCCTTTTGTTTGTAATCCGCAGTAAATAAGAATGTCATTTTGCAACGGATTTCCTTGTGAAATTGTGCGGGCGTGAACTAGTTATAAACAAGATTTCAGCTAGAAGGCAGTCCCAAAAGGACCCCTTCCAATAGCGAAGTGAAAAGAACGTTTCCTTTACAAACAAGATTTGTAAAGGGGCCTCGGCATGAGAAGGCAACCCAAACTCCATGCCTTGGGAAGATACGCGAACTAGTTATAACGTCGGTACTTCAGCTAGAAGGCAGTCCCAAAAGGACTCCTTCCAATAGCGAAGTGAAAAGAATGTTCCCTTTACAAACAAGATTTGTAAAGGGGCCTCGGCATGAAAAGGCAACCCAAACTCCATGCCTTGGGAAGATATGATAACTAGTTATAACATCGGCACTTCAGCTAGAAGGCAGTCCCAAAAGGACCCCTTCCAATAGCGAAGTGAAAAGAACGTTCCCTTTACAAACAAGATTTGTAAAGGGGCCCCGGCATGAGAAGGTAGCCCAAACTCCATGCCTTGGGAAGATACGCGAACTAGTTATAACGTCGGCACTTCAGCTAGAAGGCAGTCCCAAAAGGACCCCTTCCAATAGCGAAGTGAAAAGAACGTTCCCTTTACAAACAAGATTTGTAAAGGGGCCTCGATATGAGAAGGCAACCCAAACTCCATGCCTTGGGAAGATACGCGAACTAGTTATAATGTCGGCACTTCAGCAAGAAGGCAGTCCTAAGAGGACCCCTTCCAATAGCGAAGTGAAAAGAACGTTCCCTTTACAAACAGAAGTGGTAAAAACAAAGATTGACATATTAAACGCGATGAATGAGAAAGAATAGGAAGACGTCACAATCAAAACTATAAACTTTGATAAGAGGTCAGAAGCACCAGGCATACACAAAATAAGGTCGTGTACTGTACGACGTAGTTCAGATACTTTCATTCTGCTTCGGATTCAGTATCATTACAACTACCCAAGTATTAGTGCTTAGAATTAAAGTTAGTTCAATCATGCGTTATAAGTCCAGTATGTGTACAGGGTAAAAAAGAGTAAAAAGATAGGGCAAAATCATAACTTTATTAAAGCAGAGAATTACACAAGGAGGGCTCCGCAGCCAAATTAAATAAAGCCAATCTTTCTATACATTGGGAGGAGGTGGAGGGTCAAAGGGCATGATGGAGTTCAGAGGTTGGACGTGGTGGATTTCAACCACATCGTCATCCAGATTGTCAGCAGGGAGGACCTCTTCAGCTGGGGTCTGAGGTTCAACTTCTTCCTCAAGGAACTCCTGCTTCATCTCCGAAGTATCGAAACCAGGATGTTTAGCCTCCATTCATTCGATCACCTCCCTATAAGCATACCTCCTCCAGTATATGGCAAAATTCTTGTACATCTCAGTGAGGTGGAAGTTGCTGATAAAACGTTTCTCCGCCTCGCTCCCAGCAACTTCAGCTTCTCTTCTTGCATCCTCAACTTCTTCAGTGAGACTCGATACTTGAGCAGTTAAGGTATCACTTTCAAGCTTCGCCTTCTCAAGATCTGCCTTTAAAGCTGCGTTTTCTTTATTGGCCTTCTCCAACGCTTCGGAGGTAATCCTTTGAAGAGCATCGGAGTTGTCCACTTTCCTCGTCATAGAAGCGACCTCCCCTTGACAAGTAAGAACCTCCTTTTTCAAATTTTCAATTTCGATCAAGGCGGAGGATAGCTTCGCAGTATCTTCAGAATGAAGCCTCTTCACCTCCTTCACTTCGGCCCTAGCTTTGTTAGCTTCTTCCTCTGCCTTATCCACCTTCTCTGCAGTGTTACTACTTTTTCCTTGCAAGTTTTTAAAGAGGGTTTGCACCTCTATGGCCGCCCAAAGGCCCTGGTAGCTTGTCCCACCAACACAGTGAGAACATTAGTGGCTCCAGCTTCTTCCATGAAGTTTTGCCACCTATCAGTCCAATATTTATAAAAATTGGAAGTGGCAGTTTGGACCTCTGCTGGGAGCATAGATAAGATCTACGGAGCCAATTCATCCTCCCTCTGAGTAGGGAGCAATCGGGTCCTAGCAGACCCAGGAGCTGAAGCTGCGCTGGCAGTCCTTGATTTTTTCATTGGGATGGACTTGGACGACTCCGCAGGCCTCTTCTGCCCAACTGGGGCTGCAGAAATAGAAGCCCCCAATAGCTTCTCCCCAACTGGGACTTCGGAATGAGGGGGTGGCACATCGGTAGAACCCCCTGTCCCATCAGTTCGGGGAATTCTGAACCTTTTCTTAGGCTCCTCCTCCACCACCTTCTTACCCTTGTCAACTGAAGGAGTGACCTCTTGTGAAGCAGCCTCCTTACTGACATTCTCAAGGTTTTCCTTCACCTTCTTTGCACCAGCAGAGGTGCCTTTCAAACCTTTCCTCCCTGCAGTGGAGGTGGCAGCAATAATTGTAGCCATGTCAGGCGTGGGATGCCTCCTCTTTTCAAAGTTCTCTACGCAAATAGTGAAAACCACGTAAGTGCACAAACGAACCAGGAAACGATGCAAAAAGATGATGCACTAAAAGACGATTACCTCGTTTAGTCATTAGCTGGAAGTCTTCGAACAACCGTTTCCCTACAATAAGCCTCTCGTACTCTCTCGACGAAGCAGGCCGAATGTAGATATCCTTCACAAGGTCAATCTCCCCTTTGGTCAACTCGAAGTGCTCAACCAAGTCTGCAAGCACGCAACAAATAGTTGGACAAATATTCAAATAAGAAATATAAAAGATAATAAAATATAGAGGCGGGAGGAAGCAAGTAAGATACGCTCAAGGGTGGGTCGGCACTCACTAGCTTTGGAATATGAAGTTGGGACTTTGACGTGGGGAATAGTGTCACCCTCCACCTCTTGCCATTTCCCTTTTACCTAAGACCGGGATTCTCTCCACCCTTTAATGGATGAGGGAAGCTCGACAACGAAAGGAGAGTGAGACCCCCATGGACACAAAGAATACCAACCCCGGGAGTCTCCTTTTCCAAGGGAACGAGGTTGAAGGAGGGTTTGAAGTATGTGAAGAGGCATGTCCTCACCCAAGGAGGTCTCCTTCCAGAGGAAGTATGAACCCACAAGTTGGGCCCACGCATTGGGACAAGCTGTGTCGGAGCAAGCCCATATAATCTAAGGACCGCTCGAAAAAATGGATGAAGGGGTAAACGAAATCCGGCCTTAAGAAGGTGCTCACTGATGGCTACACAACCCGACCTGGGATAACAGGCACGTTCTTCTAGGTACGAGGTAAGAAGCTCTATATCGTAAGGGATGCAAAACTGTTCCCTAAGTTTGACTAATCGTGTAGGGTTTTGGCTCGATTTAATTTTTGAGGCCCCCCACTTACTCTCCGAACCAGCACCCTGGGCAGGTGGATCAATTTCTTTGGCCATAACCAAGTCCCTAAGTTCTAAGGTCCTAATCAAGCTTACACCACACTCTTTGGCTATTTCGATAGCACTTATCGTACCAGGGGTCGAGGTCATATATAAAGAGGAAGCAAAAGAAAAATTAAATCTTTCTTTACCCAAGCACTTACAAAGGGAAAAAGCCACCGGTGAATAATGGCTGGAACGACGCTGGAAAGAGGAGAAAAATTAAAGGAGAAGAATACGGAGAAACCCGAGAATGCTTATGAAACTAAAAGAAAAACAAGGCTCCGTTGCCTTCATTTCGCCTTTTATAGGCGTAAGGAGTAAACCCCCACCGTTGGATTAGTGGCACGAGTAATCTAAACCGTCCAGAATAGAGTTAATCTGAACTATCCATTACTTCGGACGTTCAAACTTCTACGTCCCTGATGATCCCGTGATTCTCACGCGCCTAGATATGAGAGTAAAACAACTGGCGTGCAAAATTAGACTCATAATTGTGCATTAAAAGCGACGACGGTTGCGTGTATTGGGAATCAACTAGTCATCATTACAGTCTTGGGAACATACGAAAAGACGGCTAAATGTGGCCACGTGGCCACCCATGACTCCTGTATAATAAAATAGATAAAGCCCCCCTTATTTATCATATCCACTTCGGAAATAACGGCACCAAGATAATATTTGAAGAGTCACGCTTCAGAAGCCCATATTTCAAAGTCCATGCATTTACATAAATGGCAAATACATAGACTTGGGGGACTATTGTTACCCCATTAAAATGGGGCCATCATATGGATGACACGTGGCAGAAGTTCCAAAAACGAAGTGGATAGAGTATGGCAGAAGTCCTTCATTAGACGAAGTCCCTCAAAGGAGGACGTCACCAGCAGAAGTCCTTCCTTAGACGAAGTCCCTCAAAGGAGGACGTCACCAGCAGAAGTCCTTCCTTAGACAAAGTCCCTCAAAGGAGGACGTCGCCAGCAGAAGTCCTTCCTTAGACGAAGTCCCTCAAAGGAGGACGTCGTAAGCAGAAGTCCTTTCATAGACGAAGTCCCTCAAAGGAGGACGTCACCAGCAGAAGTCCTACCATAGACGAAGTCCCTCAAAGGAGGACGTCACCAGCAGAAGTCCTTCCATAGACGAAGTGGATAGAATGTGGCAGAGGCACTTCTCCATCCGAAGTCCTTTAGTTGCCTAATATCTTATTTACCGAGGTCCCTATAAGAAACAAATCCGAAGGATATCCCTGAGATGTGATTGACGTGATAACACACTTTAAGCCACCTTAATTAAATGTCAGTCAAAAGGAAAGGGGTGGCAGGGCAATGGCAGGGTAATTATCACCATAGTTAATGTCCTAAATGAGTGATGTGATGCTTGAATCAATGGGACGATGCCACGTGTGCTTGATCCAACGGCCGACAGCCCAGCTATTTCGTCTATAAATAGAGCCTCTTCTGATTGTAATAAGGATGTTGAATTTGAGATAAAGGAATATACACTTGAATTCTTCCAGAAAACATCATTTCGAAAATACTTGGCTCTTATGATTATTGTACTCTTTACAATATTATAAAGAAAAAGGGAAAAACCCATTACAAGATCTTTATCCATTCCGACACAAATATCGTCCGTTGGTATTCCGACTCGACGATTTATATACATTCTTCGATTGTCAACTCCGGTCAACTCGCCGAAATCCACGTGTCACGAGTCCGATATCGACATCTGTTGACAACATCTTTTTGGGGTCAACACAGTTGAACCGTTCAATAACTGTCCAGTTCGAATGGCTTTACGAGGAAACATTATTTGGTTCAATGTGTGAATTATTATTAAAAGTCAGTGAATTTTTTTTGTTCAATTTCCAATGGCATTGATTTAAACCTCGGCATCAAGCACGAAATTTCATTGCCTCGATCAATTTGGAAACATGTTAACCTTTATAATGTATTGTTTACAATATATAGCAAGATGATTTACTCTTTGTTTCAATTTTTTCAATTAAAATTATGGTTTAACAATAATGAGTTAATTGTTCCAATGGTCACTGAACTTAGGTTTATGTCCTTGATTGCTCATTGAATTTTAAAATGTCAAGTTTTGCTCACTGAACTTAGGTACATGTCTTCGTTTGCCCACTAAAGTTTAAAATATCAAGTTTTGGCCTTTGAACTTTGAAAAATGTTGTACGTTACTCACCAACATAACTTCTGTCTCAAATCTCTAACGGAATGAACACGTGACGTCCATGACCCATGATAAATAACAGAATTAACCAGTTATTATATTTCAGTTATCTTAAATTTTCCCCTCGTCAATTTAAAATAGCATTTCTAGTCTCTACACTTTATTTTCATGACATTTAATACCTATTACTCCAAAATGAACTTTTAATGGACCACTTTATTGACTAATTTTTAATATAGCACCACACGTGTGACCCTATATGTTGGAATTTTTTTTCAACAATCTTCCATTGGGCCATATATGTAATATTACAAATGCGCACATCCTTATGAGCTCAAAATTTTGGGATCATTATTAAGAATATTTTCAAATAATCTTGTCCATCAGTTATATTGATGTAGGATCAAAACGATTTTCGTCACACCAAATGACATAGATCAATCATGGGAGTGGAGCATGAAAATTACATGTTATGTGATCCAAACATATCTATTTTCAACTGGTCCAACCTTATTTCTTAAGTGAGATCAATGTTGAACATCATAATAGAATGAAATGAAATGAAATGAATACTTTATTTTTGTACGAAAAATTATCCAAATACACAAATGTGTCCAAAGCATAAAGCAATGAAAATACAAATTCCCACTAAAATATAATATCCTCAAGAAATACAACACCCATACAGCAGTGTGCTCATGAAAAACCTTGTATGGTAATCCCTTAGTAAGCGGATCAACAATCATGGAGTTTGTCCCAATGTGCTCTATGAAAATCTGTCAACTCTGTACTCTTTCCTTCACAACCAAAAATTTAATGTAAATGTGTTTTGACTTAGATGATCTCTTGTTATTGTTGGAATACAAAACTACAAAGTTATTGTCACAATATAACTTTAGCGGTCTTTCTATGCCATTCAGTATGCGTAGCCTAGTGATAAAATATCGCAGCCACATTCCATGGTTAGATGTCTCATAGCATGCTACAAACTCTGCTGCCATGGTAGAAAAAGCTATGAGTGTTTGCTTGGCACTCTTCTAGGAAATAGCTCATCCAGCTAGCAGATAGATATAGCCTGATGTGGATCTTCTACTGTCTTGGCATCCAGCAAAATCAGAATCAGAGTACCTTATGATCTCTAACTGATCTGATTTGTTATATGTGAGCATGATTCCTTTTTTCTCTTTAAATACCTTGTAACCATTTTGGCTGCTTTCCAATGATCCATCCCTAGGTTGCTTAGATATCTGCCCAGCATTCCAACAATAAATGCTAAGTCTGGACATGTACAAACTTAAGCATACATTAAACTCCCAACAGCTGATGCATAGGGAATCTTCTATATTTCCTTAACTTCAAAGTCATTTTGCGGGCATTGTGTTAGACTAAATTTATTTTCCTTAGTGACAAGGGTGTCACCTGGTTTACAATTTTGCATGCCAAACCTCTTAAGTACTTTATCAATATAACACTTTTTTGTGATAATCCAAGAATATCTCGAGAACGATCCTAGTGTATCTGAATCCCTAATACAAAAGAGGCGTCACCAAGATATTTCATCTCAAAATTCCTTGATAAATATTTCTTAGTCTTCTGCAATATGTCTATATCATTAGTGACAAGCTCTATGTCATTAACATACAAAATCATGAAAATATGCGTACTCCTACTGAACTTGTGAACACACAATGATCAACAACATTCATCTTAAAACCAAATGAGATAATTACTTGATGAAACTTGTAGTGCCATTGACAAAATACTTGCTTGAACCCATATTTGAATTTATTTAATTTGCAAACCATATTCTTTGGGTCTCTTGATACAAAGTTTTCCGATTGCACCATATAGATCGTCTCATCAATGTCGCCTGATAAGTGCGGATTTTGCACTTATTTATACCATTAAATTTAGATATTTGTGAGTTTTCATTAATATTTAGCTAATTAATATAGTTATATTCTATTTTGTAGGTGTTCCATTGCCAAAATCCCAAATTGGAGAAGAAAACGGAAGAAAGAAAAAAAAAAGGACCAAAAGTGCACAAAAAGATAAATTTGGGGAGCAAAATGCACAAGTCCCGAAAATTGGAGGACCTAGGCTGCAAAAAATGGAAAATATTGGATGGCCTTGCAGCTCCCGAGCTTCAGTCTGTGGCGCTGCGGCCCCCAGCCTCCCGGGTAGCGAGAAAAACGTATTTTTGACCCGTTTTCGACCTAAAACGCCTCCCATCTTCAACACAATTTAAATACAGTATTTTGGGGTCATTTCTAGTTCAAGAAAGGGTGGAGGAACAGACCACAAAAATGAGAGAAAACTTGGGAGCTCCATCTCTACAACCATGGTGATTTTGGGGAAGAAGAAGAAGAGAACTCCATTGATATAGAAGACCTCATCTTTCCATCTCTTCATCAATAAGATCTTCTTTTCTTTATCTTCATTTTTATCCATTTGTTGTATTATTTTGTTGGGTTTATGTTAATGCTCTATGGATAGATAAACATATGAGATTGATGGTTATTTTCTAACCCTAGAATGAGATTTAAATCAATTTGTGCTTTATTGTGTTCTTGAAATTGATGTGATTAATTCATTGTGTTTATGTGTTTATTGTTCTTTTCGGTTATTTAGCGGGCCAACTAGATGATTGAGTTGTTTACAATATTTGCTAATTTGAGATTTTTAGTCCGTAATTGCTAATTTGACCAAACCCTAGCAGCAACTACATTTTAATGGATTATGAGGAATTTTCTATTAAATGTAGGTGAATTATCACTTAAATTAACAAACCGATCTTGTGTATTTGTGCTTAATTCAATTCGACTCTCTCGTGTGAATGCTTTTGTTAAATTAATTCTAGCGATATTATCCTAGGTTATTTGATGATTAGAGTTGGGTAAAGAGCTTATTTTATTCAACTATAATCTAAGGAGAATTTGAGGTAATCGGGTTTTTGATTATTCTCGAATTGTTGTTAATCTTGAGAACGAAAATCTTTTGCGAACATTGAAAGTAAAATCATTCTAGCGGTGAAGAAGTACCCCTCGATCACATTTCCATCACTTTGTGTTTTTCATCATTTTAGTTCTTTGTCTTTTATATTTTTCGCTTCCTTAGTTTAATTAACCAACCAAACCCCCCATTTACTTATTTGTGTATTTTACTTTCTTTCCTTGTAATTGACGTAATTGAAAACAATCCTCTGCAGGAATGACCCTTACTTGCACATTACTACTTGAATGACAAATTTCACAAAAGTAAGGAAATATTTTGATGCCCTTTCGGGCATGTCAATTTTGGCACCGTGTCGCCGGGGATTATTCTTTCAATTTTGTTAATTGTAATACTTTCTTTTTATTTCGGTTCTCATTTATGTTGGTTACTTTCTTTGTGACTTAGGTTGTGATTGAGTGAAACGAACACGTCACACCACAACCTAGGAGCAAGAGTAGAGGTTTGTTATACAAGTAATTGAGATGAGAACAACTTCTCAAATTGAGCGTCAATTGTCCGATCTTGCAACTCTTGTACAACAAGTGGCTCTTGGGAATAGACGTCAAAATGCCTTTGAATAGGCGAATGTCATTGGGGGGCTATCAAATGCAACAGAGACATGGGTATGATCTATATGCCTACACTTATAATCATGGATTTAGTGATCACCCTAGTCTCGGTTATGAAGGAAATTATTTTACATCTACACAAGCACAATTTGATCATCCACGTGATTTCTATCAACAAGATCAACCACAATACCTCCAACCTAGTCAACAAACTCAAACTCAAAGTCCTAATATGTCTCTTGAGGATATGGTTAAGTCCTTGGCTTCGAGCAATCAACAAGCTCCACCTCAAAGCTCGGATATGTCCCTTGAAGAAATGGTAAAGTCTTTGGCCTCATACAATATGCAATTCCACCAAGAGACTATGAAAATTCAACAAGAGACATTTCAACAAGAAAAAGGACCTCAATCATGAGTTTGGAGACACAAATTAGTGAGTTGGCTGGCATGGCGGAGAGAATTGAGGCTCAAAGATCAGAAGAAATTCTTTCTCAAGAATTTAACTCGAGCGAAAATGTTAGTGTTGAGACACTAAGAAGTGAGGAGTGTTTAGATGAGGTACCAATTGAGATGGAAGATCATGTTGAAGAACCAACACAAGAAGAGAACTTAGCTTGTGAGAGCATTGTGGAAACCATGACATCACTTGAGCCATTACCGTGTAATCCACCAAGGTATAATCTTTCATGTACTACTATTCCAATTTCTAATGAGAAATTTTTATCTTTGGTGGTACAAGCTCCTATGTTTGAATTTATACTCTTTCCCGAACATTTGAAGTATAAAGAGTTGCAAGAAGGGAAAACATTACCGGAGATAGTTGCAAGGAACCTCACTATACTCCACAACCAACGGAGTACTTGAACCCCTTGCCTTTACTCTCTCTTGTTTTATTCTTAAGGGCTATATACAAATTAAATTTGTGTGTGATGATTTATGCTTGTTTGGTTGGATAGCCTTGCCGGCTTTGCTTTTAGTTGTTACATTGCTTTAGTTTATGGAATGTGGACATGAATGCTATATGTTGTTTATTTTCATCCACTTATTCCATGTTTGACTATTTATCGAGCATTTGAGTCATGAATTTCATCACACACACTTGTTGGTGGCACTTGAGGTCGTTTGAGGACTTAAATGACCATGTTAATGAAAATTCTTTGATCACTCTACCTATAAAAGGATAAGTTTGGGGGTGGTTGAGCCGGTGAAGGACATCATCTAGGATTGTATTAATTCCTTGCTCAAAAGATTGATTTTGTAGAGTGCTCTTGAACTTCAAATGATAGTTAGATGTTGTTTCTATCCCAATCGAAAAGAAAAAAAATTCTATAGGAAAAAGTTGCCTACCTTAAGGAGTGTGAGTCGGCGTTGAGTAATCTGGCCCTATGCATCTCCAATGTGTGGGAGACGATCTACCAATGAAGAAAGCTACCCTTAGGGACTAGAGCGTGAACTACCTACATTGGAAAAATGAAGCAAAAGAAAATGGATGCTATATCCTTAGTTGCTATTTAGAGATTGATGATTGTGTGTGATTTGCCTAACGATAAGTTTGTAGTTTTAACACTCAAAATTTTTATGGTGAATTAATACATGACTAGATGGTCTAATTTTCCAGTTCGATCCAACCAAATTTGAGAAGGAAAGATTGAGTGATTTGAGAGCAACCCTATGTTTTCGACACCTTGAGGCTTTAGCGAGAATATCAAGTTTGGGGGAGTGCGCAATCCCACGAGCGAGATAGAAAAATTTGACCATTTTGAGGGTCGGGAACACTACCAACTTGTGTAATGCGATGAATTGGAATGACAACACACACACACATGAGTCAAGCATGGTGTAAGTTCAAAAGGCGTTTGTTGAGGCATTTTTGTGTGCATTCCATAAGTTATTAGCATATGTGAGAATTGGGAAAAAGTGGCAAACTATCAAACCTTGAAGTTTTCGTTATTATATAGTATTGTCTTTTGACTTTTATTTATGTGTTTGCATACTTGTTTGTATAGTTTTGTTCGAGAACAAACAAAGATTTAAGTTTGGGGATGTGATAAGTGCGGATTTTGCACTTATTTATACCATTAAATTTAGATAAATGTGAGTTTTCATTAATATTTAGCTACTTAATATAGTTATATTCTATTTTGTAGGTGTTCCATTGTCTAAATTCCAAATTGGAGAAGAAAACGGAAGAAAGAAAGAAAAAGAACCAAAAGTGCACAAAAAGATAAATTTGGGGACCAAAATGCACAAGTCCCGAAAGTTGGAGGACCTAGGCTGCAAAAATAGAAAAGATTGGATGGCGCTGCAGCGCCACTGTAGCAGCGCTGCAGCGCCCGAGCTTTAGTTTGTGGCGCCGCGACCTCCCGGGTAGCGAGAAAAACGTATTTTTGACCCATTTTCGACCCAAAACGCCTCCCATCTTCAACACAATTTAAATACAGTATTTTGGGGTCATTTCTAGTTCAAGAAAGGGTGGAGGAACAGACCACAAAAATGAGAGAAAACTTGGGAGCTCCATCTCTACAACCATGGTGATTTTGGGGAAGAAGAAGAAGAGAACTCCATTGATATAGAAGACCTCATCTTTCCATCTCTTCATCAATAAGATCTTCTTTTCTTTATCTTCATTTTTATCCATTTGTTGTATTATTTTGTTGGGTTTATGTTAATGCTCTATGGATAGATAAACCTATGAGATTGATGGTTATTTTCTAACCCTAGAATGAGATTTAAATCAATTTGTGCTTTATTGTGTTCTTGAAATTGATGTGATTAATTCATTGTGTTTATGTGTTTATTGTTCTTCTCGGTTATTTAGCGGGCCAACTAGATGATTGAGTTGTTTACAATATTTGCTAATTTGAGATTTTTAGTCCGCAATTGCTAATTTGACCAAACCTTAGTAGCAACTACATTTTAATGGATTATGAGGAATTTTCTATTAAATGTAGGTGAATTATCACTTAAATTAACAAATCGAGCTTGTGTATTTGTGCTTAATTCAATTCGACTCTCTTGTGTGAATGCTTTTGTTAAATTAATTCTAGCGATCTTATCCTAGGTTATTTGATGATTAGGGTTGGGTAAAGAGCTTATTTTATTCAACTATAATCTAAGGAGAATTTGAGGTAATCGGGTTTTTGATTATTCTCGAATTGTTGTTAATCCTGAGAACGAAAATCTTTTGCGAACATTGAAAGTAAAATTATTCTAGCGGTGAAGAAGTACCCCTCGATCACATTTCCATCACTTTGTGTTTTTCATCATTTTAGTTCTTTGTCTTTTATATTTTTCGCTTCCTTAGTTTAATTAACCAACCAAACCCCCCATTTAGTTATTTGCATATTTTACTTTCTTTTCTTGTAATTGACGTAATTGAAAACAATCCTTTGCAGGAATGACCCTTACTTGCACATTACTACTTGAATGACAAATTTCACAAAAGTAAGAAAATATGTTGACGCCCCTTTTGGGCATGTCATCGCTATTGAAAAACGCTGTCTTAACATCTATCTGATGTAGCTCAAGGTTAAAGTGCGCAACAGGTGCCATAATTGTCTTTCGTTGACACTGGAGAGAAAATCTCTTAGAAGTCGATGCCTTTCTTTTGGGTAAAACCTTTAGCCACAAGAGGAGCCTTATATCGTTTCATATTACCTTTCGAATCCCTCTTGATTTTAAAAATCCATTTGCAACCAATGGGCTTTTCACCGTCTGGTACGGAGATAAGATCCTAAACTTTATTGTCTTGCATAGACTTATACTCTTCAGCCATGACATCAATCCACTTTTGAGAGTTAGAACCCTGCACGGCCTGATGGAAATTGATTGGATCATCTTCCACCACTCCATTTTCCTCATATTCTGGGAGAAATACTATAAAATCATCCGGAATAGCATTTTTCCTTTCTCTCGTCGATTTTCTTAATAGCATTGGTTCTTGAGATTGTTGAGTTTGTACTTCTAGAACAATTACCTCATTTTGAATGGGAGGTTCTTCAACATTATCTTATTGAGGTTCTGGATATACTTTTTGATCAATGATAGGTATAGAAACCTGTACATTGTCAAAACCAATAGTAGGAATCGAAATCGATCCTTCCTCAACTTCTTTCTCAAAGACAATGTCTGTAACTTTATTTCTCCCCCAAACTCAACATCCTCAAAAAATGTTGCAGTTCCCGTTTCAAAAATTGACTTAAGTGTCGAATCATAAAAGTTATAGCCCCTAGAATGGTCAGAATAACTAATAAAGTAGTAGCTCACTGTTTTGGAGTTCAATTTCTTTTCATTTGGCCTATAAGGACTATCCTCAACTGGACATCCCCAGATGTGAAAATGCTTTAGACTAGTCTTCCTGCATTTCCAAATCTCATAAGTTGTTTTGATAGCAACCTTAGTTGGTACTCTGTTCAGAAAAATATATT
Source organism: Osmanthus fragrans (assembly GCA_019395295.1). NCBI lineage: Eukaryota > Viridiplantae > Streptophyta > Magnoliopsida > Lamiales > Oleaceae > Osmanthus > Osmanthus fragrans. The sequence goes on from CM033345.1 coordinate 25,982,114, forward strand.
AAAAACCAACCCTGGCGTCGACCCGAAAAAAATAAAGGGTCGAATCGATGTCAAACCGGGGTTGAACCCGATTCAAAGTAAATACAAATTCATTTTTGTTATTTATATTTATTATTATATAATTAGTTTTGACGTTTCAAAAATTAACAATTAATATATTAAAATAATTTACTTTGTTAGAATTAAAATCTTTAGAGTTTATAGAAAATGATGTCTAACATTATTATTTTAATAATGAAGTGAATTTAAATTAAATTAAAAAATTTATAATAAATAAAAAAAAACTGAGGAGAGCACTATAATTTTAATTTTTTTGGGAACCAAAATGAAATGAAAATAGAAAGGAAGTGGACAAAACCAATTGACATCCAATCCCACATCGATTTTTTTTCCTTGTAATTCAAAGTTTGGGTGTCCATAATATGTAGCAGACATCTAAATTTTATTAATGGGCATTGACTTTTAATTTATGAGCCCAAATTGAAGTTAAAAAGTTTGAGATTAAAATTTTAAAAATCGAAAAAATCGGTTTTGGTTCACCTGTTACCGACTAAATCGATCGGTTCAATGGGTTTTTAGTGATTTTGTTATATCCGGTTAATAACATATGATCAGTATCAAGCAAATATAGGTTATCATATATACGTAATAAACCAGTACCAATAACATTGGAATTTAACGAAAGACTAAACTAATTGTTTCCAAATGAATAATAGTATCCAGATTTGTCTAACAAAGAAATAGAAATTAAATTCCGTCTAAAAGACGATATAACAAAACTGTCTTTCAAATCCAAATAATGACCAGTTCCTAATAACAACCTAAAAGTGCTTATTACATCAATTTCCACTGATTTGCCATCACCCACATAGATGTATATTTCACCATTATTTAGCTTTCGGTAGCTCAGGCAGCCCTGCATAGAAACACTTATGTGAGTAGTAGCACCAGCATCGAACCACCAAGTATTTCTAGGTACTGAAGCTAGATTAACATCAGAACAAACCAAAGTAAGAATTGTACATTTCTTTGCACATCAAGCGTGATATTTGGTAGTCCTTCTTCACATGTCCAATCTTATTGCAAAATAAACAAGCCCCACTGTTTTCTTGCCGTTTCTTTTGTGCTGGACCCTTAGGAGCAGTTTCATATTCCTTCTTCATTTTCTTGCCCTTATCCTTAGAAGTACTTGCTAAGTGAGCTCTTTAAGTTCTTTCTTGTTTCAACATTTCTTCCTTTTGCACATAATATGAAATGAGCTCATTTAGAGATCATTTCTCCTTCTAACAGTTATAACTGACCTTAAATTGACTGAATTGTGTAGGGAGAGAGATCAATACCAAATGTACGAGCAAGTCATCAAACAACTCGAGTTTTAGCCCCTTAAGTTTTGAAACAATGTGAGATATCTCCATGATGTACTCCCTTATATTCCCCTTGCATTTATACTTCATTGAAATCAAGATTTGCAAAAGTGTGATTGTTTCAGCCTTATCAATTTTTGCAAAACATTTCTCAATTTCGACAAGGAACTCATTGACATTAGTTATTCCTTTGAATACTACACCTCTAAAAGCTTCCGGAATGTCGTGCTTAATGATCATTATATTCATGCAATTTGAGTGATCCCATTTCTCAAAGTTCCTCTTGTCATGAGGTGAACTTTCTTCCGTGAGAGGAGTAGGTTGCTTAATCCAGAGTACAAGGTCTAGATCCATGCAGCCAAGAACAATCAATGTGTTCTCTTTTCAATCCTTGAAGTTTGTCCCATTAAAAATAAGAATAGAATTAACATTGGCAGATGTAGTAGTAACAGATGAATTGGCTGTATAGAGAACAAAATAGACAAATAACCATGCTTACATCAATATCCACACTTAAGATACCTAGCACATCATTAATATCAAGTCATTAGATAGTAATATTATTTGCAAGTAGTACTCTTGGTGTAGTGATCAAATATTGACAACAACTTTTGTCAAATAATAAATCCCTCTTTGGATTGATTTATTATTCACATGAAAACCTTATAATTGTCACACATTCACCACAAGTGTGTGTTCAATTCGGTCAAATATTAATCTTCCTTTGGGCCGGGTAATAGCCGCATGAACAAGCACGCATACAAACATCTAAACATCACAAACAAACTAATCTATACAAGAGAGGTCACTTTGGTATTAAAATCAAGCCACTTTCACGTGGTATTATTAGTATCAAATTCAACAATTGCTAAAATTGTTAAATTCGGAAACACCCAAAAAATAAAAAAACATATAAATATGCCAAATTCCATAATAACATTAAGGAAGATCAAATAACCCAAAAAATCAGAATTGCTAAAAACTTTATTTTTTACAATTTCTCAAAGATTCAACAATAGAGCCGCTCTAATACCAATTATAGGAATTGAAAAGAATTAACTTTTCTCTCAAAACTTTCATCAAACCCTTTCATATGCATATAAATCCTCCATGTTGAAATCAAAGAGAAGATTGGAAGCAAAAACATACATTGATCCATAGATGTGATTACTTGAGCGAGGTATAATCTTCCAACATAGTTCCTTAGGAATTTTTCTATGTTAATGAGGATGCAGAGAGATGAAAAATCATGTTCAATTGAGAACCATGACCCATGATAAATAACTGAATTAAACAGTTATTATATTTCAGTTATTTTAAATTGGTCCATCATCAATTTAAAATAACCATTTTGGTCTTTATACTTTATTTTCATCACAGTTAATACCCATTAGTTCAAAATTAACTTTAATGGATCACTTTATTGACTAAGCTTTAATATAACACCACACATTTTAATATATATACATGTGTGGCCCCATACATTGGAATTTTTTCCAACACGATAGAGTTCCTACAACCTATCAATATAATTCACAAGATGAGGCTTGCAACTTCAGGTACACCATAGCGCACAAGAGACACATAGAATGAAGTTTTTGCAAACTATAAATTGTAGACAATCTTTGATTTTGGATGCCCCTCATTGTGAGAGTTCTTCAGAATATATTGGGGCTCTTAGCCCATTACATTGCTAATTACAATGCTGATTATCAATTATCCATAATCTAAGCTAGTAAATTAGGAAGACTTATAACTATACAAATGTGTCTTTATATAGTACAATCAGGCCACAAATAGAATGTTTAGTTATGGCAATGTTATATTTTATATGTCCTGATTGATATCCCCCTCAAATTGATGCTGGGAGATCAAGAAGCATCAATTTACCCACAAGGAATTGATGGTGCTATCTTGTCATGGCTTTGGTAAACACTTTTGCAATATGAACGTCAGTGGACATATGAGGAAGAGAAATAACACGGTTGTCCAGAGCTTCCCAAGTGGAGTGACGTTCAACTTTAATATGCTTTGTACACTCATGAAACACTGTATTGGCAGCAATCTAAATAGTACTAATATTATCGGCATGGAGAAGAGTAGGGTCATACCGTATTTCAATGACTTTTGAGTGAAATATGGTAAGAACCACAGAAAATCGGTAAGCTGATTAAGTGAAATCCGGTAAGTGCAAGGAATCTTCGGTAAGCACACCAAATACGGTATTTTCTGTCTAAATCCGGTAAGTTCTATAACACTAAATCCGGTAAGTTAAAACTAAATCCGGTAAACTCAAATCTTTCACTCCTCTTCGAACCAAAAATCCAACAAAATCACACTACTGCAAGTTGTCCCCTAGCTTTCACTCATACAATTCAGCCTAAAGAGGTAAATGATACACAGAATTTACATAGATAGCAGAACAATTCGAACTCCAAAACATATAATCTGGATTGGAAAATTTATCCAACTTCTCATGGGCTCATAATCAGGATCAGGAAAATTAGGTTCAAGGAAACTCATCACGATTTCAGTAACTGTAAGAGAATATGTTATCTTTGGAGGATCTACTAGTTCAATACATCACAAAGAATGAGACCACATTCCAAAATTTGCAAGCCTCTATTAAAAATTTGAAGCAACAAAGAAAAGAATCCCAGTACGAGCTTATGTACCGCCATTCCATTCCCTCAAAGGCTTCAAAAGCAGCCAAAAGAGGAATATGTTCTGGCAATTTAGCTGTCAGAGATCAGTATAAAAAGGAAAGATACTGAGGATAATTAGGTACCTACCACGGATGAGGAACAAGTGATTTACTCTGAAGAATCAACAAAGTTTAATGAAGATGAACATTTAGACAGTGAACATGTTAAGGAAATTATTTCTGTCAATTCATACATACTTCCAGTCCCGTTTCCTCAAAGGTTGTTGAGAAACAAGTTGAAAAAACACTTTGCAAAATTATTGGATAACCAATGAAGCTTCATATCAACATTCCTTTCATTGAAGCAATCATACAAATTTCAAATTATGCAAAGTTTTAAAAAGAGATGTTTACTAAGAAGATAAAGCTGCCAGACATGAAATAGTAGCATTATCTGAAGAGTGCAATGAAATCGTGTAATATAAGCTTCCCCCTAAGTTAAAAAAATCCATAGATTTTCACTTTACCTTGCTCCATAAGAAATTCTTATAATATTAATGATTTGATTGATTTTGGAGCAAGTATTAATCTAATTTCACTATCTTTTTATAGAAAATTGGTTAGAAATAGCCAAAAAGCAACTTCAGTAACCCTAGTACTAGCCGATAGGTCAATCAAATATCATCAAATAGTGGTTGAGGAAATGTTCATCAAAGATGAGATTTCATATTCCCAGTTGATATTATTATCCTTGATATAAGAGAAACTCAGCACATGCTAGTGATCTTAGGAAGACCATTATTAGAAACCGGACATGCACTAATGGATTTTGAAAAATGTGAGATAATCTCGAGAGTGGAAGAAACCAATAAAGCTTTAGTATGAATACTCTACTCAAGCAACCTGCTTACCTTGAGGAATACAAAAAGATAAAGAATAAAAAAAATGATGATTATGGAAATCAACGCTACAAAAAAGAATTAGTGGACTAGTTGGAGCATTTAAGGACCAGATTGGTAACCTGAAGGTTTGAAGGGCCAAAGATGAAGCAAGAAGTATCCGCTAGTGCAATCATTGCAAGGATGAAAATTCCCTTTGTAAACCACCATACATAGCCAAAACAACAAAGTCAAGCTAATGACTATAAACAAACACTTATTGGTAGGTAACTCAATTTCTTCGTTTTTATTTATTATGCTTTTCAGACAATAGGATTAGTAAATTTTATTGCTTTTAGTAGTTAAGGCATCTTTATCCACATATTTCCCTATATGTTATGATGTGATTGAGCTTAATATGAATTATTTCATATTATTAATGATTGATTTCTCTTTATTTTATAGGAACATGACAATTGAAAATATATAAACTAACCCTCGACAAGGGAAATGACAAACCCATTTGGATCATCTATCTCTGATAATTTCGTTCCAACTTAGCCTCCATTATCAGGTATACATTCATGCATTCCCTTCTTTACCCTTTTATTTTACTTGACGGTAATTTGAGACATTAAGGACAACACTTGATTTTAAGTTTGAGAGTGATAAAAATATTGAGTTTTTATTATTTCTTTTATGTGATTGTAATATTTATTGCTTTATATATAACAAAATAGAAAACATTGGAAAAACTTTAAAAATTTCAAAAATGCTTTTTGTTTAGTTTGTTTGCTTGTGTGAGTTAGTTAACCTTGCTGACAATGATGAATATATTTGGAACTATTTGTTTGTTTATGACTTGTGAATAAGTTGCATTCTTAGATTAATTAATACTTATCCATGTGGAAATTGATATTTATTGCTCCGGTGAATTATGTTTTACATTGTGAAAGAATGTGTTGATTCATATCTTGAATAGGTTGGAACTTCGATGCAAAACCAAAAACCATTATTTTATACATCCTTGGACCAATTTTAACATAGTTTGGGGTGATTGAATAGGTGGGAAAATGTTGAGATGAATGGGGATTCCATGTGTGAAAAATCATTATCACTAATGAGATGAAAATTAGATGAAAATTTTATGTTAGAGGTCGATTTTTAAGAATGAGATTTTAATGAGGGGCATTGAACTAATCATTACATGAAAAAGGGAAAAAGATATTATGATTCGTGAGTGAAAACTACCGTATTAAAGATCACAATAAGGACACTTATTAAAAATACCAAAAAGAAAACTAAAAAAGGGATCAAGTTAGTGCATGAAACAGAATACGCGTTGCATACTTGAAAAAGTAGAAATATATTATGATCCGTGAGTGAAAACTACCCTATTTAAGATCCCAATAAGGACACTTGTTAAAAATTCCAAGAAGAAAACTCAAAAAGTGATCAAGTTAGTGCATGAAACAGAATAAGCATTGCACACTTGAAAAAACAGGTACATGAAATGGAAGATGAACTACATTCATTGATTAAGCTCCAAACACCTATTTGAAAGAATTAGACCTTCGACAATTATTAGTCTAGTTGATTCTTAGAGTTTAAAGCAATCAAAATAAAGAAGAATCCTTATTTATTAAGATATTGATTAGAAATTAGCGAGATGTATCTAAACTAGAGAGGGTGAAGATTAATATATTAATTCAACATTAATTCACACATTGGGAGTGAAAGAAGAATAAGTTGGGGGGTGTGTGTATCTTACAAGTGAACAAATAATATATTTGACCCTTAAGAGTCAAAAATTGAAGTAACTTGTGAATTTATGATGTTTTACTTAATTCTTCACATATGCCACACATCAATTTTACAGTGTATAAGTAGAAATTGATTTTTGTATTGTGATTTTGAAATTGTTTATAGATTTGATACAATGGTTCCAATCCCGAGACAAACGATAGGTTAATGACCAAAAGTATTTCATGCTTGCTTGTGGAGATAAGTTATAGTTTTGTTTGAGAACAAATAAATGTTCAAGTTTGGGTTTGTTTGATAAATGCAATTTATACACTTATTTAGGTCATTAAATATAGACTTAAAGTGTCTTTATGATTAATTATGGCCAAATGTCGTATATTTATTGTTTGTTAGGTAAACTTTAATGAATTGAAGTGAAATTGGAAGAAAGAGAGAAAAATAGGCGGAACCTGATGATTTTCAAAGTTTGGGGACCAAATTGTAAATATTCGATAGTTGATTCGGACTACAAAATAGTGATTAAAGGTCATACTGAATTAATTGGACAAGAATGGAAACCAAAGGACTCAAATTTCACTAAGTAAGGACTCAATTAAACGGAGGATAAAAGGTTGGGGACCAAAATGCTAGTCCCTAAAACAACAGGAGGCATGAACGCACTGGCCAAAATTCAAAAATCAAGGCTGATTTCAATTAGCAATGTGTGCATACCAAGAAATATGGCCCAAATTCGGGACAAACGATGAGCTTTCCTTATTTCAATCAATCTCTTATGAAAACCATCTTGGCGTGTTTCTTGCCCTAAATTGAGTAGTTATTGTTGAAGTTGTGACACTTTTGTTGTCATCTAACCAATGTTTTGTTTCTTCATTTGATTACATGTTTTTGGTTAGCCTAGCTTATGTTATGATAGAAAGTTAGGCAGCTTTTTCATCTACTTTATGTTAAAGTACTTGTGTCAAGTATTGTCTAGTTTAGTAGGTAATATGATAAAGTTATTTTTAAGCATGTTTTGTAAGTATCTCTTGGCTATTTATACAGCCATGTAAGTCCATTAAAATTAAATAAAATCATCCAAGTTTCTTCATTTCTTGTTTGTTCTAGAAACTCTGTGAAATTTCATGTTTCTGTGACTTACCGAATATTTAAGCCAAAATACCCTATTTTAGTGACTTTGAGTGAAATACGGTAAGTGTCAAAGAAAATCGATAAGCTACTTAAGCCAAATCCGGTAAGTGCAAGGAATATTCGATAAGCACCACAAAATACTGTAATTTCTGTCCAAAACCCGTATGTTCAATTTATTGAAATCCGGTAAGTGTAAAACGAATCCGTTAAGCTCAAAATCTCTACTCTTCTTTGAACCAAAAAAATCCAAAATGGTATTAGAGCCTTAAAAACTGATCTTTGAGGTAGAAGAAAATGTTGAGAGAAACAGAAACTTCGGAGGGAAAACAAGTAAGAAACCTTTCATAAAAAACCTTTCTTAAACATGGCTTCAACAAGTTTTTTAGCACCCCTTCCTTCAGTGGTTAATGGTGAGAACTATGATTTTTGGGTTGCAAAGCTGAAGGTTTATCTCAAAGCCTATGACCTGTGGGAAACTATAGAAACAGGGGTTGAACCTCCACCATTGAGAGCAAATCCAATTGTTGCTCAGATCAAACAGCACAATGAGGATGTTGTAAAAAAGTTCAAAGCCTTGTCTTGCATTCAATCAGCCGTCTCTGATGGAATCTTTACCAGGATCATCACATGTGAAACAGTGAACGAGGCCTGGGATAGATTGTAGGAGGAGTTTAGGGAAAATGCAAGGACAAGGAAAATGCAAGTCCTTAACCTCAGAAGGGAGTATGAAGCATTGAAGATGAAGAAGGATGAATTTGTTAAGGAGTATTCAGATAGATTGATGAAAGTGGTATTCAGATGCAATTCAGCTCAACTAGAGCCTTCAAACTTTGCTGAGGCAGAAAAATCTGAAGAATGGAAGGATGCTATGAAAGAGGAGCTAAGCATGATTGAGAAGAACAAAACATGGGTGCTAGTTGAGTGGCCAAAGAATAGAAATGTGATAGGTATCAAATGGGTGTACAAAACTAAATTGAACCTTGATGGTTCAATCAACAAGTTCAAAGCAAGGCTTGTTGTGAAGGGATATGCACAACAATTTAGCATTGATTTCACAGATACTTTCGCACCAGTAGCAAGGTATAAAACAATCAAATTATTGTATGCTATTGCTGCTCAAGGAAGTTGGAAAATTCATCAGTTGGATGTTAAGTCAGCCTTTCTGAATGGCTACTTAAATGAGGAAATATATGTTCAACAGCCTGATAAACGGTTTTATAGTGTCTGGAGCAAAGGATAAAGTCTATCAGTTGAAGAAGGCTTTGTATGGTTTGAAATAGGCTCCAAGGGCCTGGTACAACAGAATTGATGATCATCTGAGCAGTCTGGGTTTTAGCAAAAGTATTAATGAACAAACACTTTACATCAAACGTCTTGAGGAAGAAGTGATTGTCATTTCTTTGTATGTTGATGATCTACTGATAACCAGCAGCAATGAAGCTCTAATTGAGCAAGTAAAGGATGAAATGAAGCTAGCTTTTGAGATAACTGATCTTGGAAATTGCAGTATTTTCTCAGCATGGAAATAACTCAAATAAGAGACACATGAAGGAATTTTTGTGTGCCAAAGAAGATATGCTAAGGAGATACTAAAGAAATTTAGCATGGAAAATTGCAAGGAAGTAAGCACACCCTTAGTTCAAAACTTGAAGCTGATGAAGGATGATAGAAGCAAGAAGACCGATGGGAAGTCTTTTGTATTTAACCATCACTAGACCTGATATCACCTATGCTGCAAATTTGCTTTCCAAATTCAGGCAAGAACCAAGTGAATTGCATTTTCAAGCTGTTAAGAGAGTTCTTAGATACATCAAAGGAAATGCAGAAATGGGAATTTGGTATAGAAAGTCAGAAAATCAGAAATTGGTTGGCTATACAGATAGTGACTGGGATATAAAGATCATTTCTGGTTATGCTTTCTATTTGAGACCAAATATTATCTGCTGGAATTCAATGAAGCAAAAAATGGTTGCTCAATCAACTGCTGCGGCAGAGTACATTGTAGCCTCAGAAGCAAAAAATCAGGCCACCTGGTTAAGAAAAGTTTTGGAAGATCTTAACTATAAGCAAGCTGATGCAACTATGATTTACTGTGATAATCAGTCATCAGTTGCTATGGTTAAAAATCCGGTGTTTCATGGCAGAACAAAACACATAAAAATCAGGTATCATGCAATCAGGGAAGCTCAAGAACACTCTGAAGTGAAGTTGATACATTGATGTTCTGCTGATCAATGTGCTGATATATTAACAAAATCATTGACAAAGGAAAGATTTGAAACATTAAGAATATGCCTTTGTGTTTCCAACAAAAGTGTCAAGAAGGAGTGTTGAAGTTGTGACACTTTTGTTGTCATCTAACCAATGTTTTGTTTCTTCATTTGGTTACATGTTTTTGGTTAGCCTAGCTTATGCTATGATAGAAAATTAGGCAGCTTTTTCATCTACTTTATGTTAAAGTACTTGTGTCAAGTACTATCTAGTTTAGTAGGTAATATGATTAAGTTATTTTTAAGCACGTTTTGTAAGTATCTCTTGGCTATTTATACAGCCTTGTAAGTCCATTAAAATTGAATGAAATCATCCAAGTTTCTTCCTTTCTTGTTTGTTCTAAAAACTCTGTGAAATTTCATATTTCTGTGACTTACCGGATATTTAAGCCAAAATACCGTATTTCAGTGACTTTGAGTGAAATACGGTAAGTGTCAAAGAAAACCGATAAGCTACTTAAGCAAAATCCGGTAAGTGCAAGGAATATTTGGTAAGCACCACAAAATACGGTAAGTGTAAAACGAATCCGTTAAGCTCAAAATCTCTACTCCTCTTTGAACCAAAAAATCCAACAGTTATAAATATAGGGCAAACATTTAGGGGATCTCTCTTTAGCCTCTTATACCATATCGTATCACAAAAGTCATCAAGAACAAGAGATACATTCATATATTTTGGAAGAAAAGATCAAAACCTAGCAAGGAATCCAAAAGAATGAACATTAAGAAATTGAAAAAACAAAGCTTGGGATGGATTGAAGATCAAGAAAAATAAATAGAGTCCACATCTCCTTCTTGTATTTATAAATTTCGGGTGATGATTTTTCAATTTTATTGTTGTTTTATCATTAGAATCATGCTAGGTTTAGCTTTTTCATTGTATTGAACGAAGATGAAACCTAAGTTTTCATATTTTTAATTCAAAGACTAGTAATTTAGTATTTATGTATGATTCTTGATTAATTTTGCATGCTTTATTGCATTATTTAAATGCTTGCGAACCATAATAGTTGCTTGTTGTAGTGTTAGGAGGTTCAGAATAAGTTAGAACTTTGCAAGGTTAACATACAGACAATGTATATTAGGAATAATGTGTGTGGTGTGTACAATCACCTAGATAATCATGTAGTTGAATATGTTACTTTGCATGAATCAAGAATAATAATATGATCAAGCTGCGCTTAGAATATGTTTAACTTACCTTGAAAGATTAGATAAAATTGAATTATCAATTGTCATGAATGTATAAATATCACTAACTCCATAGGTTGCAAATTGAAAATAGGATAACAAAAGGTGGATTAAAAGTCCAAAACAATCATCCCATTATTCATAAAAAGAATTTTTGGTGAAAATAAAATAGTTTAGACTTAGAAATAATTAAAATCAAATCTCTTTTGTTACATACATTCAGATTTGATCGCAAACTAACACAATTTATTTAAGACTTATTACTTGTGGGATAATATTCTACTCACTACAATTATTACTTGTGAATGATCTCGTACGCTTGTAGATTTTACACGAACATAGGGCAGAGATGAAGAGGTAGTAGAAATTTTTTCACGTTTGAGGCAACTGTATTCATTAATATTGAAAATGAGACAGTCAAATAAAAATAATTATTTGTGTTGATTATGTATAGGCAAATAAAAAATAAAATGTAAAGGTGTATTAGCAATTTTCAATAAGGAAAAAAAAAATACTGGTCCCCAAAATTTAGCGGAATATTAGTTTTAAAATATCAATTATTATTTGTAGACAGGAGAACTCCGGTCTTTAATCAAGAACTTAAAACACTACCAAAACCAAAAGCAACAAGGAACAACGTTTTTAAACTTGACTTAGATATTGATTCAAAACAGATAAAGGATCATGACTCAAGAGATTGAACAAAGGTTAAGCAAGATGAGAAAACATAATGAATTAAATAAAGTGTTTCACTAATTCAGTTTGATAAATTGTTTAATTTTTTTATAAAATAAGACTTTGCCTAATTCTTATGCCAAATAATAAATTTAAGAGCATCTCCAACTAACTCTTAAGCATCTTTATATTTAACCCTTGTTTGGCCCCATTTATTAAAACTTATTTTCTCTCGAACTAATTTTCAATCACACATTGTATATGACTTATAACTTTTATCAAGTTTTCAATAACACATTTCATCAACTTTTATCAAAATCTACTAAAAATATTTTTTTATCCAAACCAAATTGGGGCTTAAAGAGTAATATTTTTTTTACACTCCTAGAAACTTCGTAGTTTTTGCTCTTTGTTTTACTTTTCAAACAATATACGAAAGAGAAAGTATGTTTGGCTCTCAAAATATAGAGTGCATGATCCACTTTTTAATTTTAAAAAGTAAAAATAGAGTCTATTGGATTTGGACCCTTATTTTAAGTTATGACTTTTCAAAATAAAGAGCATTCCATTTTTAAAGAGATTCATAAAAATACTCTAACAATATACATGTTGATAAGTAAAATCTAGAACCAATCTCAAATCTTTATTTGTTTCTGTTTGAGCACTCACGTGTTAGAAAACCTCTCAACTTTGCATGCCCTCCCCGTGGTCTCCCTTTGTGGAGTACGACCTTGGGGAGGCCACTAGAGTCCCAAGTAAGTTTTCAACCATTTTTATGGGTAAATCTATCTGTACAGGGACCGTTGATAGGAAACTTTACAGGTGCTGAGATAACAATACATGTATGGCTGCCATTTTCTTGACCAACTACTGCCAATGAAAATCTGTAAGTGTCTTTTGTGTACAAAACCCTATCCAATTGCCTTGTACACATAGCATAAATCCACTTCTATTTTGACTTTTCTGTTTTGGTATATTCCACTAAGTCGTCAACCTTTCAACAGGTGTTGGTGACCAATATCTCAACCTAACATTTGTTACAGTAATGTTTCCTGCCTATTAAAATCGTGGCACTAATGTCTGTTAGACAAAATATCGATCCAGAAAAATTATGCGGAAAATAATTGGATCGAAAAGAGAGAAGGATCGCAGGGATCGAATGTTACCTCCGGCCATTGATGTTGTTATAGATTGTTCTCTTTTGATGAGATCCCGGGTAGGAGAATCGCATGAAACTCGTAGAATTAGTTTGAAAACACCAGGAAAGCCTAAATTCAGGTTGTAGACGATAGGATATCGACCCCAGTCTCACGAACAAGAACTTAAGGTAAATTAAACCTTAAACACGTTGATGTGCGGAAACACTATGCTCGATTTGCGAACGCCACAAAGGGTGCCTAATTCTTTGATAAGTTCTAAGGGTTGAACGCCACAAATATAACAATATTTAATAAGTTTGATAAGGTGTTCTATAAAGAACATTGGAGAGAAAATCTCTTAATTCATAATCAATAACTTTGTTACAATGAAATAAAATTCTATTTTATATGGAAACCCTAGGAAAATAATTAAAAACGGAATTTAAGAGTCCTAGAATATAAAAACTACCAAAAATAAGTGTTTTAGCCAAAATAAACAATCTCGTGCAAAAATAGAAAATCTGCCTTGAATTTGGTCTATGCGACTGCATGGTAGTCTGGAGTCGGTCGCATGGTTCATCACTTGGCTACCCTTTTGGTCTCGGTATTTCCTTGTGCAGTCGCACGGGTTGTTGAACCATGTGACCGCATTGTAGAAACCCGAAAATTTAATTATAGTATGCTTATTATATTTTTTATGAAGAGTTTAGGCCCAGCCCACATAAGAAAATGAAGTCCAATAAATTGTCCAATATGTTTACAAGTCATGAAGGTTCAAATTTGCATTTATTTGATAAATACCCTTTTTGGTACTAAGACATGAATATTGGGTGGCTAAAATATACTTCAGATTTTTTAGTCTCATTTGAGACCCATTTTTGACATAGAAAACATTCGAATTGAAAAATAATATCTGAAGAACAGTTATAGCTCTTTGTGTTAGCTTTCCAATGCACTTTGAATCAACTCAATCGGATATTGGAAGAAAACGTTATGATAGAAATATTGAAAGTTGTGCAGCATCAACCAAAGTACGTGAAATGTGAAAAGCCATGGAATTTAACACACGATTTTCTAGCATGTTAATGTCTTAAAACTCCCACATAATGGCACCCCATGTTCTCTCATCTTAAATGAGAGTTTGACCCTTCATATTCCTTAAGCTATGAGAAATGCACCTATAAATAGACCCCATTTCACACTCATTTTCCTCACACCAAAAACAAAAGTTTCTAAGTATAAAGAGAGAGTTTTCAAGAGAGAAAAGAGAGGGAGAAAAACTAGTTTTTCCCAGGAGTTTTGCTGTTGTCAAGAAGTATTTTCCAAGTTTGAATTCTCAAAGGTTTTCAAACATCAAAGGAGTGCATTTTTCAACAAGTTTCAAAGTATCAATCAAGGTAGGTGGAGGTACAAAGTTGTTGATTCATGTTAGGTGGTATATTTCTTACAAATGATGTTTCCATGTCAAATGGTGCCTTCGGGTACGGCATGATCTATGATAATGTTTGTATATCAAATGGTACCTTCGGTACGGCATACCCTTCCATGTCAAATGGTGTCTTCAGGTACGGTATGAATGTTCGGTCGAGGCATCATGTTAAGTCATGACTCTACGTGATTAGGATTCTACCGGAAATCCTATTATGAAAAGGTTTTAAAGTTACAAGTTTTGAAATTTATAGCTTAACCACGAATGCACCAATAACATCTATTGAGTTTTCAACTCACGGGTTTAATCCCTTCTTTACAGATTGAAAGATTGTTACCTTGGGCATGGATGAAGGAGAAGATGGAGAGTGATGCAACGAGCCCATGGAAACCGGTGAATAAGTTATTTAGGTGTATTTTTATGAAATATTTGTTAAGTTATGTCTTTAAAACATTTGAATAACGCTGAATGCTAGAACACGATATATCTTTTCCAAATAAATTACATTTTGAAGTTTTAGAAAATTATGAGTATTTTGTTTAAAGCAATTCAAGTATTGTTTTTGAAATTATTATTGTAAGATTTAAGCTTCCGTTAAGAAAATGTGTACACTTGGTACTGAACTACCGGTTAATGAAGTAAAGTAAGTAGCGTTCCGGTCTACTAGGGGTCGGGGGCGTTACAGCATGGTTCAAATTTGACCCTCCGACTTCGTCCACTCGAATCAAGTTGGTCCAACCCGTTTCGACCGTCAACCCCAACATGGAATTTGTACTTTGGCATGTTAACTTCACACATTTGAACTCCATAGCTCGAACCATCAATTTGTGTGACTTTATTGAACCCAAACAACCACGAACGTGCCCTTAAACTCTTCTCAATGAACATTGCATTCTCGATCACCCGAGGACTATCCCGGATCATATCACCTTCGTTACAGGTAATGACGCTTTCTCACTGATGTTTGGCACTTCCAAACTCTACCCACTCTATTAGATGGCGTAATCCTGAAGGGGATTGAGTGATTGAGCCTGGAGACCAAAATTGTAGTATTTATGGTCAAAGCTTCCATCAAGCTTCAGCGGCTATGTGTCCCACGTTTTCAGTTTATCATGGGCAGTTCCAAACGAACATGATGAATACCGAGTGGACCACTTTAGGTGTTCAACGGCCTCCGTCTCAACTGTCAACATTCTCCCACATGGTCCACACTTCTAATCTTATGTTTCATCTTAAACCCATCGATAATCTGTATTTAAGTAATAAATACA